>CM077161.1:5052007-5332585 GCA_039583875.1 Platanthera guangdongensis
TAAAAGGGGAGTTTAGGCTATTAGAAGAGAAAACACTAATATTCTAATTTACAAAAATGCCATTAATATTAATATGATTCCTCTTTTTAAAAAAAACTTAGGTTGTTACAGAAATACTAAAAATTCTTCTGCCTGGGAAGTTTTATACAGGGAGATTGTACTTTCTGGTAAGCAGTGTTTGTAGAGGCTCGGTCGAGCAAAGAGATCCTAGTAGAGGGTGTAGATGTGAGACATTTTTACACCTTTTTTGTAAAGAGCAACGAGATGATCTTACACTGCCTTTACGACTTTGTCTGATAATAGGCAAATAGTTATCAAAAGGAATGTTTGCAAGCTCTATATGTACAAGAACATCACTTGCCGCCTTGTCAACATAGGTGGGAGATGCAGGCTCTGGAGGAGTATCAATGAAATGGTGTCTCTTATGTTGAGATCGCATAAGGAAGATGAATGATTCACTAGTCGAGTCCAATTAACTTGGACGCCATCCCAAGATTTCCAGAGGTATTTGAAATGAGTGTGGGTTGAGGAGCTGCTGCTGCGGGAGACAGAGGAAGCACATGATTCGTCGTAGTTCAACAACAATGAAAGTGATAACTATCTAAGGAAAAAAAATTGACGACATCTCGAGCTCGATAAGGGCTGAGCAAAGTCCACAAGCCGAGGAAGTTCAGCGTGCATATAAAAAGGTAGGGTGGAGAAGTGGCAAGTTGCAACTACCGAGCTCTAGTAGGCGAGCTGTAGTCGATCATATGCAATTGGCTAGCCAAATGGGGCGTGGTGTACTCTACGAGCTGAATGTTCCCAACAAGCTACAACTGGCGAGTTGAATGACACAAGAAGGGGATTTCGCTCCTAGAAGACTCGCAAAGAAGGAAGGGAGCAAGTATGTCATCGGGGAGAATGCGTGGGCTCATAGAGCTGAAGATCGGTTGGCGTGCAGAATGTCACAAGGGAGCTCGTATGGATGGAGACGCTGGTTGAACTCGCGTTGGGGGATTTCTTTGCAGCAGGTGAACTCGTGGGAGATTAAATGCGTAGACGTGTTGTTGTAGTAGAGCATGAGATGCAGTCGAGTGGGCGAGTTCGATTGGTGAGAAGCAGTGGGCTTATGACAGAGACCAAGGAGCTCTCGCGTAATGCTTTATCCCGGTGTGGCCCGCCATTATGTGGCCCTCCATTATGTGGCCCGTCTATGATTGAGCTATATTGATGGTAGTTGACAATAGTACTCCCACATCATGAATCCTAAGTTTCCTCCTTGGCTTTATAGGTCTTTGTGGGTTTCTCCATTCTAACTGAATGGTTTTAAGTTGAATGCTCCTGCTCCCAGGACCCATACCCCTATTATTCACGTGGCTATCCACATGAGGGGGCGTGTTGGCATTATGCCCTACGGGAACCGTCAATGTTGACCTAGTACCACTAGACTTTATCTTGGTAGTGCCTGCCATTTTGTGGCTGGTCTGTGATTGTACTATTTTCATGTTTGGTTGACAATGGTGGTTTGACATTTTTAATTTGGGGTTTCCTCATTGGCTTTATAGGGCTTAGTGGGTCTCTCCACTCTAACTAGCTAGTTTTGTGTTGCATACTCCTGAGTTTCTACAAATATATTCCCTTAGTCAAGTTCTATTTGATGTAGATGGTGTTAATGCTTAAATTGTTTCTCCTTTCATACAACAAATGTCTATTTGTGTGATTTTATTTGTCTCTGTCTTTTAAATGTTTTTTTAGTATGGGTAACATGTTACTATGAAAATCTTATTTGTACTTGTAGGGTTGTGGTGAAAGGTGACAGCTTTGAGATGAATGGAAATGTTATTGGTTTAAAGATGGAGAGTAATGGCATCAGTATTTTGGAGCCTTTTGACATGTCTTTGAACTTCTCAAGTACTTCTGGGAAAACAAATATTCACTTGCATGTGCTGTCAATATATTATGCATTAATTTTTCATTAGCATCATCTTGAGGTTGTTTCTAGCCGTTCAGGAAGATATTTTGTCATTTCTAAGAATGACCTCGAGGAAGTCAGTGATGTGCTCTCAGTTTGACAGAGTTGGAACAATCCGGAGTAAGCTAGATTTACTCTTCATTATGAGTAAAAAAAACCTGCATATCTGTGCTTATTTGCATGTGCAGGATTTGTGCATGCTTATTTCTGTATAAATGAAATTATAAATTATAAATGTTCTGACTGGCAATGTTATGTCATAACGCACTGCTTCAATGTTTATTCCATCAGGTAAAGAGAATGACCAAATATATACCTTTGGAGACCCCGTGCTCCATCTGGATTTGCTGTACTTGGGGGACTGTTTAACTCCACTGTATGTGTAATTCAGCTCAGAACCTTCTTCCCACTTATGCGTGTGTGTTAATGTTTACTGGATATATGACTTCCAAGTTCTTCAATACTGAAGTTGGTTTCGATTTGTAGGAGTGAACCACCCTCCAAAGGGGTTCTTGCTGTAAATACAAGCTTTGCGAAAGTAAAGAGGCCTGTGTCATACAGGTTTATTTTCTCTTTCAATTCAGAGGATACTGGTGGCAGCAGTCATGACTTATTGGCTACTGTTCCAAACCAGGATGATAATTCCGAAAATGACAGCTGCTCCATTTGGTTCCCAGTTGCACCTAAAGGCTATGTGGCTGTTGGTTGTGTGGTTTCCCAAGGAAGTGGGCAACCATCATTGTCAGCTGCTTTGTGCATCTTGTCTTCGTTGGTTTCTCCATGTGCATTGAAAGACTGCATTGCATTTCAAATGGCTGATATGTACGCTATGTTTCTTCTTAACTTATCAATTTTTTTAGTGTTTATGTACCTACAGAAAAAAAATTCCTTTTTCTGATATGCTGCTGATAGTGCATTCTGGCGGGTGGAGAACTCCTTAGGGTCCTTTTTACCCACGAACCCTACTGACATGAGTGTTGATGGAAGACCTTATGATCTCCGCCATATGTTTTTTTGGCGATCAGATAAGCCTAAGAACAGTTTGAAAAATTCACCAGCACAAAATAATGGCCAAACCTCTGCTCTAAGCCCTGCACTTGAAAGACCAGTGTTGACTTCAGGTCGGCTCTTCGAAATTGTAACTCGTTTCAATTTAATTTGGTGGAATCAAGGCACAAACATTGAGAAGAAATTGTCTATTTGGCGTCCTGTGGTTCCAAGCGGATGGTTTTCCTGGGTGATCTTGCTGTTCAAGGGTGTGCATTATTTTTATTTTTTATTTAAACCTTGTGATTATGTTTATTATATTCATTTTGTGCATTAAATTGCAATGCAGGTGGAACCTCCCAACTCGGCTATTGTCCTTCATGGCACTGATGATGAAACTTTTCTTAAATGCTCAAAACTTTCAACCAGTTGGACGCAAAAAAAACATAGAGGAGGAAATGATGGTTTTATTTCTGGTTGCCTCTTGCTCCTCCAGGATTTGTTTCCTTAGGATGCATCGCAACTAAGGGTCCACCTAAGAGTGATGACCTCAGCTCTTTAAGGTGCATACGTAGTGATATGGTCACAGGCGATCAGTTTTTGAAGAAAATATATGGGAACATCTCTGCTTCAACTGAAACCATTTAGCTTATGGAGGGTTGGCTCTGAAATGGGTACGTTTATTGTCAGAAAAGGATTTAAAAAGCCTCCAAAAAGGTTTGCTTTGAAACTGGCTATCCCAAATGTATCAAGTGGGTCAGATGATACTGTGATTGATGCGGAAATTAAGACCTTTTCTGTGGCTGTTTTTGATGATTATGGAGGACTGGTGAGTTTTCTTGGTCACTGTTGAATGCACAATTTTTTTAGGCGTTTATCTATTTCTTCTCACTTTATAACATATATAGCATTGAAACATTCCATGATCAGTGCTTTGTAAATGCTCTAGTTAATACTTAAGTTTAGCATGCATGCTATCACTGTCTTCTTCTGTTGTCCGGCAGATGGTTCCTCTATTTAATGTTTCCTTGAATAGCATTGGATTTATTTGCATGGAAGGGCCCGACTATATGAATTCCACTATGAGTTTCTCCTTGGCTGCAAGATCTTTCAATGATAAATATGATTCTTGGGAGCCTCTTATCGAACCAATGGACGGATTTTTACGGTATTCCCTTAAGCACTCTGAACCACTAATTTTTGTTGACGAAGCACTGCTTTTTCCTCTTCCCTTATTTTGGAAAGCCTCGCTTAAATTATATAGTTACTTGGGGTACATACTTCTAGCCTCTGTTCTTCAACTCCTATTTTTCTCTATAGCACTTGTTATTGTTTTGGATTTTTAAATGAACTTCAGGTATCATGTTTATTTTTACTTGGTTTGGTTCCTCTTAATTTTCATAAATGTAATGCTAGTTCTTTCAGCTCGTTTCAGTGGACACATTTATTTACATTCTTTCAGAATAAGTGATGAAAATATAAAGCATCAGAATTGTATTATTCAATAATGACCTCTCCTATATATATATAGGAGAGGTAAAGTACACAGTCAATGTCTTCGTCTTACAGCTCCCTTCCGGTAACTCTTCTCTGACTTCACCCCTCTTTGCCACTACCTAGCTTGTTATTGGCTTAATGAACATTCTTTAGTACCGCTGAACCGATAGGCAAGTGAGCAAAGGCTTTAAAGTTGGGAACGAAGCTGCACAACGAAGGAAGGCAAGGAGAATGTTGAGTACTGACTTAATAGGAAAGGTGAGCTTATACGAAGCCAAGAGACGAAGATTCCCATTTGAGAGGGTATTTGTTATGGGCACACAGGGGGTGAGGACGTGTGTCCGGGATGATGTGTATCTATTATTACATTGTATCTTTATTGTTGTGCACTGTTATTCTCTTGTTATTTTCGCACGCTTTTATTTTCACGTTATGTAGTCTGGGTGAAGTGCATTTTTGGTAATTTTGACAAACTTTATCCTCTCACCATATATAGGTTGGGAGAGTGTGCTTGATGCTTTGATGATTATGATGATAAAACTCTAATTTCCATTCTCTTGAATCCCCTTTTCCTCTCATTTTCTTGGCTAGGGCTAGGGTTGAGCAAGGCTCCCCTCTATCCTCTTCTCTTGGTCGAGCCCATCTCTTGTTTTATTTTTCTCCATTGGGAAGGCTAGGTCAAGAAAGGGTCGTGTCGATCCTCTCCGAGATTTCTCCCTCTCAAGACCGCACACCCGCTCCAATCGCTGGCTCGTAACATTTTGGTATCATCGCTTTTTCCCTCTTCTGATCGCAGCATTCAACTCCAGTCTTTGCTTATTGCGGGATATCACGTGTATCCATCGATTTAACTCCTAGCAGCGACGATTGGTTAGCTCTTCTGCTTTGACGACTCTCGATCCCGCCTCCGCCGAACCCGCCGAAACCGCATAGACAGATTTATTTTTCTCGATGCCTTCTCTCGACAACTACCGCATGGCTCCACCGACCGTTTCCTCCCGATTGAGACGCGTCTGCCGGAAGATCGGTCGACAACGAAGTCACTACCAATAGGGTTGTATCTGATGACCCATGCGTTGGGTATCCCCTCCTCCAACTTTCCAAACCGCTCTCACCTACCTCCGACGAGCCTCACATCCCTCCCACACTGCTGCTATGCTGCTTCCATGTCCATCTAACGCCTGGTCAGCAGCATCAGGCTTCCAGCCCGCTTCCCCCACTTCTGCCACCTTCATACGGTTCACATACACCTCCCACGACCATGGAAGAGGGTGGTCTTACCTTTTCTTACATTATGAAGGCCATGCAATAGTTGATGGCTACTAAGGTTCAACAACAAGCCTCCATCTCAGCTTAGATGGCCTTCCCTTACTAGGAACCTCTCATCCATCCCCCACCTTATGATGAGTTCTTATCTTGGCGCATCAGTCGTTCCCTCTGAGTTCGACGTACCTCGGTCCACGAGAGGTTGCATTCCACGTTATGTGAAATTGGGTTTTCACCTCTTGATGGCATGAGTGATCCCCTGGCATGGCTCGCACGTTGTGAGCACTTTTTCGTCAACTAGCTCACACCATTGCAAGGTTTAATCGGGTTGACTTCCTTCCACCTTTTTGGGTCGACACAGCTATGGTATGGCCAATTGTCTTGGGCGGCCCCTATAACACCCCTTCCCAGTATTTCAGAAATCAACGTCCGCCGGGTCAGCGATATAAAGAAAAATCAACCGTCCGCCGGGTCAGCGATATAAAGAAAACTAGGAAACAGTATTAAAAATAGTAGCAGCAGCTAATAAAAGTCTATACTAAACAGATTTAAGACTTACAGCGGAAGTAAAAAAAAATAAACTAAGGGTAATCACATACCTGATATCTGGATTCACAGAGCCACTAAATAAGAATGGAATTGTAGTAACTGAAAATCTGGTAACAATAATAGTCTGATACAAGTTATATAAAATATTAACCAGGTACATTGTCCACATCTACAAGTACATGCTGAAATAGAGTAAACTGAATGGGAAAAGTACTATAAACTGACGCCACCATAACGCTCATCCTAGACGTAGTTTCCCACCTGGGTCACCTGTAAAAACATTGCCCACGAGGGGTCAGAGTAAAGAAAAATAATTCCTCCTAGTGACACTAAAAATTTTTCTCATATGATGAATGCATGTCTCTAAAAAATGATTTTGTGTATTAAAAATATTTATGTTGTGTGTTATGCATGCCTTCAGAACACTAGCTGGTCAAAACATCTCATATTCTATGTTCGTGACTTTCAGTTCACTAACCCAAGTCCCGACGTTCACTACTGGTATACTGTCTCACGTCAGGTCTATACTTGAGTTCTAGGTGACCTCTAGCTTGCACCTCTACTAGGAAGGCTCTATGCAGAGTAGCTCCTAACGCGCAAAATCTGAAACTGACGACCCGAGACCATCTGACGAACTCAATTGTTCTAGTGTCACGCGGACACGGTCTCGAATCTACTAACTGTCTCAAGGGAGTCAACTGCCAAGACTCTGCTACTCATAGGATACCATATGCCCTATGAGAAAGGTAGTACGTCTCTACCAAGCACGAAAAGACTGAAGTGTGCTACTGACCTTTTGGTCAAATGTTACTCTGCTTGGGACATCTCTTTTGGTGTACTACTGAGCGACCCTTAACTTTCTTATGGTCGACTAGAAGGGACATTCACGCCCTTCGTTGGACAAATTCCAAACTTACGTACACGGGAATAGGTTTCATACATAACATTACCAATCCTGATCTGACTACTTGGATCTTGGAGAAGGGTATCATCCTACACCTTTTCCGCGACGTTTTCCTATCACCACACCTTTCTATACATGGTCATGATATTTGTACAAAACCCTACACATGCGTATATAAAGTATATTATTTGCTATGTCTAACTAAAAGAAATTAAGTTTCCTTACAGTGGTGCTGCGGCGTTCGTACACTCGGCGCGGCGACATCTTTCTTCCGAAGGCAATCCTACTGCTGGGGACTTCAGAATGCTGCCCCGACCCCACCAAAATCCTGAAATTTACAGTACCCCTAAATTCATAATTTTCTCCTTACGAGTTTCCGTGGAAAAATTTCTATACAACTAGGGTCACAAAATTTCAAACGTTAAACTTCAGATTTTACTTTTACGTGGAGTGATTGAGGCTCCCAATGCGCCCAAACCAAATTCTGCGGGGAAATACGAACTCCAAAACCTAATTAGAGCATTAGGGACAAAACCTAGGTTAGACAAACTTCTAAATCAAGGAATTTCCACAAATGAATAGAGATAAAAGAGAAAAATAAACTCACCGAAACGAAATTGTTTCCACTACCACCGGCTAGGGTGAATCCGGCACATCCACGGCCAAGGAAGGAAAAGGAATGTCCACCGACGCTGTAGTAGAGGAAGGAGGAGTGATCGGAGAAGAGTTTCGGAGGAGGATCGGGCGCCGGAGAAGCTTGGGGGAGGCGACGGCGTCGCTGCGTGCGGGAGACGGGACGGAACTGCGGGCTACGGTTTTTCCCTCTTCTCCCGTGAAAATGAATGTGCGGGATTTATTGATGGCTATACGGTTTTGATAACCGTATGAAGTGGGGGGAAATTGTGACCTGCTATTGGCACCCCATAATGAGTCAATTCATCTCAACTCCTATGTGTCGTCGCAATTTGTCGCGCCTACGTCATTAAATTAAATGCGTCACACACTATTTTTAACGTACTTAACGAACTAACGGTCATTATCATAAGGGAAAGTAACATTATACCTCGACGACGCGCTGCCTCGACTCAAAATTTGTCACGACTTGCCCCTACAAATCAATATATTTTTCGCGTCAGATTATGGATGTTACAAATCTCCCCTCCTAACAAAAATTTTCGTCCGCGAAAATTGTAACCATACCTGAATCGAAGAGAAAAGAATAGTCTGCATTGCTCTTAAGCTCATCCTCTCTCGCTCCCAAGTATACTCTGCTCTGCCACAGTTCATCCAAAGAACTTTGATCATGCGAATCTCTCTATTTCTGAGCATGCATAACGGTGTCCGACAACGTCGACACTAGAGGGCTCGAACGGTGTCTCTCAATACTCGTCTGAAAACTGTTGTTGTAGGAGAACTCCACTAGAGTAACATATTTCTCTCACTTTCCTCCAAAATCCAAAATGCACATCTGTAGCAAATCCTCCAAAGTTCTATTTGTGCGCTCAGTCTGTCCATCTGTCTGGGGATGGAATGCGGTGCTGAAATGTAATCTGGTACCCAACCGCTCTTGTACGTATCGCCACTCCCTGGAGGTGAATCTGCCGTCTCGGTCTGAAACTATAGTCATGGGAACACCGTGAAGCCGAACTATCTCGTCTAAATATAACTGTGCCAGCTTCGGACCTTGATCCGTCTTCCTAAGAGCAATGAAATGGGCGACCTTAGAAAGTCGATCAACTATAACCCACAAGGAATCATTCCCACTCTGCGATCTCGGCAAACCATGAATGAAGTCCATGGATATATCCTCAAAAGTCCACTCGGGTATGGGAAGTGGCTGCAACTTGCCTCCAGGCCTTTGACATTCGGCCTTAACTAACTTGCACGTCTCGCACTTCCCTACATAAATTGCAACATCACTCTTCAAATCTGGCCACCAGACTACCTTCTTGAGATCTGCATACATCTTCGTGCTACCCGGGTGTATAGAATATCTGGAATTGTGTGCCTCAAATAGAATATCCTCGCGAATGTGACTAACATCGGGGATACACACTCTGCCATCAAACAACAATAAATCATCCTGAATAGTGAATTTCTCCTTCTGACCTGTCTGCACTGAGCTCCAAATCTCTGTCATCTTTGGATCCAACGGTAGAATGTCCTGATTCTATCCGTGATATTGCAGGTAATCTCCATCCAACTCAACCTTGCAGAACCAAAACTACTGCGTGGCACAACGGTAATGTCCAGTCTCTCCAGCTCTCGCACTAACTCCTCCTGCTGAGTGAAAGGAAGAAACACGAACCTCTGCGGCTAAGAGCATCAGCTACAACGTTCGCCTTTCCTGGATGGTACTGAATGTCTACGTCGTAGTCTGATAGAAACTCTAACCATCTGCGCTGCCTCAAATTGAGCTCTCGCTGATCAAAGATATACTTGAGGCTCTTATGATCAGTGAAGATCTCACAACGCACTCCATGAGATAGTGCCTCCAAATCTTCAGAGCATGTATGACTGCTGCAAGCTCCAAGTCATGCACGGGATAGTTTCTCTCATGAACTTTTAACTGTCTCGACGCATAGGCTATGACTTTTTCATGCTACATGAGAACACAGCCTAAACCCTGACCAGACGCATCGCTATAAATCTGAAACCCGTCAGGCCCTGAAGGTAAACTCAAAATCGGGCTGTCATCAACCTGTCCTTCAAGTCCCCAAAAGCCAACTCACACTCCACCGTCCAATCTAAGCCATTACCCTTCTTAGTAAGGGAATTCAGTGGTAAGGCTATCTTTGAGAAATCCCTGATGAATCTCCTGTAGTATCCAGCAAGACCCAAAAAGCTGCGAACCTCTGAAACGGTCGACGGCCTTGGCCAATTCTTAATGGCCTCTATCTTTTTCGGATCAACACTAACCCCTTTCTGACTGATGATGTGGCCTAAGAATGCAATCTCTGAAAACAAAACTCACACTTTGAAAACTTGGCAAACAACTGGTTCTTCCTGAGTATGCTCAAAACAATTCTGAGGTGTGTTGCATGATCTTCTGCACTCTTAAAGAACACCAAGATGTCATCTATGAAGACGATGACAAAACGATCCAAGTACTCCTGAAATATCCTGTTCATCAGGTCCATAAATACTGAAGGGGCATTGGTCAACCGAACGGCATGACCACGAACTCAAATTGTCCATATCTGGTACTAAAAGCCGTCTTCTGAACATCAACGTCCCGAATCTTCAACTGATGGTAGCCCGACCTCAAATCTAATTTGGAAAAAGTACACGATCCCACCAACTGGTCGAACAAATCATCAATCCTGGGAATCGGGTATTTGTTTTTTACTGTCAGCTTGTTCAATTCACGGTAATCTATGCACAGTCTCAGACTACCATCCTTCTTCTTCACAAAAAGCACTAGAGCACTCCATGGTGAAGTACTGGGGCGTATAAAACCCAAATCAAGCAACTTCTGCAACTGACTCTTCAACTCTGCTAGTTCCCTTGGATCCATATGATAGGGAGATTTGGCTACGGTGTAGCCCCAGGCTGCAAGTCTATCGGGAACTCAATCTCTCTATCTGGAGGGGCACCAGGGAGCTCTTCCGGGAAAACATCGGGGAACTCCTGTACCACTGGTACCTCTACCAAGTCAGCCTTAGTCTCTGTATTCATCAATACTACGAAGGTTTCACAACCTTACTGATGTACCTTCTCGCTTGGACTGCAGATATGATCATTTCACTACTCCCTTCAAGCGCTGAAAAGAAAATGAAGTCTGATTGGGGTCATCAAACTGTATCTGCTTCGCCTACAGTCAATCCTGGCGTTGACTGCCGAAAGTCAGTCCATTCAAAAATCAGGTCGAATCCTGCTATAGGTAGCTGCAAAGCTTCCACGACAATCTCGGTATCACCAAACTGCACCGGTACCATGCACTTATCTCTGGTCTGCAGAAGGGATCCATTCGGCATCATGACTTCCAGCGGTACTGTCTTGGGACAATTTCTAAATCCAACTTACGCACTATAGATTCCGCGATAAACGAGTGCGAGGCACCCGTATCAAACAGAATCTTGGAGGGTAAATCACGAATCATAAGGATGCCTACATGAATGATTTTCATAATGAAAAGAGTGTCACTACGGAGGATTAAATAAACTTGTTAAGCAAATTTAAACACTTACCTGTCACTACATCCTCCTGATCCTTTGTCTTGTTGACCAAGCCCATAAGCTTTGGGCTGCACCAAATCCGACCTGTGCTGTGGTCTTCCATCAGTAATCATCAAAGTTTTGCCCTTGTCTGCTCTGCTAGGGCCACCAATCTCGTACTTCGACTGCAGGAACAAAATATATTTGTCATCTACAGTAATTTCATAAATGTACAAAAATACAACAAGGTTGATTACCTGATTCGAACCACCTTCCTGACAGAAACAAGCTATGTGTCCAGGTTGACGGCACTTGTAACACACGCCCGCGCTGGCCAAACACTCTTCTGGATGGCGACGCTGACACTTGTGACAAAGGGGGGTAGTCCCTGCTCCTGTCACCAGATTGATCATTCTTCCTCGCATCAGGCTTTTGCTTCTTGTTGCAGTTCTTCCTTGGTCATTCTTGTTCTGCTGCAGCTGATGCGAATCCTGAGATCGCTTCGCACGAAAATTACTTCGCTTTTGAACCTTCTGCTCGTCAGCCTCCAGCCTGCGAGCCGTATCCACTAAGCTCCTGTAATCAGCATTGACCATAGTCATCAGCGGCTGTCTCAACGAGTCACGTAAACCATCACAAAACGGCTGCACTTCTCAGTCTGGTCTCCCTGCATCATGCCCGCATATCGAGCCAGATGGGTAAGCTCTCGCTCGTACTCAGCAACAGTCCTGTCCCTCTGGAAAAGCCTAAGGTATCACTTCCAAAAAGCATGGTCATATTATTTAAAAAGAAAACATATCACTTCCAAAAATAAAAGGAATTTTCATAACCATATACCTGCGGGGTCATCTGCCCGGTACTTGTCCCACCAGACCTTTGCCTCACCTCGGAGGGAGGAAAACTGCCAGAGGAACCTTCTTGTTCTCTGGGCATTCCAAAACATCCAGCGGGTCTCTGGTGTTTGCCACCCAATCATCTGTGTCCATCGAGGTCTCGTCCCCACTGTAGTTCGAAGGTTGTAACTCTCTAAAGTTCCTCAAGTAGCTCTCCAGGGTCATCTCCACGGGTGCTGGAGCAGGAGCTGGTGCAGGGGCTGGTACTTGTACTAGAACTGGAAACCTACAACCAATCCTCTCTGAAACTCCATCAAGGCAACAGTAACCGCCTTGGCAATCTGAGAAACTATATCAGTGCCCTCTGAAGCTGCTGGAACTAGTGGTACCTGTGGCACTGCAGCATCCCCCTAGTCGCGTTAGGAACAGGGTCCTGACGTGAAGATTCATTGGTTCGCTGACTCGAGCTGCCTGATAGAACATATAAAAGAAATCTGGTTATTTATCAAGTGTCAGCGAAATCTGGCTTAGCAACTTTATTTCATACTCTAGCGAAAACTAAGGCTTAAACGCAACTTAAAATAATCTACTAACAAGAGTTTACTCTTACACAATCCTATGGCTCTGTGAAAACCTTATAGGGTCCAGGGATCCTAAACCTGGCTCTGATACCAATTTGTAACACTTCTTCCCAGTATTTCAGAAATCAGCCGTCCGGCGGTGTCAGCGATATAAAGAAAACTAGCAAACAGTATTAAAACTAGTAGCAGCAGCTAATAAAAGTCTATACTAAACAGATTTAAGACGTACAGCTGAAGTAAAAAAAATAAACTAAGGGTAACCACATACCTGATATCTGGATTCACAGAGCCACTAAACAAGAATGGAATTGTAATAACTGAAAATCTGGTAACAATAATAGTCTGATACAAGTTATATAAAATATTAACCAGGTAAATTGTCCACATCTACAAGTACATGCTGAAATAGAGTAAACTGAATGGGAAAAGTACTACAAACTGACGCCACCATAACGCTCATCCTAGACGTAGTTTCCCACCTGGGTCACCTGTAAAAACATTGCACACGAGGGGTCAGAGTAAACAAAAATAATTCCTCCTAGTGACACTAAAAACTTTTCTCATATGATGAATGCATGCCTCTAAAAAATGATTTTGTGCATTAAAAATATTTATGATGTGTGTTATGTATGCCTTCAGAACACTACCTGGTCAAAACATCTCATATTCTATGTTCGTGACTTTCAGTTCACTAACCAAGTCCCGACGTTCACTACTGGTATACTGTCTCACGTCAGGTCTATACTTGAGTTCTAGGTGACATCTAGCTTGCACCTCTACTAGGAAGGCTTTATGCAGAGTAGCTCCTAACGCGCAAAATCTGAAACTGACGACTCGAGACCATCTGACAAACTCAATTGTTCTAGTGTCACGCGGACACGGTCTCGAATCTACTAACTGTCTCAAGGGAGTCAACTCTCAAGACTTGCTACTCATAGGATACCATATGCCCTATGAGAAAGGTAGTGCGCCTCTACCAAACACGAAAAGACTGAAGTGTGCTACTGACCTTTTGGTCAAATGCTACTCTGCTTGGGACATCTCTTTTGGTGTACTACTGAGCGACCCTTAACTTTCTTATGGTCGACTAGAAGGGACATTCACGCCCTTCGTTGGATAAATTCCAAACTTACGTACACAGGTATAGGTTTCGTACATAACATTACCAATCCTGATCTGACTACTTGGGTCTTGGAGAAGGGTATCATACTACACCTTTTCCGCGACCGTTTTCCTTTACCACACCTTTCTATGCATGGTCATGTTATTTGCACAAAACCCTACACATGCTTATATAAAGTATATTATTTGCTATGTCTAACTAACAGAAATTAAGTTTCCTTACAGTGGTGCTGCGGCGTTCGTACACTCGGCGCGGCGACATCTTCTCTTCCGAAGGCAATCCTACTGCTGGGGACTTCAGAATGCTGCCCCGACCCCACCAAAATCCTGAAATTTACAGTAGCCCTAAATTCATAATTTTTCCCCTTTACGAGTTTCCGTGGAAAAATTTCTATACAACTAGGGTCACAAAATTTCAAGCGCTAAACTTCAGATTTTACCTTTACGTGGAATGATTGAGTCTCCCAATGCGCCTAAACCAAATTCTACGGGGAATCACTAACTCTAAAACCTAATTAGGGCTTTAGGGACAAAACCTAGGTTAGACTAACTTCTAAATCAAGGAATTTCCACAAACGAATAGAGATAAAGGGGAAATAAACTCAACGGAAACGAAATCGGTTCCACTACCACCTGCTAGGGTTGAATCCGGCACTTCCACGGCCAAGGAAGGAAAAGGAATGTTCACCGGCGCTCGTAGAGGAAGGAGTGATCGGAGAAGAGTTTCGGAGGAGGATCGGGCGCCGGAGAAGCTTGCGGGAGGCGACGGCGTCGCTGCGTGCGGGAGACGGGACGGGAACTGCTGGCTGCGGTGTTTTCCCTCTTCTCTCGTGAAAATGAATGTGCGGGATTTATTTGATGGCTATACGGTTTTGATAACCGTATGAAGTGAGGGGGAAAATTGTGACCTGCTATTGGCACCCCATAATGAGTCAATTCATCTCAACTCCTATGTGTCGTGGCAATTTGTCGGGCCTACGTCATTAAATTAAAATGCGTCACGCACTATTTTTAACGTACTTAACGAACTAACGGTCGCTATCATAAGGGAAAGTAACATTATACCTCGACGACGCGCTGCCTCGACTCAAAATTTGTCACGACTTGCCCCTACAAATCAAATAATTTTTCGCGTCAGATTATGGATGTTACAGCCCCTAGTTTGACTTGGGCCACCTTCAAACACTCGTGCAATTTGCATTTAGGGCTGCCTCACCGAAACAATATCCTAGGATACCTCGTCAATCTCAAGCAATTTGGTACTCGTGGATGGTCACTTGGAGAGCTTCCAGATGTTACTTATTTGTGTTCTTTCTATCTTGCCAGAATACTATGTGTCTATCTTCACTGCCATCTTGCACGATCAATTGTGCCTTGATGTTGAGTTTAAATCCCCGTGGGACCCCTCGGATGCACAGTCATGGGCCTCGCACGCATTTGTGAGAAATGCCGCCTCATGGACACCCCTCTGGCGGACACTATGGTGGGTACAGAGACGGTCGACATGAGTACACGCACACTACCTGTTCTAGCAGTCTGTCTACCCCACATAACGGTAAGGAATTTAATACCACCCCCTCCATCAAGTGATTATCACTAGCAGAGATAATAGAACGACGTGCACAAGACCTTTGTTTCAACTGCGACAAACTATATTCCGTCGGACACAGGTGCAAGCACATTTCTTGGCTCGAAGTGGAAGACCCCCTAGATGACGAGGACGAGAATTCTGGTCGGTGGGATCCCCGTACTTCAATCTTAAGGACAAGCTTAATCTAATCATGGACTGTATGTTATGGCCCACACAGTGGGTGACGACTCGTGTCCGGGATGATGTGTATCTACTATTACATTGTTTTATTGTCATGCATTGTTATTCTCTCTTTATTTCCACACTTTTATTTTTCATGCGTAATGTAGCTCGGGTGATGGGCATAATGGGTACATTTTGTTAAACCCTTTACTCTCACTATATATAGGTGAGGAGAGTGGGCATGATGGTTATGAAGATAAAACAATAATTCTCTCTCTTTAATCTCCTCTTATCTTTTTGGCTACGACTAGGGTTGATCAAGGCTCCCCTCTTCCCTCTTCTCTCGGCCGAGCCCGGCTCCCGTTGTATTTTTCATCATTGTTAAGTCTGGGTCTAGGTTGGGTTGATACGATGCTCTCCGAGATTTCTACCTCTCAAGACCGCACATGCACTCCCAATCGAAGGCTAGTACCATTATTATACTGAAAGTAGAAAATTTAACAATATTAACACTTCCCCTTAAGTTAGGCGTAAAATGTTGTTCATACCCAACTATCTGATAACTTTTTTCGGAAGCACTCACATTCAATCCTTTTATGAGGATATTTGCTACTTGACCGTCTGTTGGAATAAATGGTATGCAAACCATGCCTCTCTTAATGTTCTCTTTGATGAAGAGTATGTCCACTTCAATATGTTTGGTACGATCATGATGAACGGGATTGTGAGCAATGCTCATATCATCCTTATTGTCACAATATAGCTTGGTAGGTTCATCTTTAGTAAAGCCAGGATCACTCATCAGGGAGCGCAATGATAAACCTTCATAGATTTCATGAGTCGTAACTCTGAATTACTTCTACGCTTGATCTGACAACTATATGTTTTTCCATCTCCGTATCACAAGGTTCCCACTTACAAGAGAGAAATATCCATAAGTGGATTTTCTGTCATCGGGGAGAGCCTACCCATTCAGAATATAGATAAACTCCAATCTTCAATCTAGCATTTGGGCTAATCTAGTGTTGCTTCCTGGAGAAATCTTTAGGTGTATCAGAATTTTGTAAGCAACATCCAAACGAAGAATCTTTAGTGAATGTATGTATTAACTGATCACTCCCGCCACATAAGCAATTTCTTGGAACGTATGGGACAAGTAGATCAGTCTCCAACCAATCTCTATAAATCTATGGCATCCTCCATTACTTCCACATTATCCTTTCCTAATCTATGGTTGTCTTCAATTGGGGTGTTTGTTCGTCTGTGCCCACTCATTCCAGACTTCTTGAGTAGATTCAGTATGTACTTTCTTCGTGCTTAAAAATTACCCAAGTTTTCTCAATTGAGCCATTGAAGACGAGTAGATCCAGTATGCTACTTCAATGCCTAAAAACACCTTAGTTTTCTTAAGTCTTTCACCTCGGAACTTCTTTTCAAGTTTCTATTTCAAAGCTTGGGCTCCATCAACGTCATTCTTGTTATAATTATATCATCAACATAAACAATAAGAACAATTAGTTCATCTGTTTTATTTGATAAACAATATATGTTATGCGTTGCTCAGCTGTATCCAAAGGAATTCTTTAACTTGTAAAATATCTCAAACCAAGTGCTAGAAGAGTATTTCAATACGTATTCCTCCTTCAACTTGCAGACTTTGCCTTAGATCCTTTTGAATTAGATCTAGAGGTAAACACAAACGTATATACTCTTTTAATTTCCTATGACGAAATGTATTTTCACACCTACTTGACTAAGGGCCTGTTTGGCTAAGCTGCAGCACTGTGAGAAGTAGTGGTGGGAAACAGTGGTGCAGGAATCTACTATTTTGTAGTGGTGGAAAAATTCATTAAACTGTTTGGAAAACTGTATTTGTAGTGATGTGTGGAATAGTGGTGCAGAATTATGTAGTAATAAAAATTATTGTCTGCTCCCTTCCCTCTCCTCCTCTTTACCCATGCTATTGGTTTTATAGTTTTTTTACGCTCTTGTTCAGCCTCTTCTCGTGCGACCTCGTCGTCGATCGCCAGCCCTCCTACTCACCTCCTTGTGACTTATCCTCCTGCTCTCCTGCTTGCGACTTACTTACCACATTCTCACCAAGATTGCTTGCTCTCCTTCCCGCCTGTCTGTCTGCTTGCTAGCTTGTGACCTACTTGCCTGCTCGCATACCCACTTGTTCGCCTTCCCTCCATCTTATGACCAGCTCGCCTTCCTACTTGCTCGGCGTTTTGCGACTAGCTTTCTACCTGCTTGCCTGCCCGTCCGCACACCTCTCTGCGGTTCACCAGCTCTCCTGATCGTGCACTCTACTCGTCGAAGTCACCAAGTTGGTCACTCCTACTCGCACTATTCGCATCTGGCTCAGTTATCCTGATTGTCTCATAGGAGTCGGTTGTTCGTCGATTCGCGAATCCGCCAGTTCTCCAAGCCCACCTTTCATTTGGATAATGGGAACAAATGTTGCCCAAGCTTCTTCAACTCTTCTGGCTCTTGCTCCGGCTCCTGTCTCTAATGCTCAGAATGAAATACGGATCACCATTATCTTTCTTGTAGGAAAGAAGAATTTTGTGGAATGGGGGCACTCTGTGCATTGGGTGCTTCAGACTATAGGTCTCCTTCACCATCTTACTCGCACCACTCCTACTGAGGCCACCGAGCTCTGGCTTCGAGATGACAGCTGCGACCAATCTTGGCTCCTGAACTCCATGGATGGTGTACTGTATAGGATGGCAATGTATCATTAGACTGCCAAATATATGTGGGATGAGATCCATTCTCTCTACTCCGACAAGGATATCCTCCCGCACTTATTTAATATATTTCTCGCTCTTTAGCGGCTAGACCCAGGAATCGATGGGGATCTCACCTCTTATGTCACCAAGTCTAAGACTCTGGTCGAGTCTTGGATACAACATCAGCCCCCAGCTCAGGATTTAGCGACTCAACGGGCTCAGAATGAAATTGTCGGTATCGCCTTATTGATGGCTTGGGCTCCTCATCTGCATAGTGTTCGGGCAACATCCGCTCATCTTTTACTATTCACACGCTCTCTAATGTTTTCTCAATGTTGCTCCAGGTGACGTTGCCTCTTGTCCTTCGCTCCCTTCTCTAGTGTTGTACATCGCGGCCCGGATCACAAGACACCACCATTCCACTCTCGCGGTGTCCGCTCCAGTTTTCGATGGTGGTGGGCGTGATGGCCTCCACCACCCTAGAGGATAGACCTCTCAACTTTGCACTTTTTGTGGGCAGGACAAACAAGCAGAAGTGGTCTGCTTTAGGAAACACGGCTATCCTACGCCACATTCTTCTTCTGTGTCGCATGCCTCACCTGCAATTGAGGTCCACCCCACCCCCACCCCAATTTCCCTCTCTGACATTGATACCTTACAGGATGAACTCCAGCATCTTCGTGGACTGCTCTCCCGTCCTTCTACCTCTGGTGCTTCTATTTATCACAAAGGTATCTCTTGTCTTACCATAGTCCTTGGATTCTGGACTCTAGTGCCACCAAACACATCACTCCATAGAATCCCACTCAGTATTTAGACTCTTCATGTCCAAAGTTCATCACTGTGACCATTGGCGGTGTATCATCCAAAACTATTTGTGCGATGTCGCTCATTCTTGCAGGGTTTGATTATGGTTAATTACAATCGACGTCTTCGTTGAATCAGGGTAAATATTTCCCTTGCGATAAATTTCATGCATTAATTGTGATTTAAATAAATTACGATTTTGGTGGTGACACGATATCGCACTATGTCAGGGTGTAATTTGTTAATTATTATTGTTTAGGTGCGGTATTATCATAATAAGGGGAAATGTTTAATTCCCCCCCCCCCCCCCCCCCCCCCCCCGCCCTCATTTTGAAACCGTTGGTCACGACAATTTCAGCCCCCATGATTTCAGACATCCTCGTTGTTATCCCCCCTCGAGTAGGTTGTAACTTGTAACACGTATATCAAAAGCTCTCTCAGCCGAGTGCACGGAAGAATGAAACAGCCGCTCCTTTGATACCTCACAAACAACGCCCGCGCCTTCAATAATTCCCACATCGATCCCTGCCCACGTTCCAGTTGGTCGCCAAGAAATCAAGTTCGGCGAGCTCCCTTCCCATCGAAATCGTCAACATCATGCGTCGACATCATGCGCCGACATTAATGCAATATGAGAACCTTCTTCAAATTGCTCTCCTCTATTATTGTTATAGTGAAGGAAATTTACCCCTAAAAATTTTAATCCTAATGATGTATAGGAAATTAAGAACTTGAAATCTTGAACTCCCGGTTTCATGCCAAAAATTATAGTATTTATATTTTATTTAAAAGGAATTCTTACATCACAAAAAATTGTTTGTTAATTTCTTTGACATTATTTGATCAAGAATTGTTAGCACAATAAGTTATGCCATGTCATGAAATAATTAAGTGAACTTCATAATAATGATCTCATCCATGTTAGTTTGAGTTGAAAGAAAATTACTCTAATCCTCAAAATTTAGAAATAAGAGAGACTAAAGGCTATCATTTTGTGGTTTTTTATTATTCTTGTTATAATTAAAAGAAACATTCTTTAGCTTGCAATTATATTGCTTCATCATGATCTTGAGTAGGTACCATTATTTTTTATATTCTTTGACAAATCCTAAAAATTTATTGTTATTTTCAATTCAAAAGAGGAATGTTCACATGTTTAATTTAATGCTATGTTAGTTTATGATCATTTAAACATCTGGAAAAAGAACTTTTATGCTAAACTTCCCACAAATGACTTCTATGCAAGCTATATGTGTTTTATATTTATATGCAAGTCCAAATTACTTATTTCTAATGTTAGATGATTAGAGTTAAAAGCCCTTTATTTTATGAGATTCATTTGAAATAATAATCAAACCAACCAACTTATTATTGTTAAGAAGGTTTCTTAAATATTGGGAGTTTAATAAACTCAATATAGGGTTAAAAGAGTAAAATAAAATTCCAATCGGCACTCTTTACTGCTGCTTGAAAGATTCTTAAGTCTTAGAAGCCTAATAATAGCGATCAGCAAACCCATTTCCATTCGGGATTTTTCAAGCCAAATACATAAAGCAAGAGACCAACCAGCAGCCCCTACTGCTGTTTGTAAATCTTCTAAGCACCGGAAACCTGTTCAACTCAATATTTAAGTCAATTACACGAATTAAAAGGTCAACCAGCAGCCCCCTTTCTATTTCAAGATTTCTTGAGGCCTAAGAACTTATTAAATTCAATGATTAAGCTAAACACTTAAGTTAAAAAAATAAGTTAGAAGACTTTCCATGATGTACTCATCAATTGGGATTTATTTCAGTTCTCTTGGAAACTTAAAATGTCTTAACAAAACTCTATTTTATGAAACCTGTTGGAAAAGCCGATGTAAAGAGGCCCTTTTAGCCCATTTATTTGGTTATTTTCTTTTCTCCTCTTTAGTCCCACATCATGTATAAGACTCTCTTCTCTCTTTCTCCCTCCTATAATTGTGTATTCATACCTTGTATTTGATTATTGAGAAAGTATATACAAGTTTGAGGATTTATCCACATGGTATCAGAGGGACTCGGTCTCTCCTTGCGCTAGAATTCTGCTAATCGCCCGGTTTTCCTCTGCTTGCGCTATGCGCGGTCTGTGTTTTTCTAACCGGACGTCCCTCTCTTCACGCGCAGGGCGCGGCCTTGCGGTTAGTACTTCCCTACCCGCTTCCCTTCCCCTCCATTCCGTGACCTCCACCTTTACTTCACTCTCCTTTTTATAGGATTCTCTCCGTCAAGTGGGGCCCTCTCCCACTTCCTCCCTATCTGCGTGGTTTTCTCCCTACCCGCGCGGCTTAGTCTCTTTCCGCTGCGAGTTCCCCTCTTCGCTCGCGGTCTTCTCCCAATTTCTTCTCCCGTACGGTTTCTTCCCTAACCGCGCGGCTTCTTCTCTACCCGCTACTTCTCTACCCGCTGCTCCTCTCAACCTGATGCTTCTCTAATCGCTGTGAATTCCGCACTTGGTCGTGACATCTTCCCTTGCCGCTGGTGTACTCACCATGACCGTGCGGATTTCTCGGTTCAGCTTCTTTCCTTGGTTTCTCGGGCGGCCTTCTGTTCGATTAATCGCAGCGAAACCGCTCTGGGCTTAGCATCTTGGTCGCGGCTTCTTGCCGCTGGTGTCTTATGGGCGTGACCATGCGGCCTCCCTAGTTTGCTTGCCAAATCGACTTCTCCCTTCTACCCGCTCAGCCTCTTTGGTCGCAGCCTCTTCTTCTCTAGCCGCTGCCATAGTCTTGTACGGACTTATCGCGCGGCTCGCCTGCTGCCTGGTCCTGCTCGTTGTTCTGGTAGCCTGTTCTACCCGTGCGGTCTCTCTTTCTATCCGCTGCTCTTCTTCCCTCGGTCTAGCATTCTGCCCGCCTGGTAATGGGGTCCTTTCTTGACTCTACCGAACAGGCGGCTTCTTCCTCTGCGGACAGTCCGGCCCTTGGCCCTGAACTCCGTGATGAAGTGTGGATTACTACTATCTCTCTGGCCGGGAAGAACTTTGTGGAGTGGGTGCACTCTGTTTGCCTCGTGTGCTTCAGTCCAAAGGCTTTCTTCATCACTTGACCCAAGCCGCTCTGGTTGCTCCTACTGATGATTGGTTGCGCAACGATGGACGGGTTCAGACGTGGCTCCTCAATTCCCTTGATGGTGAACCATATCGCATGGCCATGTTTCATGAAACGGACAAGGCCATGTGGGATGAGCTCCGGTCCCTCTATTACGGCAAAGATAGTCTCCAGCACCTCTACGATATCATCACTGATCTTAGAATCTCGATGTTAGCTGGGCCACCGACCTCACTCCTTTGTTGCTCAGGCCAAGACTTTTGGTCGAAGCATGGATTCAACATCAACCTTCTATGCTGGGATCTTGCTGCACAACGTGCTCAGAAAGAAGCTGTCGGTGTTGCCAAGATGATGCCTCGTGTACCACCTCATCTTCAGAGTATTCGTACACAGATTCTCTCCTCTGCTGCTACCCATCCCTATCAGATGTGTGTGTCATGTTGCTCAAGGTTTCTCCTCCTGATTGTTCTGCTCCTCCGTCACCGGCTCTCCTACACTTCGGCGCCCTTACTACCTCTTCCCTCTCCGGCTCGTGGGGGACGTTCAGGCTCCCGGGTCCGAGGGGGAGCTCGGTCTCGACCAAAGTGTTCCTTTTGCGGAAAGGACGGCCACCTTGAGTCTACGTGCTATCAGAAGCATGGGTTTCCTCCTCGCCCACAGGCCACTATTGCTGCCACAGACTCCTCCACTCGTACTGACCTAGACGAGGTCCGCCTTCAGCTACAACAATTCCATGGTCTGCTCAGTCACTCACATGCCTTCGTTGCTTCTGCTGCCTCCATCTCACATGAAGGTATCGCTTATCTCTCTACTAGTCCACGCTGGATAGTGGACTCCGGTGTTACTCATCACATCACCTCCTTGCGGCCACAACAGTACCTGAATTCTCCTTATCTGAAGTGTATCACAGTGGTTAATGGGGACACTGTTCCAATCTCCAGCTCTGCTGATATTCTTCTCACTTCGTATTTATCTCTACGCTCGGCCCTTCATGTTCCTGGCTCCCCATTTAATTTGTTTTCTGTGGGTCGCCTTATTACTAATTTAAATTGCTCGGTAACTTTTACTTCTTCTTTTCTGATACAAGATCGACAGACGCGAACTATCATTGGTTAAGGGCGACTGCAGAACGGACTCTACCTCCTTGATGACCCTCCAACTATCTTTTCTTCCGTCTCCATTGACTGTCATCGCCGTCTTGGGCATGCCCCTTTACCAGTCCTTCAGAAGGCTCTTCCATATGTATCTCTACCTTCTTTTCAGTGTGAATCATGTATTTTCGGCAAGCAGCCGCGTTGATCTTTTCCGTCTCATTGTACTCGGAGCACTGCTCCTTTTATTTTAATACATTCCGATATTTGGGGACGTACAAAGTTACTAGCATTTCTGGTTATCGTTATTTCTTAACTTTTATTGATGATTACTCCGAATGACATGGCTCTACTTACTTCGTGATCGCTCCGAGCTTCCCGAGTCTTTTGGGCTTTCCTCCTTGAGACCTGCACGCAATTTTCCACAAATATCAAAACTATTCTCTCGGACAATGCTCATGAATACACTAGCCACGAATTCGCGACCTTTTGCTCTGAATTCGGGGTCATTCACCAAACTTCATGTGTCTATACCCGCAACAAAATGGAGTCGTTGAACGTAAGAATCGTCATCTTCTCTATGTAACTCGCTCCATCATGCTTCAAATGCAGGTTCCCAAAACTTATTGGAACTTCGCCCTCTCGAGGCTTGTTACCTGATTAACCGTCTTCCATCCCTCATAATCCACAATGTCACTCCATTCAGCCTCATATTCCCTTCTACTCCGCCATTCTCCCTCATACCCCGCATCTTTGGATGCGTTTGCTACGTTCACACTCTTGGTCCATCCATGGACAAGTTGGATCCCCGAGCGGCCAAACACATCTTTGTTGGCTATTCCCGGACTCAAAAAGGCTATGTATGTTACTCTCCGGCTACCCTCAACGTGATTGTATCTGCTGATGTG
The DNA here is from genome assembly GCA_039583875.1 of Platanthera guangdongensis. Lineage (NCBI taxonomy): Eukaryota > Viridiplantae > Streptophyta > Magnoliopsida > Asparagales > Orchidaceae > Platanthera > Platanthera guangdongensis. The sequence goes on from CM077161.1 coordinate 5,076,222, forward strand.
ACCTTTCGGAGGATCTTCCTTTCTTCTCTGCTTCAGATCCTACACCTCTACCACCAACCGTCCTACATCCTGTCATTCCCGTTACCACTCCACCGCCAAGAATTCCTGACCAGGCTCCCCCTGTTTCCAAGCCACCTCTTCTACATGTCTACACTCGTCGCCTTCCTGCCTCCGTTGCCCCACTGCAGTCGGCTTCGACCTCTAAACGCTCCGCGTTCTGTTGATCCGGCACCAGAATCTACTGCTCATCCCATGGCTAATTATGTATCCTTACATCTCCTATCTCCGCCACTCCAAACTTTTGTCACTTCATTATCCTCGATTTTTGTACCTAACACTGTGCAGGAGGCTCTCCAACATCCTGGCTGGCGGACGGTCATGGAAGAAGAAATGACGGCTCTCTAAGCTAACCAGATCTAGAACCTGGTACCTCTACCTACCGGTCAGAGACCTGTTGGGTGTAAATGAGTCTTTGTATCAAACATGCTCAGGATTGGACAATTGACCGTCTGAAGGCCCGCCTGGTGGCTCGTGGCTTCACTCAACAACACGGTTTCGAATACGAGGAAACATTCTCTCCAGTAGTCAAGCTTAACACCGTTCGTGTACTCCTCTCTGTGGTTGTGCGTCTCCAATGGACCTTACACCAATTGGACATCAAAATTGCGTTTATGAACGGCGACCTCCAGGAAACAATATACATGCAGCAACCTCCCGGATTTGAGACCATGGGGGAGTCCCGAGTTTGTCATTTTAAGAAGTCCATCTATGGTCTCAAACAATCTACTCGGGCATGGTTTGGCAAGTTTTGTAAGGTCATCCGAGAGGTCGGTTTTACTCGAAGTTCAGCAGATTTTTCTCTCTTCACGCGTCACCGGGCAACGGGAACGGTTCTTCTGCTGGTATATGTTGATGACATCTTTATTACTGGAGACGATTCAAAGGGCATCCAAGCAGTTAAACAACACCTTAGCTCGGTCTTTCAAACAAAAGATTTGGGTCACCTTCGATACTTCCTTGGCCTTGAGATCGCGAGGCGACCGGATGGTCTTGTCCTCTCCCAAAGAAAGTACGGTTTGGATCTCCTTCAAGATGTTGGTTACTCTGGATGCAAGCCTACTACTACTCCAATGTATGCAAATCATAAGCTGTGTGTTCATGCTTCTGATGCAGATCTTCCTAACGGTTACAAGACCGGACATATCCTTCGTTGTTGGAGTGGTCAGCAGGTTTATGCATACCCCACGAACATCTCACCTTCAAGCCATTGAGCGCATCCTTAGATACCTTAAAACAACTCTGGGTCAAGAATTGGTATACAAAATCTCAGCCTCTACTCCAAGATTGGTTCCATATTCTGATGCTAATTATGCTAGTTCCTTGGATGATCGCGGATCAACCAGTGGTTTTTGTACCTACTTTGGAGGTCATCTCATTACCTGGCGAAGTAAAAAACTAGTCGTAGTTGCTCCATCCTCAGTTGAAGCAGAATAGCGATCGATGGCCTCTGTTGTCTCTGAGCTAACTTGGCTTGAAAGTCTTCTTGCCGATCTCGGGGTAAAACTTCTCTTACCTGCCATCCTGTTATGCGACAGCTAAGCAGATATACACATTGCAAAGAATTCAATCTTCCATGAAAGAACAAAACATATTGAAGTAGACTGTCACTTTATCTGGGAGAAAGTTCAAATGAAGAAGATAGAATTGAAGCATGTTCCGGGTACTGAACAAGTTGTTGATATCCTCACAAAGGCTCAACCAAATACTCTATTCTATCAGTTTTTGTCCAAGCTTGGTGCATACGACTTGTACGCTCCAGCTTGCGGGGGAGTGTTGGAAAAGCCCATGTAAAGAGGCCCTTTTAGCCCATTTATTTGTTTATTTTCTTTTCTCATCTTTAGTCCCACATCTTGTATAGGATTCTCTTCTCTCTTTCTCCATCCTATAAATGTGTATTCATACCTTGTATTTGATTATTGAGAAAGTATATACAAGTTTGAGGATTTATCCACAAACCGAAAGAATGAGCTAGTAAATGTTTTCCTTAAACAGGTTTGTCATGCGATACAAAATGTCAATATATGAACAATAGAATGAAGTAATAAATGTGAACTCACCAATGAATTCAATTAGGAGTAAACCCTTGAGGGCATGGTTATATCTTGCCATAGTTAGGTGGATCCCCGCCATAGTTCATAGCATGATTTGACTCCTTAGGAGGGGTAAACCCTCGGGCGGTTAGGCTTCTTGCCCACAATAGTTAATTTCCCTAAGGGGGTGAGATTATCCTCACCATAGTTATTCTCATCAGGGGATAAGGGCTACCTTACCATAGTTAAAGATCATGCAATGATGAAGGAACTCTCATTCAACCACAAAGGTTGATCTAGGGTTTGCTTCTAAGGGAATTCACCGAGAACCTGGTGAAAAGAAATACTTTAATGAAAATATTTAAGAAGAATTTTCACTGAAAAATGCTCAGGAAAATGTTTAACATTTATGATCACCTCAAGTATAGATTTAATAGAAAGAAAAAGAAAAACCTAATGTGAAACTAAGAGAAAATACATGCTGAAAATATAAAATGTAAACCTTAGATATTGTACAAGTTAGAATATGAAGAATTACTCAGTATATGTTATACCCACCCATCATTTTAAATTTTTTACATGGTTTAGAAGATGCCCCTGAACTTCTTGATGGTTGAACTCCTCGAAGATCTAGTGTGAAAGTATGTTCGTGATTATTAGATTATATCTTAAGTATTTTTGTTAGAAATTTTTTGGCATAAGTGCTAGATTTAACATGTGTGTAGAGAAGGAAAAAGTCAACCTTGTATATATGTTCACTTGTATAAAATACAAAGAATGAGTACAAATATATAGATGAGAGAAAGAGGGAGGAAGGTCCTATACATGATGTGGGACTAAAGAGGAGAGAGAATAACAATAAAAATACATAATGGGCGTAGACTAAATGAGCTTTTCTAACACTCCCCCGCAAGCTGGAGCGTATAGGTCATATGCACTCAGCTTGGACAAACACTGGTAAAACAAGGTACCTGATAAAGCCTTTGTGAGAATATCAGCAACTTGATCAGTGCCCGGAACATGCTTTAATTCAAGTTTCTTCAATTGAACTTTCTCTTGAATAAAGTGACAGTCGACCTCGATATGTTTTGTGCGCTCGTGAAACACCAGATTCTTTGCTATGTGTATGGCGGCTTGACTATCACAAAATAGAACAGCAGATGAAGGAAGTTTTACTCCCGGGTCAGTAAGGAGACTTTCAAGCCATGTGAGTTCTGAGACAACTGATGTCATCGATCGGTATTCAGCTTCCGCGGAGGATCGAGCGACCACGGCTTGTTTTTCACTTTTCCATGTAATGAGATGACCACCAAAATAAGTACAAAACTCACTGGTTGACCTCCGATCGTCCAGGGAACCGACATAATCGGCATCAGAATAAGTGACCAATGCTGGAGCCGAGTTGGAGGTTTTGTAAACAAGCCCTTGACCCGGAGCTGCCTTAAGGTATCGGAGAATCCGTTCAACCCCCTGGAGATGAGAAACCCGGGGGGCATGCATGAACCGACTGACAACCCCAACTGCAAACGATATATCAGGCCTCGTGACTGTTAGGTAGATCAACTTTCCCACAAGGCGTCGATAATATTACGGGTTCTGGAGAAGCAAATCATCATCAGAGGCATGAGCACATAGTTTGTGATTTGCCTCCATCGGGGTATTAGCTGGCTTGCAACCAGACTGGCCAACGTCTTTGAGAAGATCGAGACAATACTTCCGTTGCGAGAGGACAAGCCCATCCGGCCGTCGTGCGATCTCAAGACCGAGAAATTAGCGAAGATGTCCCAGGTCTTTGGTTTGAAACACGGTGCTCAGATGCTGTTTGACCTCTAGAATTCCCTTTGAGTCATCCGCAGTAAGTAGAATGTCATCAACATAAACCAACAGAAGGACCGTTCCCGTTGCCCGGTGTCGGGTGAATAGGGAGAAGTCTGCAGAACTCCGAGTGAAACCCATGTCCCGAACCACCTTGCATAACTTGTCAAACCACGCCCGAGGGGACTGTTTGAGACCATAGATGGATTTCTTTAGAAGACACGCACGAGACTCCCCCATGGTCTCAAACCCGGGAGGTTGGCGCATGTAGACGGTTTCCTGAAAATCTCCATTCAAAAAAGCATTCTTGATATCGAGCTGATGAAGGGCCCAGTGGCGGTGCACAGCCACGGAGAGAACCCGAACGGTGTTGAGCTTAGCCAGCGGAGAGAAGGTTTCCTCATAATCAAGGCCCTCCTGCTGAGTGAAGCCACGGGCCACAAGTCGGGCCTTCAATCGGGCAATAGTGTCATCTGGAGCATGTTTGATGATGAAAACACATTTACACCCAACAGGGTACTGACCGGGAGGTAAAGGGACAAGGACCCGGGTGGTTGGCCCAAAGGGCCGTCATTTCTTCGTCCATGGCAGCCCGCCATCCTGGATGTTGAAGCGCCTCCTGCACAGAGTTAGGGACAGAAACAGAGGATAATGATGTGGCAAAGTGAAGAAGTGGCGGTGAAAGGCAATGCAGAGAGACATAATTCGCCATCGGATGAGCGGTGGATGCGGGAGCCGGAGCAGCAGGTAGTGGAGCATCAGAGGTCGAAGCCGACTGCAGGGGGGCAACGGTATGAGGAGAGCGACGAGAATAGACCCAGATAACAGGTGGTTGTGGACGGACCGGAGGCTGTGCAAGAGGAGGAGATGATGAGGAACGGGGAGCAGAGATGAAAGGACGAACAACGGTCTCTGGACCAGGAGCGATATCCAGAGCAGAAAAGAATGGAGGATCTTCTCGGAAAGTGACGTCCGCAGAGACAGTCACCTTGCAGGTAGTAGGCGAATAGCACGCATAACCCTTTTGAGTGCGCGGGTAGCCTACAAAGATATTTTTGGTTGCACGGGGATCCAACTTGTCTGTAGAGGAACCGAGGTGGTGAACGTAGCAAGTACACCCAAAAAATCGGGGAGTAACAGGAAAAGGCGGAGTGGAGGGAAATAGGAGGCCGAAAGGAGTATCATTCTGAAGGACAGAAGATGGTAGACGGTTGATAAGAAAACAGGTCGTGGAGAGCGCAAAGTTCCAGTACGGTTTGGGAACCTGCATTTGAAGTATAAGGGAGCGAGCTACATCAAGAAGGTGACGATTCTTGTGTTCGGCGACACCATTTTGTTGTGGAGTATACGCACACGATGTTTGGTGAAGAATGTCGAACTCAGAGCAGAGGGTCACGAAGTCATGACCAGTGTACTCGCGCGCATTGTCAGTACGAATAGCTCGAATGGGCGCAGAGAATTGAGTGCGAGTCTCAAGAATGAAGGTCCTGAAGACGCGGGGAAGCTCAGAACGATCGCGTAGGAGTTACAACTATGTCATGTGAGAGTAATCATCAATAAATGTAAAAAAGTAACAGTAGCCAGAAATACTAGTACTTTTGTACGGACCCCAGATATCGGAGTGTACCAAAACAAAAGGAGCAAAGCTCCGAGTACAATGGGAAAGAAAAGATGAACGTGGTTGTTTGCCAAAAATACATGTTTCACACTGAAACGCAGGAAGAGATACATCCGGGAGAGCCTTCTAGAGGACTGGGAGAGGAGCATGACCAAGACGTCGATGTCAATCCGAATAGGAGATAGATGCGAGGAGAGTAGGAGAGTCATCAAGAAGGTAGAGCTCGTTTTGCAGTCACCCCCTACCAATGATAGTCCGCGTCTGTTGATCATGTATCAGAAAATAAGAGGAAGTAAAGGTCACTGAACAATTTGAATCAGTAGTAAGGCGACCAACAGAAAGTAAATTTAAAGGAGAGCACGGAACGTGAAAAGCCGAGCGCAGGAGAAGAGAAGAGGCGAGAGGAATATCAGCACATCCAGAGACAGGGACAGATGCCCCATTGGCCACAGTGATGTACTTCGGGTGAGGTGAAGACAAGTATTGAGGCGGTCGAACATAGGTGATGTGATGAGTGGCACCAGAATCGAGGATCCATCGCGGGCCATAGGAGAGGCATGCGATACCTTCATTGGAGATGAAGGCAGCAGAGGCAACCGAGGCAGGCGGGCGGCTGAGCAGTCCATGAAGATGCTGGAGCTGAAGACGAACCTCGTCGAGGTCAGTACGAGTGGGAGAGGGGTCGGTGGCAGCAACAGATGCCTGCGGACGAGGAGGGCGACCATGCTTGCGATAGCACGTGGATTCAAGATGCTCGTCTTTGCCGCAGAACGAGCACGTAGGCCGAGGCCGTCCACCCCGACCACGTCCCCGAGAATCAGAGCAGCCTCCACGAGCTGAAGACGGAAGAGGCAATAAAGGAGCAGCGGCCTGCTGAATAAGGGCCGGAGAAGGAGGCCCAGGCACATCCGGAGGCGGTGATACTTTGAGAAGCAGCGATCACACATTTGAGAAGGACGGGGTAACAGTAGAGGAGAGGATGTCAGCCCGTACACTGTGAAGGTGATGGGGTACCCGAGCTATACCCACAGCTTCCTTTTGGGCACGTTGGGCAGCAAGATCCATAGTAGGAGGCTGATGTTGGATCCAAACCTCGACCAGAGACCGAGCCTGAGCAACAAAGGAGGTCAGATCGGTCGCGCCACCGCTATCAAGGGCTTGGAGAGCGGTGATAATGTCATACAGATGGTGGAGACTATCTTTGCCGGAGTAAAGGGTATGGAGCTCGTCCCACATGCCATTGGCCGTCTCATGGTACATGGTCAGGCGATAAGACTCGCCATCAAGAGAATTAAGGATCCATGTCTGCCCACGACCATCATTGCGTAACCAATCATCAGTAGGAGTACCGGTAACGTCCTGGGTCAAGTGATGAAGAAACCCCTTGGATTGCAGGACATGGCGAACAGAGTGCGCCCATTCCGCAAAATTCTTTTTGCCGGTCAGAGATATGGTAGTAATTCGGATCTCATCTCGCACTTCCGGGAGAGAGTCCGGCCGGTCAGCAGGAGGAACCGCCGTTCCGATAGAATCAGCAGAAGAGGCCATGAAGAAGAGTAGCGGCTAGGAGAACAGACCGACGACAGAGGAGACCGCGCGTGAGACCGCCCGGTCACGATGTGAAGACACCAGCAGCAGCAGGAGGCCGCGACCAAAGGCGGAGGCCGGTAGAAAGAGAAGGCAGCAGCGGCAGAGAGAAGAGACCGCGAGTAAAGAAGACTCAAGCGGATAGAGAGAACAGATCGCAGCAACCAGGAACAGTCCGCGGCGAGTAAAAGGTCGCGAGTAGGACTCCAGCGACAAGGTAGCGGATAGCAGGACTCAGCGGACAAGAAGAGTCCGCGAGTAAGACGAGGCAGAAGGGGGGCAAGAAGAAACAGGCTGCAGCGAGCTGGAGCAGGCCGCGAGAAGAGAGCGCGGTCTGGACTAGTAGGAACAGGTCGCGAGAGAAGCAGGATGTGAGAGACGCAGGCCGCTAGAGACGCAGTCCGCGAGAGAAGCAGGCCGCGAGAGTTGCAGGCCGCGAGAGGTGCAGGTCGCGAGAGGTGCAGGCCGCGAGAGGAGCAGGCCGCGAGAGGAGCAGGCCGCGAGAGAAGCAGAAGGGGGCGAGTAGAAACAGGCCGCAGCGAGCTAGAGCAGGCCGCGAGAAGAGAGCGCGGTCTGGGCTAGTAGGAATAGGCCGCGAGAGAAGCAGGCCGCAGCGAGCTGGAGCAGGCCGCGAGTAAGAAAGTGCGGTCTGGAGGAGATACAGGGAGAGGTAGACAAGGCAGGATAGAGGGGGGAAGGCTATAATATGTCTGAGGGGAGGGGTGGAACAACGGAGAAGAAGAGGAAGCAGAAGAAGAGAAGCGGAGTGGACAGGGAGGCAGGCCGCAGGAGACCGAGCGGTCAGCGGACAGAAGAGCAGTCTGCAGCAGGCCGCAGGCAGGGAAGAGGACCACGCGGGATATGCGGTTAAGAAGAGGGAATCCGCCCAAGGAGAATCGGTGGCTCTGATACCATGTAGAGAAGGAAAAAGCCAACCTTGTATATATGTTCACTTGTATAAAATACAAAGAATGAGTACAAATATATAGATGAGAGAAAGAGAGAGGAAGGTCCTATACATGATGTGGTACTAAATACATAATGGTCCTAGACTAAATGGGCTTTTCTAACAATGTACAATAGCTTATAAAGAAGTGATATAAAACTGTTATTTTGATGATAATAAATGTTATTCTTCATTAGATGGCTCTTTATTTGTTCATGGGGTATGATATCTCTATGTATCGGTTTTATCTTTACACTCTGAATTTAGGATTATGTTTTGCAGGTTGTGTGCTAGGATCCCAAGGTTGTGTGCTAGGATCCCATTTTAGATGTTACATTACTCATCTTCATTGCTGGCGAGCACTGCCCTTTTTTCTTGTGACTGCTCTCATTAATTTCTTGCTTTGCTTCCGCTGATTCTTATCACATTTAATGGTTATGTCAGATGATGATTTACTCAAATTCTTCTTGCTCTAATTTAGGTTATATTTGTAGAGATATAATCTACTTTTTGAATTATATACACATCTTATATTTTTTTAACTCTATAAGTCAACATTTTTAATAGCACATGGCTCTATCCTGGCCCTCTCATTTATCATTTCTCCACCACCTATATCTAGATCTCTCTTTGACATATAACGAATGGATCCGCATACATTTAATACAAGAGTTTTAGGGATCAACAGGAGGGAGTCCTCTCTAGACTCAGGTGTGAGGTGGGACCTTTAGCGATCTCCTTCGTCGTCATTCTTGTCTGAAATAAGATCTTCTCTGACTACAGACATATTGGAGTTCAAGAGATGCAAACACGGCGCAAAGTTTCTGTAATAGAATACCTTGAGACGACTGAGGCATTGACATCGTCGACGTGATGTTGTGTGAGGTTGTGTGTGTGTGTGTGTGTGTGGTTGTGGGGGTGGGGGTGGGGGGGTGGGGGGGGTGGGGGGGGGTGTCACGACCCGTCTCAACAAGATCAGAGTGCGCTTCGGGCAGGTCGTGATGTCACAGGCATGCAGAGAAGAACCATGTCTGCTAAGGCGGAACCAGAAATTCTATAACTAGGGTTTTTTTAAATTTGTTAGTTTTGAAAAGTGTTTTAATTGATTCTTTTAAAAAAGGTGCGGAAGCCACACATAAATAATTAAAAAGTCGTGCATGCATTTCTTTTACAGAAACTAAGAGACAAACAGTACTAAAACTAAATGAATGCACTACTCATAAAAATAGAAATATTATAAGTGAAATGAATTAGTACAATATTTCACCCTACAAGTTGTCCTCGATACAAGAGAAAATGTCTGACGATAATTAATACATGAATAGAAAGAAAGATCCAACAGCAAATGAAACAAAATACATAGAATCTGCTGATACATTAAACAAAATGAAACCTCCGAGCAAAGCTGTAGCTGGAAGAAGAAAAACTCAGGAGCCGGGCGGCGCAGTCACAAAACCTAAGGCAAATCCAAACAGAAGGAAAGTGCCTCAGAACATGAAAATACATAAAGATTCAAGTTAATCAATTGCACAAAAGTAAGCAGAGGAAACAAGAGCTCAGTGAACTAGTTTTACCCGTAGCAACCTATAATCAGACAAGTAACCATGTGTAACCAGGTGATTTTATTTGAATAGCTTACTCCGGAGTTTAGCCTAGCTGCAATACCATAAGCGGAAGTATATTGAAGGGTGGAGGTGTTGTCATTTGGTGTACAAGATTCTAGTGTATGAGTTGATGCAAGGCTTATCAACAACGGTGCTTGCAATGGTCGACTAATGGTTTCTGTTACCAGTTAGTCGGGAGCTCGATTCGACGCGTCACATCAAACCAACACTCTCCTCTCAATGTTTGTCTAAGGTATTAACAATCTCAGGGATTCATAAATGATTAGAACAAGTTATTAATTATACGATTCCAATCTATAAGGGGCTACTTCATAACAAAAGTGAAGTAAATTAAATCACATGTTTGCAAGCGAGAGAGTTGTCTTTACTTGCCTTAAGGTGACTTCGAAAATGCTAGTAACAGTTAAGTGACACAGGCGAGGTTAGAAGCTTGAGCTAAACCTGCTCGAGATCAAAAATGCATTCCAAATTTAATTAAAAAGTTTCTTATGCCAGCACATGTGTTTGATAATGGCTCCACACAAAAGGAGAGGTGTTTAGGAATATACCTCCCTTGAAAGTGAGGGGAGAAGAGACTACCGCAAGGGATCGGGAGTTTTGGCATCGTTTTGAAGCAAGAATCCCTAATTCGGAGAGGGCTTGGAGCGATTCCACCACCTAAGTCCAAGAACACGCACTGGAAAACACACAAATCCGGGATTAGCGGGTTATACGATGGACATAGGTTGGATCGTCAAAAAACCCTAGATCGGAGAGCGAAAAATTAGCGTAATAAAATTAGAGCAAACTGAAAATGAGAGTGAGGCGGGCTTCCTTACCCAAGGAGACCAGATCTTGTCTCAGAAATCCACGAAGAGGGGTTTCAAGCGAAACCCTAGGAGTCCCTCACGAAATCCACCGGCCGGAACGAGGAGGAGCTAGGGGTCCTGGAAAAGAAACGATGTTCTCGCTCTCACTGGCCGGAGAAGGAGAAGAGGAAGGGGAAAAGTAGTCGACCCCTCCCTTGGATTCAGCCGGCCAAGAGAGGAGGGGCTGCTGCGGGATTTGCCGGCCAAGGGGAGCGTCGTAGACGACAGGGAAGCAAGAGGAAGACGCGTCGGGCCTGGAGGGGGGATTCGCCGTCCACTGGAGGCGGAGGAGAGACCTGTCGGGCGCTCGGGAGACGGTGGTGGAGCCGACGGAGCGAAGGAAGCGAGATCGGGAGGAAGCTCGTGCGGGATGCGGGTTGCGAGATTTGGACCGGGGGGCATCGGGTTATAAGATGTTTTAAGCCTTTGTTTATATTATTTCTCTTTATTATTATTATTATTAATAATATTATTATGATGATATGAGGTTGTTACAGGGGGGGCACCCATTAAGCTCATCTCAAATTAACATTTACGTATTTCTTCAGTGTTCTCGTTGAAGTCTCTATAATAGTATATTATTTCCTTTGTTTTATTTTGCTATGAAGACCACATCATTCACATATGATTTCTCTGTAGTCTCTTTAAATTTTTTTATGATCGTATTAGTACAACTAGATATTATTCTTGTATGGAGTTTAACTATGTTACAAAGTTTCAATTTCTTTCTTATATCCATCAGTCATATAATATCGACCACTTATCATAACTTCCACTATGTTAAGGACCAGTACTTAAGTTGGTTTCCTTATTTGGTGGCATCCTACATATTGATTTACAGGTATCAATATGATCAAAGTACAGCAGGTCCTGCTACACAGGTTCGGATGGCCTCTACAAAGGATCTCAATTTGAATCTCTCTGTATCTAATGCTAATATGATTTTTCAAGCTTATGCAAGCTGGAGCAACCTAAGCCTCGTTGATGAATCATGTGTAAAAAATGTAAGTGGTGTTGGATAAATTGCCATTCTTACGAAAAGATGATGTTTTCTGGCTGTAATACTATTTTTCTCTATGTTAATCAGAAGGTTACCCCTTCAAAGTACGATGAGGGATCTGTAATTGATGAGGGATCTGTAATTGATATACATCGTAAAAGAAATTACTTCATTTTCCCGCAAAATAAGCTTGGCCAAGATATTTATATCCGAGTTGCTGAAACTATGGGATTGTCAGACATAATTAAGATGCCATCCGGAGGCAAAAGACGTGTGAAAGTGCCCGTGTCAAATAATATGTGGGACTCTCACTTGAAAGGAGGAACCAAGAGAGTCTCCCAATCAATGCTGACAGTTATCATTTCAGAAGCCGAAGTAAGTCTGACACTTTCGATGAATGTATTTACTGCACTATAATGACAAGATTTAGTGTCCTTCCCATTGAGTTTAGATTTTTCTAGTTTTTTTCTTTTCCATTGTGTACCATTCGATCTTCACTCTCCATACTGTGGTCATTTCCAACAGATGATGTTGTAGATTTTTAACACATTATTTCTCTTGCGTCTTTCACAATGAGGGTTGGTGACTTCTTTCTTAATGTTTTATTTTTTATATTATGTTTCTAATTCAGTTGTCTTTGGCATTTAGTTTCCTGCAAAGGAAGGAATGGCATCTGCCCAATATACAGTAGCAGTGCGCCTTTTCTTAATCCATCCTGCTGCATCTTCTATGCAACAGCAAAGTGCTCGAACTTGTGGTTCCATTCCTGACCCTTCAAGCCTTGCAAAATCAGTGGTCAAATGGAATGAAATACTTTTTTTTAAAGTGGACATTGTGGTAATGAATCATATCATGTCCTTCCTACTTCCTTGTCAAATAATAGATGTTTGTTCTCTAACATTTACATGTACCTTTCCAAGTTTGATTATATTCATACGGTTTCATACATTACAATAAACATAAGAAATAACAAATTCCTAACAGAAGAACACAGTATTCCACTAACATACGGCTATCAATACTCACATTTATTAGAAAAATGATAGCTGATGGCTGAATATAGTAGATTACTGGGGAATAAGAAATACAATATATTGAGGCAAGTTCTATACCGATCTATTGAAGGAAGGATCTCTCTACGGTTCTCTCTCCTATGAGAGCCTAACAAGACAAGCAACCAAGATGCCTCTAAGACAGTCCCCCCCCCCAACATGTGCGAGACTATGTTGACCGTGCTTGGCAAGGCGGGCATTGGCTCAAAGGGTCATATTCATATAAATACTTCCTTCCCAAAAATCTACCTTGAGAGCATTCTTAGCTCTTGGAAACAAAAATAGAGGCTCTTCCTGTGGAGCTCAATGTACTCCTGGTGAGATAAGCACCGGGGTGATGAAGGTTCCACCGGTGGCAAAACTGGCTAAGGTGGAAGCAAACCAATCAGCATTGGTCCAAAGTAAGGCGGGGAATCTTATTGATGGACTGCTGAGTTAGGTTTCGGTAGCGATAGTAGCTTGCTCCATAGCGTGAGAGAGTAGATGAGTTGTGGACACGGAAGCCCGCACAAATGTGGAGTTGTAGATTTGCTAAAAAGTACCCCAGGTCACTGTCCAGGGGGAGCCCACTGACTTGCATGTCTATCTCAATGAACTCAGTGATATAGGTCGTAGTGGTATCGGAATGGAGAACGAAGCTAATGCTTTAGTAAGCATTATCTGATTTGTGCATGTCGTAATAACGGGGCTCCTCTTAACTATGGGCCATGAGAGATCCGCAATATTTTAGCACACCCAACGCACTCAATTGAGCATCGAGCCCTCCGTGTATATTGTCACCATAAGAACCTTCTGGTTAGGGGGGATGGACTGTGGATCGAAGAAATGTTCGGCGCGGGCTATCCAACTGAGGGGATTGAACATGGGAATCTAAATACGGCGGAGTGTAGGAACCCCATGTTGTCAACAACATGCTAGTAGGGGCTAGGAGGAGGTGGGGGTGGAGTTGTTGGTTGATTGTTGAACGGGGTGGAGTTGTTGGTTGATTGTTGAAGGGGGTGTTCACGAGCTCGCGGGGGAGGAGAGTGAGATTTTTTCTAACTAAGCTTCAAGACAGTCCAAGTAGGTGGAATTGGTTGAAACAACAGCGGAGGCATCCTCATTTGCGTGGAGGGTTGTGGAACGGGAGTTAATGAAGGAGTGGGAAAAGATATTGAAGGCGGCGTTGGACTTTAGAAGAAGAGGCGCTACGAGCAGGATCTACTTCGATGCTCATTGTGACAATGCTAGAGGGAATGGCGAGATGTTGTCGATCTTCTATGTGGACAAACACAGACGATGGTCACAGCAACACTATCACTCGTGCACTCTGGAGGCATTGATCGAGAGCTTATGTTGATATCATAGGGACATTGGCAAGCGCGGGAGGCGTGCTCGAGATAATCATGCCTTTCTTGCAAGCAGCGGAGGCCGGTGTTGTGATCGGCCTTCGAGATGAAATTGAAAGGCCTTGGAAACTTGATTGGGCAGGAGGCAGAAGCGAGTCCTGCGGACATATGTAAACATAGATTGAAGTGGTGTTCCTAATGGAGTGGCAGGTTTGACAAATTGATAGCTAATGTCTATCACAAATTGAAATATAGTAGAATATTGGGAATAATAATTACAATATATGGAGACAAGCTCGATGCCAATTTTGTGAGGGTATGGTCCTTCTAAGATTCTCTCTCTTTTATGAGAGCCTAACAAGCAAAGGATCCAGATGCCTCTTAGTCACACCCCCCACTTCCTTATATTGGTGACACTGGGCATTCAATGAAAATCGCCAAAATGCCACTCGGGCTACATAGACAATATTGCACATGCGAGACCTTCCCGCTTGTCGCGACCTCCCTCAAGTCGCTGCGGGTTTCTCCTCTCTCTTTCTCGTTTCAGTCCGCATCTAGGTCGCGACATCTCTCCTTGTCGCTGGTGGATTCACCTTGACCGTGCGGACTCCTCTTCTACCCTCTTCACCACTAGTCGCTGCGACCTGTCTTGTCGCTAGCGGTATCTCCTCTTCCCTTCGTCGCATCTTGGTCGCGACTTTCCTTGTCGCTGGTAGATTTAGCTTGACCGTGCGGACTTCTCCTCTACCCGTTTCCTGCTAGTCGCTGCGACCTGTCTTATCGCTAGCGGCCTCTCCTCTTCTCTTTGCCGCATCCAGATCTTCCACTCAAGGGGCCGACCTCCGTCTCGGGGACGCGGACGTGGTGGACGTTCGTCTATAAAATGCACATATTGTGGCCGGGGTGGTCATCTTGAGGCTACCTGTTACAGCAAGCATGGGTTCCCTCCCCACCTCGTTGTTATTTCCTCTGCTACTCCTGCTCCCACTGGGCTTCTACCCAGGATCGATGAGCTCCGCACCCAACTCCACCAGCTACAGGGTGCCCTCGGCCGCTTCTCCGGCTCGGTTGCGTCTTTTTCTGCGGAAGGTATAACTTATCTCTCTTAGCCCCCACTGGATCATCGATTTTGGTGCTACTCACCATATTACCTCCCAGAAGCCCTCCCAGTATCTCCAGACAGCTCATCCCCCGTGTATCATTGTGGCCAATGGTAACACCCTACTAGTCTCTGGTGTCGCTGCTCTCCAACTTACCCCGGCCCTTTCTCTTTCCTCGATTCTTCACGTTCCGGGATCTACTTTCAATTTACTTTTTGTTAGTCTCCTGACGCACGACCTTGATTGTTGCATAACTTTTTCTCCATCTTCCTTTCTTATGCAGGATCGTCGCCCCCCGGAGTATCATTTGTAGGGGGCAGCTGTTGAATGGACTCTACATCTTGGATATCTCACCCACTCTTCTCTCCGCCGTCTCCACTGTTGATTGGCATCGCCGCCTTGGTCATGCTCCTCTTCCGATTCTCAAGCGGGCTCTTCCTGATGTTCCTTTACTAGAGTTCTCTTGTGAATCTTATATCTACGGCAAACAACATCGTTCTACCTTCCCCCCTGCATCTACCAGGAGTAGTACTCCTTTATCCTTAGTTCATTCTGATGTATGGGCCCTTATAAAGTCCCTAGTATTTTTGACTTTCGCTGTTTTGTAATCTTTATTGATGACTACTCGCGTACTACATGGCTATATTTAATGCATGATCGTACTGAACTTACATTTGTGTTTCGTGCCTTTTTAACTGAGATGCGTACGCAGTTCGCCACCCCCCTCAAAATCATCTGCACTGATAATGCTCGCAAGTATACAAGTCGCTCCTTCTCCAATCTCTGCACCGAATTTGGTGTAATTCATCAAACTTCGTGTGTGTATACCCCTCAGCAAAACGGGGTGGCCGAACGGAAGAATCGTCATTTACTCGATGTTGCTCGGTCTCTCATGTTTCAAATGAAGGTTCCGATCAAATATTGGAATTTTGCTGTCACCACAGCCTGTCATCTCATCAACCGCCTACCTTCCTTTGTTCTTGACTTTGTCGTTCCTATCTAATTCCTCTATCCTACTACCAACCCAACCTCTCTCACCCCGCGGGTCTTCGGTCGTGTTTGTTATGTTCATCTTCTTGGACCTCCCTCCGACAAACTTGCTACTCGGGCAGCCTAATATATGTTTGTTGGCTACTCTCATACTCAAAAGGGGTATGTTTGCTACTCTCCCTCGGATGGCAAGCTGGTCGTTTTCGCGGATGTCACCTTCTGCGAAGACCAGCCCTTCCACTTACCTTCCCCCACCCCGTGTTCCTCTCCTCTTCCACGGCCTGTCGTACCTACCACACCCTCCTTTCTGCCATCTCCTTCCTCCTCTATCCCTTCCCCTCCTAAAGTTCCTCCACCCGTTATCCGTGTCTATACTCGTCGCGGCTCCAAGGATGGTTCCCTGTCCCAGCTCCCTGCTCCCAGTGACACCCCGGCAACGACGTATCCGGCCCCTGCTTCTACGGCTCATCCCCTGGCCAACTACGTTTCTCTCCATCGGCTCACTTCACCTCTCTACGCCTTTGCCACTTCGCTTTCCTCTATTTTTATTCCTAACACTGTGCAGGAGGCGCTTCAACATCCGGGGTGGCGGGCAGCCATGGACGATGAAATGAGGGCTCTCTGGGCTAACCGGACTTGGGATCTGGTTCCTCTTCCTGCAGGAGAATACTGTGTTAGCTGCAAGTGGGTCTTTATTGTTAAACATGCAGCGGATGGCACGGTTGAGCGTCTAAAGGCCCGCCTCGTGGCCCGGGGTTTTACACAGCAACATGGCCTTGATTATGGGGAAACCTTCTCTCCGGTGGCCAAATTGAACACGGTCCGCGTCCTTCTCTCTTTGGTTGTTCATCGTCATTGGCCTCTTTATCAGCTGGATGTTAAGAACGTCTTTCTCAACGGCGATCTGCAGGAGACTGTTTATATGCACCAACCTCCCGGATTTGAGACCACGGGGGAGTCTCGGGTTTGTCATCTTCGGAAACCTATTTATGGTCTCAAACAGTCCATGTGCGCTTGGTTTGAAAAATTTAGCAAGGTAGTCTGCGATATTGACTTCCTTCGGAGCTCGGCGGATTTTTCTCTCTTCACCTGACACCGGTCAACCGGAACTGTGATCCTACTTGTCTATGTTGATGATATCCTCATTACTGGCAACGATACTACAGGGATACAACATACCAAGCAACAGTTGAACTCCGCCTTTCAGACCAAAGATCTTGGTAACCTTTGGTATTTTCTTGGGCTTGAGGTTGCTCGACGCCCTGATGGTCTTGTGTTATCCCAAAGAAAGTATTGTATGGACCTCCTTCATGATGCCGACTATTCTGGATGCAAACCTACGGATACTCCTATGGACGCTAATCACAAGCTCTCGGCCCACAGCTCTGACTCCGATAAGCTGCTTACGAATCTGGAATACTACAGACGCTTGGTTGGGAAACTGATCTATCTTACGGTTACTCGACCAAATATCTCTTTTGTCGTGGGAGTCGTGAGTCGATTTATGCATGCTCCTCGGACATCTCATCTTCAAGCTGTCGAACGCATTCTTCGGTATCTCAAGAACGCTCCAGGACAAGGGCTTGTGTACAAGCCATCCACATCCTTATCTCTTGTTGCATACTCCGGCGCTGACTATACATGATCCATTGATGATAGGCATTCTACATCTGGTTTATGTACCTACTTCGGTGGACATCTCATAACCTGGCGTAGCAAGAAACAGACTGTGGTTGCTCGTTCTTCTGCTGAAGCGGAGTACCGGGCCATGGCTGCTGTTGTTTCCGAGTTAACTTGGCTTGAGAGCCTTCTGGGAGACTTGGGTGTTCATCTCTCATCACTGACGACCCTATTTTGTGATAGTCAAGCAGCAATATATATTGCCAAGAACCCGGTCTTTGACGAACGCACAAAGCATACTGAAGTTGACTGCCACTTTATTCGGGAAAAAGTACAGTCAAAGAAGATAGATTTTGAGCATGTCTCTACTACAAACCAAGTGGCTGACATCCTGACTAAAGCTCTCTCCCGGCCGCTATACTACCAATTTTTATCCAAGCTTGGTGCATACGACTTGTACGCTCCAGCTTGCGGGGGAGTGTTAGAAAAGCCTTAGTAAGGGCCCATCTAAGGGCCCATTTTTCTCTCTTTCATCTCTCTCTGTATTTGTCCCACATCTTGGATTGGAATTTCTCTTCTTCCTCTTTTCCTATATAAATGTATTCATACTTGTAATTGATTATTCAAGAAGTATATACAAGGTTTGAGGTCATTCTTTACAGAGACTATGGTGACAGCTCTTGGCGACGCAACCATGGGCCCAGATGTGAGACTACAATTGGCTGGGGCTGTTGGTGGTGGCCGGAGACTATTAGAGGTTGGCCGGGGTTGTTGGTGGTGACTGGAGACTATTAGAGGTTCAGTGGAGGTTGTGGTAGTGCTGGAATAGACTGCCAGCCGGTTCGAATGAAGTTAGGAAGGCTTGGAGTGTAATTGGGTCCTGGAGGTGCTAGCAGCATGCGGTGAAGGCTTGAGGGGCTCTACACAGCCTCGCGCTGTCCATCTGTTTGATGCCTCTGACGAGACGCATCCTATACCTGCAGTCTGCTTCTTCTTTAGCTGTCTGTCGATGAGATTCTTGCTTTCTGCCGGCTGATGCAGGGACAGTCTCCTGAGCCTTCTGCATCCTCGTCTTTGTATGCTCATCAGGAGCCTTCAGGTACTCATGCTGCGTCTTCTCGCCCTTCTACTCACTGGATTATTGACTCTGGAGCAACGAATCATATGACCAACTCTTCTACAGATTTTGTGTCTTATCTTCTTTTGTCTGGTCGGGACAAGGTGAGCATTGCGGATGGTTCCCTCTCTCCGATTATTGGTAAGGGCTTCATCCCCTGCTCCTCTCTTACCCTTTTCTCTGTTCTTCGTGTTCCCAAGTTTACTCACAATCTTCTTTTTATTAGTCATTTGACCAACTCCATGAACTGTTTTGTGGCTTTCTTCCCTTCTTGTATTTTTTAGGACCTCAAGACGGGAACGGTGATTGGCTCTGGTAGTCTGGTGGATGGGCTCTACATGTTTGATTCTTCCACTCCTGTCTCTTCTCCTCAAGCTTTTCATATGGATCAAGCGGCTACTTTGGAGTCATGGCATTGTCGGTTGGGACATCCTTCTACCTTATCTACGAAACGTTTATTACCGACTTTCTCTTATGTATTACTTAATAATTTTCGTTGTGATGCTTGTGAACTCAGTAAACATCATTATACTTCTTTTAATCATGTTTTATCTCTCAGTTCTGCACCATTTCATATCATACACAATGATGTTTGGGGGCATTGCTCTGTTGCCTCTATTTCTGGTTGTTTCTGATTTGTAACTTTTATCGATTGTTTTTCTCGCACTACTTGGGTTTACCTCATGAAAGCAAAAAATAAAGTTTTTTACCTTGTTTTAGCGGTTTCACAACATGGTTTCTACGCAGTTTGAAACCCCTATTAAGGTTCTGCACACTGATAATGGTAGTGAGTTCATAGATTCTCAATTCGAACACTACTTAGCTGATCATGGTATTATACATCTAATCTCGTGTGTTTACTCCCCTTCTCAAAATGGGGTGGTCGGACGTAAGAATCGCCACCTCTTGGAAGCTGCCCGGTGTCTCCTTTTCCAAATGCACCTTCCTAAATAATATTGGGGGGATGTTCTCACTTATCAGCCGTATACCCTCCCGTGTCCTCAGTTTTAACACTCCCCTTCACACTCTTTAGGTGTCGCCTACCAATCTGCAACCTCATGTTTTTGGTTGTGTTTGTTTCGTTCATATTCATCAAACGACAAACTTGATGCTCGTGCACACAAGTATGTGTTCATTGGCTACTCTCCTACCCAGAAAGGTTATAAATGTTTTGACACAGTTCGCAAACTCTTTGTGACCATGGGCGTTATCTTCCGTGAATCTGAGAGTTATTATAGGTCTTCACTTTAGGGGGGGAATCCTTATATGACGGAAGTGAGTTCCCTCACGCACATTGACTCTCTGTCTACCACTCTGTTACCCATCCCTTTGATATATCACTCCCCTTTGCCTCCATCCCCTAGTGCCCTTGTGCCAACTGTTGTGGCCCTTGTTGTTAAGCCCCTGCGGGTTTATTCCCGTCATCCTAAGGGAACAAACACACGGGCCCCTATCAGGATTCCAGAGCAACCATCTGACCCTTCGTCAGGATCCATTACTACAAGGGAAGGTACCTCTATTCAACATCCCTTATCTCAGTTTGTCTCTTACTTATCTTTAACGGCTTCCCATAGAGCCTTTGTCTCTTCGTTGTCTTCTTCTTCTATCCCAACATCGTGGCAGGATGCACTTTCTGACGACGGGTAGAAGTCGGCTATGCTTGAAGAAATACATGTCCTTAACAAAAATCGTACATGGGACTTGGTACAGCTGCCTAAGGGAAGAAGGTTGTTGGATGCAAATGGGTGTTTTCTGTCAAACAGAACACCGTGGATGTCGTGGAGAGATACAAGGCAAGGTTAGTTGCAAGAGTGTACATTCAGACGGCGGGAATTGATTACCCGGTAACCTTCGCCCCGGTCGCCAAGATGAATTCTATAAGGGTTCTCGTGTCGTGTACGGGTTGTAAGGAATGGGATCTCAGCCAACTAGATGTGAAGAATGTGTTCCTTCATGATAACCTGGAAGAAGAGGTTTACATGGCTCTACCTTCTGGCCTCTCTCTCCTAGTGGATCAGAAGGGAAAGTGTGCAAACTAAATAAGGCGTTATTTGGCCTGAAACATTCTCTCAGAGCTTTGTTTGGAATATTTCACAAGGTCATGAAAGGCTTCAGGTATATTCAGAGTAATGCAGACTAGGAAGCACCGGTGCGGGTACGGGTACCGGGTACGATACGCATCCGGTACGGCAGAATCTTAAACTCAAGGATACGGGTACGGCGGGATACGTTGTATTAAATTTAATAAATATATATGCATATATCACAAATACAATTATAAATTCTCAAAACAATAAAACATGAAACATAAATAATCAATTGAAGTACAAGTGCATAACTAATGCACATTCGCAAATTAATTTGAACTAACTAATTGAACTAACAGCACATTCACAAATTAATTTGAACTTATTAATTGAACCAAGAGCACATTAAGTATGAAATCTCTCATGAGGTCCTTCCTATTATGAACTACGGACCTAGGCACAATGAAAATGCACATTCACAAATCTCTCATGAAGAAGAAGAAGAATCCACCTAGGCACATGTATTAATTAACCATACTCCCCTGGGTAAGTTCTCCAAGGTGGGTACCTTGAAGAAGATGTTACAATGTGTATCACTACAGACCTAGAACTAATAAATTTCAGCACTAGCCTAGTACTAATAAATTTTCATATTGTGCACAATGAAAATGCACTTCATAATAGGAAGGACCTCATGAGAGATTTCATACTTAAGATTAAAAGATCTAAAAGGGAGGAGCAGGGAGCGGCGATGGGATCGGGAGCAGGAGCAGGGAGCGGCGACGGGATCGGGAGCAGGAGCAGGGAGCGGCGACGGGATCGGGAGCAGGAGCAGGGAGTGGCGACGGTGTTGAAACCGAAAAGTCAGTCTCTGTGGAGTTCACCCTTGGGGAAGGGGTGTTCGCACACTTACTTATCTCCCGTGAGCCAAAAGACTAAGGAAAACGAGCTGGGCAGACCCAAGGGCTCGGCGTGGAGGTCCCACCACACACCCGGAAGATCTTAGAGCGCTTCCCCTCCCTAGCCAAGTGCCGAGCTAAGGATACCTCAGAAAGCGCAAGAAGACCGGGGCTCCAGTAAGTATCCCCTCTGAGGTACCCCCTTGGGTCTATTTATAGGTTTCTGAAAACGTTCTGCAAATAGCTAAACTCTGTTGTTTTGAATGGCTATGTGCAGCCCAATTGGGTTTGCCAACAGCGTAACTCCGCTGTTCTAGGAGGATATTTGCACCCCCTGCAGGGGTATCCAGGTAATTTGCCTCTGGGCCCCACTGGTCGGGTACCGAGGATCAGGGGGCCAGCTTGCCACTCTGCTGGGCGGACGCGGTCTGACCCCCGCAGCTCGTCTGCTATCTCTAGGCGAACGCGAGCCGGGCCGTCATGACTCGCCTACCTTATACGGAGGCGAGCCGGCGACGAGGTTGCCTAGGCGGACACGGGTTGGGTCTGGCTCGCACGACTCGCTTGCTCTCTGGGCAGGAGCGAGCCGGCCTTCCGGGGCTCTCCCGCCTACTACACTGATGCGGGCCGATTCCACTTGCTCGCCCTCCTAGCCTGGCCCACTTGGAGAACACTGGGTTGTACACAATCCCCGCTCTTTTTGAGCTTGGCAAAGCTCGGAAAGAATCATCCAACCTCATCTGTTCGGTGAGTGTTTTGTTGAGTTTGAGGGAATCTTTTGGTAGGTCCCGCTAACATGCTATAAATATCCCCCTAGCCTTCAGGGAAAACCCGCCCTTCTTTAACCTTCCCTGCAAACTGTAGCTAAAGGATGCCTATGCGAGGGAGGGTACGCGGGAGGAGGCCCTTGATGCTGCCCCGTGGCTGGCGCGCGGATCACCTGGCCCCCTCTTTAGGCCAAAGAAAGGGAAATTAATCAGGCGGTCCCCCACGAACGACACCCCTGCGTCGAGTTCGACAGCCGGTGTCGAGGTCGCCCATGAGGTATGCAGGCCCCTTCTCTGATTCGTCACTCCACCCCCTGATTTCTTTTTCTGCAGGAGACGCCCCGCGAGGGTGGAGGCGATAGAGGGAGGCTGGGGCGCTCCTCCTCACTGGTAACTGAGCGGGCCGCCAGCCCTTCGGCCCAGGGTCATGCCCCTCCTGTGATTTCTCCGTTGTCAATTCCCCCTGGGCTAGAGAAATCTTTCGCAGCTATTGAAGGCGAGCCCTTTCATGGCCAGCCGGGTACCTCCCGGCCGCCTGTCAGCACCGGGAGCGTGCCGATCCCCGGTAAGTTTGTACGCTTGCTTGCTTATGATTACTGCTTTTTTTGATCTCTCCTACTTCTGTAGGCTTCCAGGCGGTCTCCACCTCTGATGTTGACATCAGCGAGGGGTACTCGCCTCCCCCTTCTACGGATCGCATCTCAGAGTACCTGGGCGACCCGCAGGACGCTGAGGAGATGAAGAGGCGTGTGACGCGGTTATTTCAGAAACAAGCTCTGCTGCTTCAGGAAGTTTGTGACAGGGTGGACGAGGACAAGGCTGAGGCGGAGGAGCGGTTCGCGGTTTTGGAGGGCATGAGGCGTTCAGCTGACGGGGATGGGACTACTTCTCCTGGGGTGCACATTGCGCGAGCGGAGGAGCGGCTCAGGCATGCCACGGAGCGTGAACTATCGGCGGTTCGCGAGTATTATTACCCTCGTGTGCCTCCCCGGTCTGGGACGCGGGGGCGGGGCAGGTGGAAATGGATTCCCCCTTCCTCGCCACCGACCGCCAATCACGGGTCTCGCCTGCATCTTTGGTCAGCTCAAGTGATAGAGCCACGGAATTTCATTTTTTGTTGAACTTTTCTTTGTTCATAACTGTATGGAACCTCTCGCCCGGTGAAGGGCTTACTTATGTTGTGTCGTTATTTTCATAGCTTGTGACTGCTTAGTTTTATTTTAGGCGAGTGCGAACTGAGATACCCTTGTTCGCCTATCTGTTAGGCGGGCGCAAGGTGGTGACCTGCCGAGTGAGAGTCAGTGTGACTCGCCTATCTCCTTTTGGCAAACGCGAGTAGCGGCTCGCCCACCTCTCGGGTCGACGCGAGTCGGCGCGGCACGCAGCCAAACAACTTTTGTAGCGTAGTGGCGAGCTGGTAGGAATCTGTAGCGGGCCTGGAAGTCGAAGTGTCAAGGTGCGTTTTTGCTATCCGTACATTTCCCGCCTGACAGGACGTTTTCCCGCCTTTTCTATTTCTATAAATAAGCCCTCCTACCCTTTCGCACCTACCGTTTTTAAGACTTCCGTTCTCCCTCCACTTCCTGCGACTCCCGGCTCGCCTGCTCTTCGCGAGAACTACATCGTCCCGCGAGGCTATTTGACTGTGAGATGGGTGGCGGAGGTGGTGATGTTGACGGGCGAAGCAAGTGCGCCTGGACCTTCTCCGAACACTCTTTCCCTTCCGCCGCCATTACCGAAGGCGAGTTTCTCGATGCGATCGGCGATTTCATTCCGCCGGGGTTTGTGGCGAGGCGACCCGGAGAAGGGGAGAGAATCAACGACCTATTGGAAGAGGATCTTGCCATCCCTATAGCGCACTTCGATGCGGGCCTCCGGCTCCCCTTATGGCCCGAGGTCCGCCAGATACTGAAGTACTTCGAGGTCGTCCTCGGCCAGATGACCCCCAACTCTATTGTCGTCGTGGTCGGGTTCGCCTGCTTTTTGCGGGAAGAGCGGATCAATTTCAGTCTTGCGGTCTTCCGCAAGCTATTCTCCTTCTGGTCGAACAAGGATGGAACCGCCTACTTCTCTAACAATCACGCCAAGGTGCGGGAGACAGTGAATAAGAGTCATAACTGGCTGAAGAAATTCGTCTTCGTCAAAGGCGACTTCGGCAACGTCCCCTTCTCGCCGGTCCAGCTTGGCGAGGTGAGCTATCGCCCCCCCAGCCTGGGTGGCCATGAAGTCGAGCTATGCGGGTTCTTCGAAGGGAAGAACTTTGAAGTCGCGTTCCTGCACCGGAACCTGTGCAGCCTCGCCCCCGTCGTGCCCGGAGAAGGTAAGTTGCTCGCGCTTCCTTTTACTTAGCCCATTATTTTTTGCTATAACCCTCTCTCTGCTGGCGAGCGAGACATCCCCCTGCACCCTCGTTATGAGAGTGCGTGAGTCGCTCCTGGCGGGCTCGCCCGTGCCGAGGTGGCGGCTGCTGCACATCGCGAGACTCTAGCCTCTACTTCTCAGAAGCGTGTCGCCCGCGAACAACCTCTACCACCGCCGCCGTCCAAGAAGTCGAAGACCGCGGGCGACCCGTCCCCCACAGCTCGGAGAAAAGGCAAGGCTCCGTCGGACCAACCAACCGAGGCCCCCGCCCTCCCGAGCGCCTCGGTCGGCGGCTCCCTTGGAGAGGCGGCTGACACCTCTGGGTCGCGAGGAGAGGGGCATGCCGTTAAGCCGGTGCCAAGAGGGCACCGCAACTTCGGCCTCGGCGAGCGGCCCTTAGATGAGCTCGGCATCCCCCTCCTCCAGTGGGACAAGGAGACGAATTGGGCTTACATCTCCACCCTGCTGCCGAGCTGGCTAGAGCAGGAAACCATCAGTGGTGAGGCTTATGCCTTCTCGTTCTACTTGTTTGCGCAGGAAGACGCCGTGATCTACGACGAAGAGGCCACGCAGACTCTGGTGCATGAGAGCGCGCGGACCCAACTCCGTAGCCTAGGTGCTGGCCCACATTGTCGGTAGGCGATGCACCCAGCAGGAGAAGAACGCCCCCTCACTCAAGAGACTGGCCGATGAAAAGGAAGAACCTCGTTGTCTCGCCCAGGAGGATGCGGACCACCAGAAGAAGCGGGCGGACGCAGCCGATGTCGTCCTCGCCGGGTACCTGGGTGGGGTGGTAAGTCCCACGACTCGCACTAATTGCTTTAAGATCGCTCTCCCTTTCCTCAAGCTCATTCCACCCCTTTTCGCAGGATGCGGCGACGGCCAAGCGCCTGGGTCTCCAGATCGCCACCCTTGAGAAGGAAAAGGAGGCTTTGCAGGAACGAGTGCGGGAACTGGAAGCTGCATCCCCGGCGCCGCCCCCCCCAACAGCGGTTGCCAACTCTCCCATTACACCGAGCACGAGCTGGAGGAGATGATGCAGAAGAATGCTGCCAAGGCGGCGAAATACACTCTCCAGACTCTGGAGCGGGCCAGCCAGATCACGAGCGAAGGCGCGGGCCTTTCGGCGAGCGAGGTGGTACCGGAACTATTCCTTCCGGTACCAAAGCGGGGCGACGGGTCCTACCGACCTCTCTAGGAGGGCTCGCCTCGCTGAATCCCCGCGTCGCGCCTCTTTTATATTTTTTGTTGTTGCAATGCGAACGCGGGCTGGGTCCCCAACTTGTTAACTGTTTTTGACCAACCAATGATATTTATAGTTCTCACTGTTATGATGTTGTTTTATCTTTTCTTTTTCTGCTTCGTATTCGCGAACTAACTCGTCTCTCCCGCTCGCTGCCTCCGGGCCCGCGTCCTGTTAGCGAGATCGCGCATGTCTTTAGGACTTAGAAACGCATGGATATTAGGTGGTCCGAACCGCGAGCGGCGAATTGTTCCCCCTGTCCAGACCCCCCATGTTGTTTGCGAGGTAGAGGGGGTAAGCCGATTCGACTCGCACCCGGGCCGCTTGGCTTCGCGCGAACCGGGCCACATGAAGCTGTGGCGCGGCCTGAGTTCTTGCGACCTTGATCACTTTTTTAGCGCTGGTTGGTATTGTTAGGATACATCCGGTTTTCATCGCTCCGCCAGCGTGCAGTAGCCTGGCGATGTGAGATGAGCGTCAATCGATCTTTTACTTCGGTCGGGCATCGAGTCCCGAGAGCTTGCCTCGCTGAGCCACAGTCTCGGCTCACCGATAGGCCAGAGTTTCGTCTCGCCGTTTCCGACCCGCTTGCGAATTGCCGGGCTTAACCCCTTGTTTTTCGTGATCCGTCTCCGAAGTTTGAATGCCTGAGTCCCGGCTTCTGATATCGCCACGTTCACCCCCGGTTGTCAGCTAGGTGGAAACCTGATGGCGGGAACACCTCTGGACTTAGCCCCAGGGTCATAACGACGTCCGACGGGGATCCCGGCCCTGCCAGCTAGGCGGAAGCCTGACAGCGGGAGCGTCCCGGGACCTAACCCCAGAACGAGATAATCACTTTTCTACCAACCTCCGGGCGCTACCACCGGCCCAATCAGCTAGGAGAGAGCCTGACGGCGGGTGTTGAGCATCAACCGGGCTCAGCCCCATAGTCATAACGACGTCCAACGGGAATCCCGGCCCTGCCAGTTAGGCGGAAGCATGACAGCGGGAGCATCCCGGGACCTAACCCCAGAGCGAGATAATCACTTTTCCGCCAACCTCCGGGCACTACCACCGGCCCAATCAGCTAGGAGAGAGTCTGACGGCGGGTGTTGAGCATCAACCGGGCTCAGCCCCAGGGTCATAACGACGTCCAACGGGGATCCCGGCCCTGCCAGCTAGGCGGAAGCCTGACAGCAGGAGCATCCCGGGACCTAACCCCAGAGCGAGATATTCACTTTTCCGCCAATCTCTGGGCGCTACCACCGGCCCAATCAGCTAGGAGAGAGCCTGACGGTGGATTTTGATCATCAATCGGGCTCCTCCCCAGGGTCATAACGACGTCCAACGTGGATCCCGGCCCTGCTTGCTAGGCGGAAGCCTGACAGCGGGAGCATCCCTGGACCTAACCCCAAAGCGAGATAATCACTTTTCCGCCAAGCTCCGGGCGCTACCACCGGCCCAATCAGCTTGGAGAAAGCCTGACGGCAGGTGTTGAGCATCAACCGGGCTCAGCCCCAGGGTCATAACGACGTCCAACGGGGATTCCGGCTCTGCCAGCTAGGTGGAAGCCCGACAGCGGGAGCATCCCGGGACCTAACCCCAGAGCGAGATAATCACTTTTCCACCATCCCATCTCCGGCTCTACCAGCTAGGTGGGAGCCTGGCTGCGGAGGCATTCCCTGACCTAGCCTGATGAACTCTTGCCACAAACTTGACCTGCAAAAGAATGGATGGGGCACCAAAGGTTTTTATTCACCAAAGAAGAGTACGTGCATGCTTTACAGGTAGAAATGTTTCAGGTCATCACCACTCCAGGTATGACTTAGGACCTCGCCCTCCGCATCTCGGAGGCGGTACACTCATGACCTTAGAACCTCCCCGACAATGTACGGGCCTTTCCAGTTGGGGCTGAGCTTCCCCACTACCGCTAATCTTCCTTCCGCATCTACCTTCTTCGGGACTAAGTCCCCTTCCGCGAACTGCTTGACCCTGACGTGCTTGTCAAAGTACCTGGACCATTCTACTTTTCACCTCTTTTTGTCGGATGGCGGAGAGATCACGCAGCTCCTCCACCATGTCGAGGGAGAGTCGCAACTCCTCGTTTTCAGCTTGTCATTCTTCTCTGCCTGCCTCCGCTTCGACCACTCGAGGCGTTCTGACTTCGAACTCTATTAGAAGCACTACTTCGCATCCATGGGAGAGCTTGAAGGGGGTCTCTCCGGTAGCCATGTTGGGAGTGGTTCTCAGGGCCCAAAGAATCGAAGGAAGCTGCTCCACACAGCTACCCTTCAAATTCTCCACTTTCTTCTTGAGGAGGTTGACCATGATTTTATTCGCCGCCTCCACCTGCTCGTTGCTCCTGGGATGGTGGACCGATGCAAACCTGAGGTCAATCCCAAACTGCCCGCAAAAACTGATGAACTCGGTGCTGGAAAATTGAGGCCCATTGTCCGTGACGATGGCCTGCGGCAACCCGTGTCGACAGATGATCTCCCCCAAAACAAAGTTCCTGATCACCTGGGAGGTCACCTTGGCCAGCGCTTTTGCTTTCAACCACTTAGAGAAATAATCTATCATGACAGGCAAGAACCTCCTCTGTCCGCTGGCCTGGGGGAAAGGCCCTACCAAATCCATTCCCCAAATGGCGAAGGGTCAGGGGGCCGTGATACTCTTGAGCCTCTGAGCCGGTTGAAGTTGGAGGGGGGCAAACAGCTGGCATACTTGTGAATTCCGCGGCATCCCGGGCTAGGGTTGGCCAGAAGTACCCTTGCCGGACTATTCTTCCCTCCAAAGTTCTGCTCCCTGAATGGCTTCCACATTCTCCTGAATGGATCTCTTCCAGGATCCTCTGGACCACCCTCTCGGCCACACAACATGCCAGCATCCCTGAGAGAGTTTCTATACAACTGTCTGTCGCGCATAAGGTAATACGCCAGCTTGTGCTTGAACTTCTTCTTGTCCATCCCTCCCGGGAACTCTCCTGTGGATAGGAATGTCGCGAAAGGATCCATCCACGAGGGGTGTTGGTCCACCTCCATCAGCTCCCCCTCCTCGATGGATGGACGAAACCGATCAGTGATGGTAGCTCCCACCCGGGGACCGTGCTTGGCTAGCCGATCAACCTGCTCGTTCTCCTCCCGCGGCACGTGTCGGATGGAGAAGGTCTGAAACATGTCGATGACCCCCTTCACCTTTGCCAAGTATAATTGGAGAGTATGCTCTCTCGTCTTAAACTCCCCACCGATTTGAGCAGCCACTACCATGGAGTCAGTGAGAACCTCCACATCATGCACCCCCAGCTCCCCGGCCAGGCGCAGTCCTGCTATCACCGTCTCATATTCGGCCTGATTGTTAGTGATGGGGAAGTGTACCACCACTGTTTGCTCGATCCTCGTTCCCTGGGGGCTCTCCAAGATCACCCCTATCCCCAGGGAATGCCTTCCTGAAGCTCCATCCACCATCACCTTCCAGGGAACCGGGCGAGTGAGCTCCGCTTCCGTCACCTCGACCACATAATCTGCGAGAAAGTCGGTCATTGTCTGGGCCTTGATCGAGAGACGGGGGACAACTGAGATGTTGAACTCACTCAGTTCCACAGACCATTTCGCCAACCTTCCTGAATGCTCCACCCCCTTGAAGATGTTGCGGAGGGGATGGTCAGTCACCACTCGGATGGAGTGTGCCTGGATATAGTGTCGGAGCCTCCGAGCTGAGATGACCAGAGCAAAGGCCAGCTTCTCCAAGATGGGATATCGGAGCTCTGCCTTCCTCAGGACCCTGCTCACGTAGTATATGGGCAGCTGCTTCTTCCCCTCTTCCCGAACCAGGACGGAGCTTAGAGCCTCTGCTCCGACCCCGAGATACAAAGATAGGTCATCCCCCTCCTTTGGCCCTTGGAGCAGGGGGGCTTGAGTTAACTGCCTCTTCAAGGTCTGGAACGCCTCCTCGCATTCCCCAGTCCTTTCGAACTTCTTGCCTCCCCTCAACGCTTTGAAGAAGGGAGAGCACTTCTCCCCAGCCCGGGAAAGGAACCTGCTTAGCTCGGCCAACTTCCCGTCAGCCGTTGCACCTCCTTAGCATTCCGAGGTGATCCCAACTCCATGATTACCTTGACCTTGTCAGGATTCGGCTCCACCCCTGCGGGGGTGAGAAGGTGACCCAGGAACTTGCCCCTGCTGGCCCCGAAGACACACTTCAGGGGGTTTAGCCTCATCTTGTATTTGCGCAGGGTGGTGAAGGTTTCTTTCAGGTCCTGGAGGTGAAAGTCAACGTCTCGACTCTTGATAATAAGATCGTCTACATACACCTCCAGGTTCCTTCCCTTTTGTTCTCGGAAGACCCTGTCCATCATTTTTTGGTACGTCCCCCCTGCATTCTTCAGCCCCAAGGGCATCATTTTGTAGCAGTAGCATCCATCTCCTGTGATGAAGGAGACATCTTTTATGTCAGGAGGGTGCATCCCAATTTGGTGGTAACCTGAAAACGCATCCAAAAAACTCATTACAGGAAAACCGACGACTGAGTCAACCAGCGCGTCGATCTGAGGCAAGGGATAACAATCCTTTGGGCATGATTTATTAATCAAAGAGAAATCGACACACATACGCCACTGGCCGTTTCCTTTTTTAACCATTACTACATTAGAGACCCAACCGGGGTATTGAATTTCGGAATACAAAGCCAGCCTTCAGGAGCTTGGCCACCTCTTCACTGATGGGCTCGGCCAGCTTGTCGGCAACGGATCTCTTCCTCTGCTGGATGGGGCGGGCTTCTGGATCCAGGTTGAGGCGGTGGCAGGCGACGTCCGCATCGATGTCTGGCATCTCCGCGGCGCTTCAAGCGAATATGTCCACGTTCTTCTGGATGCATGCCAGCATCCTCTCCTGGTCCACCGGGGTCAGCCCCCCGCTGATGTGAACCTTCTCCACCCTGCCTCCCTAGGTGATAACTTTCATCTCCACGACCTCCTCCGCAGCCTCCAGCCTGGACTGCTCCCCCCAATTCGCCAACGTCCCCCTCTCTCGGGACTAGGGCCTCTGCTTCTTCCACGGCCATTGCCTCGGTCGGCTCTTCCAGAACAGCTTCCGTCGCCGCTACCTAGGTGCGGACTTCTTCCTCCACTTCCATCTCTTCCACCTCTTCTCCGGCCTCCGCCCCGGACAGCTCCTCCATCCTCCTCTCCATCTCCTCGGCCCCCTCCTTCCAAGAGATGGAGTTCACCGTCGTGACGTAGCACTCCCTCGCCACCTTGGGGTCTCCCCGGACCCGGACCTGGATCCCCTCAGCGTTGAACTTCAAGCACTGATGGAAGGATGAGGGGACACAGCGGAAGGCGCTGATGAGGGGCCGCCCGAAGATGGCGTTGTAGCTGTTGGGGGCGTCCACGATGACGAACCTGCAAGTACGGGATTGACCCCCCCCCCCGAGTAACATGGAGTCTCACTCCTTCCACTTCCTTCCTCTCCCCGGAAAATCCGAACAGAGGCTCATCCAAGGCCAGCACCCTCTTGGCCTCTACCTTTATCGCGTCGAACGCCATCTTGAAAATGACGTTGACCGAGCTCCTGTTGTCGATGAGGATCTGGGAGATAGTGAAATTTTTGATTGTTGTCTGGATGACCAGCGCATTGCAAAAGGGATCCTCATGATCCAGCATGTCCTTCCTTGAGAAGGTAATCTTCTCATCCAAGGGTGGGGTCTGGGATGTGGAGCCAACGCTCCGGCGGTACATGGTGTGGAGACTTGCCTTCCGGGAAGCCTCGACCCCCACCCCCCATGGATCACTCTGATCCCTCCTCGGGCCCTAACATCGGCTCGGTCCTCACACCTTTCCTCCTCTGCCCGAGGCAGGACTTCTTCAATCTGCACTTACCGGCGGTCTTGCTGCTGCTGCTCCATGTTTCCTCTCATCTCGAGGAACTCCGGGCACGTGGTTGTAGCGTGCCCCTCCTGATGGAAGTCACAATAGGGTAACTCCACCCTGACTTCCCTCCTCCTCTGCTGACCCCTCCTCTGCATGGCTATCGTCATATCCTGATGCTGATCGGGGAGGGGGGGTCTCGGCTCCTGCCTCCAGCCTGGAGGGTAGAAGTGGCCCTGGCCTCCCTAGCGGTTGTCTCCTCCGTGAAAACCTCTCCGCTGACCCTGATCCTGCCACTCCGGTTGCATCCAACCAAGCCGATTATTCGGCTCCTGACGCCCCCACCTCGGCTGTCGCTGTTGCACATACTGCTGCTGTTCCCGCTGCCCGGGTTCAGCTCTCCTCACCTCCTGAACTCGGCCACCTCCTGACCCCTTCTCCTCCTCTGTGGCACACCTGGTCAGCTTCTTCGCGAACTCGGGGTTTGACGCCTCCCCCTCGACTTCCCTTGCCGCCCTCTCCATTAACTCATCGTAGGAGAGGGGAGGCACCCTCTTCAGCTCCATCCTGAAGAAGCCCTGTTGTAGCCCCAGAGTGAAGGTCATCATCAGGGTGTGCCCCGGCATCTCCTGGACCTGGGTGATCTCTTCTTGGAACCGGTCAACATAACTTCTCAGGGTCTCGTTCACTCCTTGCTTGATGTGGAACAGGGACTCGGATTCTTTCTTCCTATTCTTGGAGGTGGTAAACCTCAACATGAACCCCCGGCGCAGGTCCTCGAAGCAGTAGATGCAGTTGGTCGGTAGCTGGTGGAACCACTCCCTCGCCTTCTCCTTGAGGGTGATGGCGAAGAGTCTGCACTTGAAGACGTCAGACATATGCCTGATCGAAACCACATCCTCGAACCACTGGATGTGCCGGACCGTGTCGTCCTTCCCGGTGTAGTAGGACATCTCCGACTCCCTGAACCCCTCTGAAACTGGGGCAGAAGAAACCAACTCGCTGAACAGGCTGCCTCCCCCTGCTAGGCGAGCCGGGGGATCTCGCACCCCCATCTCGCCGAACCGACCTCCGCTCGCCGAGCCGGGGAAGAGCATGTTGGGGTTCAGCAATACCCCCGGTGTTGGGAGGTACGGCACGAGGCGCTATGGCCCACACTAGTCGAACAGATGGGCGTGTACCCTGGGCCTAACTGGCCGCCCCGTGGATCCTGCCTAGGGTAGCCAGCTCCATAAAGGAGTGGTTGCGCCGTCCTCAAACAGTCCGGGCTTTTGGGCGAGTTGGTTGCGCCATGTCCCCACAGAGCACTCGCCCGGGGAGATCGCGCTCGCTCCCCTCCTCTGCAACCTCCTTCCCAGCTCGTCGAGCCGGGGCATCCTCGCCTAGACCCGGGGTGGCGGCGACTGGGACAGCTGGTGTCGAGCACTCGGCACGCGCGTCGAGTGCGAACCTGACGAGTCCAAGCACCTACTGCCTGAACTCCTCGAACATCCCCACCGTAGCAAGAGGGGGAGGGGGAGGCGTGTCGGCCCTGTCCGAACCTTGGCCTTCTCCTCCAGTCATCGAGCTTGCTGAAGATTTTTTGTGTTGACCACGCTCCACACTCACCGCACAAAAAATGTTGAAACCGAAAACTCGGTCTCTGTGGAGTTCACCCTTGGGGAAGGGTGATCGCACAATTTCTTCTCTCCCGCAAGCCAAAAGACTAAGGGAAAAGAGCTGGGGCAGACCCAAGGGCTCGGCGTGGAGATCCCACCACACACCCGGAAGATCTTAGAGTGCTTCCCCTCCCTAGCCAAGTGCCGAGCTAAGGATACCTCAGAAAGCGCAAGAAGACCGGGGCTCCAGTAAGTATCCCCTCTGAGGTATCACCTTGGGTCTATTTATAGGTTTCTGAAAGCGGTTTGCAAATAGCTAAACTCTGCTGTTTTGAACGGCTATGTGCAGCCCAATTGGGTCTGCCAACAGCGTAACTCCGCTGTTCTAGGACGATATTTGTACCCCCTGCAGGGGTATCCAGGTAATTTGCCTCTGGGCCCCACTGGTCGGGTACCAAGGATCAGGGGGCTAGCTCGCCACTATGCTGGGCGGACGCGGCCTGGCCCCCACAGTTCGCCTGCTATCTCTAGGCGAACGCGAGCCGGGTTATCATGACTCGCCTACCTTATACGAAGGCGAGCCGTCGACGAGGTTGCCAAGGCGGACGCGGGCTGGGTCTGGCTCGCACGACTCGCTTGCTCTCTTGGCGGGAGCGAGCCGGCCTTTCGGGGCTCGCCCACCTACTACACTGGTGCGGGCCGATTCCACTGGCTCGCCCGCCTAGCCTGGCCCACTCGGCGAACACGGGGTTGTACAGACGGGATCGGGAGCAGGAGCAGGGCGCAGCGACGGGATCGGGAGTAGGGAGCGGGATCAGAAAAAATGAAACCTAAAAAACTAAAAGGGAGGTTGGCGAAAGAATTTGAAGTGAAAGACTTTTGGAACCTCAAATATGTTTTTAGTATTGTGGTTGTAAGGTCAACATATGGGGTTTTCATGTCACAAAGAAAATGTATACTTGACCTCCTTGAAGCCTCAGAGATGAGTGTGTATAAACCGGCTGACACGCCAATGGAAGCTAACCAGAAACTTGGAAGAGATGATGGTGAAAGGATTGAAGACATTCCTAGCTTTCAGAGATTTGTAGGAAAATTGTTCTACTTGTCGCACACTCGCCCAGATATCTCCTATGATGTGGCAGTGCTCAGCCAGTTTATGCACTCTCCAAAGGCTCGTCATGTTGATGCAGCTCATCATGTTCTCAGATACATAAAGTCCTCACCTGGGAATGACATCCTGTTTTCACCAAATAATGAGTTGACTATTGAGGTTTACACTGATGCTGACTGGGCTGGATCGCCTTCGGATCGACGGTTCACATCAAGATATTGCACTATGGTGGGTGGAAATCTAGTCACCTGGAGAAGCAAAAAACATCATGTGATTGCTAGATCTAGTGTTGAGGCAGAGTTCAGGGCTATGGCTCATGGGATCTTTGAAGGGCTATGGATCTTTACGATCCTGAAATATCTTGGTCTTAATAGAAGCGAGTCTATCAGACTATATTGTGATAACAAGGTTGTCATCAACATTGCTCACAACCCAGTGCAACACGACCGTACAAAACACAACTAGATCGACAGATACTTCATTAAAGAAAATGTAGACAGAGGCATTGTGGTCACTCTGTTTGTTCCCTTTGAACAATTTTGGCAGACATCCTCACAAAGGGTCTGGGTATTGCTTTTACGAAACTTGTTGGCAAGTTAGGCATGACTAACATCACACGCCCAACTTGAGGGGGGTGTTGAGTTATGTTGAGCTTCTGTTGTATTCTTTTTTGTTGTTTAGTCCGACATCATTTATCTACCACTATATGTGATGTTGTAATCATGTACATAGCCTCGTGTGGAAGAATAATAATCAGTTAATTTTCTCTCCCAACATCTACAACTTTCAATCTCTTCTAAAAGAGCTTTCTTTTTCTATTTATAGACTAAAAAGCCGTCGCGGATGGTGATTCTCCAATCATGACAGCCTCCAAAAGACACTAAATTAAAATCACAAAAATACAAAGAAAACTAAAATTGGATCGTCTATCTGTGCAAAATAAATTGCTTATTGCTCCAATCATTGTATAGTCCCATGTATGACGTGATCTCATCACCTATAAAGTGTGTAACTGTTCATCTTATGTGATTGTTGTAATCATGTTGAGCTCAGCTCATTTCTTTTTATGCAGAAACTATATATAGGCTCATGCTTTGGCTTTCTGTTCTAATCTTTTTTAACTTGAGACTCCAATTTGTACAGGATAATTATATGATGGAATTCATTGTTATTGACATGGGGAGAGGTACTTAAACTGCATTTACATACATCCATCTCTCGGAGTTGCTTGTATTTTTCCTATCTGACTAGACACTTATCTTGGTACAATAATTTCCAGGTGAGCCAGTGGGGATATATTCTTCCCCTTTAAAGCATATAGCTTCTGAGCTTCATCCCAGTTCTAGTTCTCAGAACTCTTCCTATGATTTAACTTGGAGAGATCTTTCTTCAGCTGAGGGAATGGTGAAAACTCTGTCTTGCAAGCATTTTTACCTTAACTTGATTATCATATTTAGTTTATTAACTTGAATTTTTGTGTTAGGATTTTCATGATGATGTTCATGCCAGTATGGAGGTGCGCGGGAGAATAAAATGTGATGTACTTCTTTCCATTGAAGATGAAGTTAATAAAGACAACAATGATCAAAATTATGGGAGAAGAACTGGACTGATACAGATTAGTCCTACAATGGAAGGACCATGGACAACTATGAGGTTGAATTATGCTTCCCCTGCAGCATGTTGGAGATTGGGGAATGAAGTAGTTGCCAGTGAAGTATTAGTGAAAGATGGTAACAGATATGTGAGCATAAGGTCTTTGGTCTCTGTTACTAACAATACCAATTTTTTCTTTGATCTCCGTGTTAATTCAAAATGTCCAGAAAAATTAGATTTTACTTGCGAAAATGAAGCATCTGATGACAACAGAATTCAGACTGATGAATTCTTTGAAATAGATAAGTATAGTCTATCAGATGGTTGGGTCAGCTGTTCTCAGAGGTTACCAACCTCTAATCCATCTGCTATAAGGTCCATGGAAGATGAACATCAGGTTAGTAACTTGATCCCTTTCAGGTTTTATTTATCTCAAACTTTTCTGTACTGGCAAAACTCATGCAAACTTTTTCAGTCCAATCCTGGGTAATGCGGTATCTACATGCAGAATGGACATTTTTCCTTTAATTTTATTAGAAAAGCCCATGTAAAGGGCCCATTAATAGGCCCTCTTTATTGCTTTCTCTCTCATCCTTCTTTAGTTTCACATCTTGTATAGGATTTATTCTTCTCTCCTCTTTCCTATATATTTGTATTCTCTCCCTGTATTTATCTACCTGAGCAATACATACAAGCTTTGAGCTTTTACAACATTGTATCAGAGTCAGGTTCGAATTGAGCGGCCTTTCTTTCTCAACCCGCGCGGACTGTTTCTGTCCGCTACTCGCTCGGCCTCCTGCGGCCTGCCGATCTGTCCGCTCCGCTCCTCCTCTCCCTTGAACTCCTCTTTTCGTGGTTCCACCTCTCCCCTCTGTCATTTTATAGCCTTCCCTCCCTCTTCTTCTCCGTGGGTCCACCTTACCTCTCTCTCCTCCAGACCGCTCTATCTCTCGCGGCTTGTTCTCCTGCGTTGTGGCTTGCTACTCTCGTTGCCTGCTCGTGCTCACAGCGGAATCCCTTGCTTGCTGCGGCTTCCTCCGGTTCGCTGCGGCCTGCCCCTCCTGCTCTAGCTCGCTGCGGCCTCTTCCTTCTCTCTTTTGCTCGCTACCCGCCCGGCCTCCTGCGGCCTGCCTCTTCTGCGGGTTCTTGTTGGTCGCTGCGGTCTCTTCTCTATCCACTCGAGTCTCTCTCCTCGCGGGTTTCTTCTCCTCAGTTCTCTGGTCCGCCTGACCGTGCGGGTTGTTCCTCTCTCACCTGCATCTTGGTCGCGGTCTCCTCCGGCTCTTCCCCTCTCTATCCGCGCGGCCTGTGTCTGCCCGCTGCGGCCTTTTCTGTTCGCGTGGCCTCTCTCTGACCGCTGCGGCCTGTCTCTGCTCTCCTTGACCGGCTCCAATGCGTCGCGGTCTGTTCCTGTCCGCCGCGACATACTCCAGCTCGCCGCAGCCTCCTCCAGCCCGCTCCTTGCCACGCGTGTTTGTACTCGCTGCGGCCTGCCTTTTGTTGTGGATCAGTCCGCTGGTTCTGCCCGCCTCCTCTCCTCCAGGTCGTCATGTCCTCTAGTGACTCCACTACCGCTCACCCCCCGGCGGCCCCCGTGGCTCCTCCCGAACTCTGCGATGAGCTTCGGATTACTACTCTTTCCCTCTCCGGCAAGTCAAATTTCATCCCCTGGGTTCACTCCGTCCGACGGGTCTTGCAAGCCAAGGGTCTTGCGCGTCACCTTACCCAGGGACCTCCAACTCCTCCTACTGATGAATGGCTACGGAATGACGGTCGCGTCCAGACCTGGATCCTGAACTCGGTGGAGGGTGAGCCGTACCAGATGATTATGTATCATGAGACCGCCAAAGCGATGTGGGATGAACTCCACTCCTTGTACTCGGGCAAGGACAGCCTTCAGCACCTTTTTGACATCATCACCGATCTTCAAGCTCTGGATATTGGCACAGCTATGGACATGACCTCCTTTGTGGCCCGGGCTAAAACTCTCACGGAGGCCGGGATTCAGCACTAGCCCCCTACTACTGATCTCGCTATTCAACGAGCCCAGAAGGAGGCGGTTTGTATTGCTATGATTATGGCTCGAGTTCTGCCGCACCTTCACAGTATCCGGGCCCAGGTTCTGGCATCACCTGCTACCCCTTCCTTCTCCGATGTCTGCTCTATGTTACTCTGAGTACCACCTCCACCGGAGGCTTCTGCACCACCCTCGTCGGCTCTTCTTCAACAGGCCCTTCCTCCCTTACTTCCCCCACCATCTCTTCCTCGGGGTGGACGTACGGGCTCCCGCGGACGA
Organism: Platanthera guangdongensis; assembly: GCA_039583875.1. Taxonomy (NCBI): domain Eukaryota; kingdom Viridiplantae; phylum Streptophyta; class Magnoliopsida; order Asparagales; family Orchidaceae; genus Platanthera; species Platanthera guangdongensis. Next base: position 5,114,701 of record CM077161.1, read on the forward strand.
GGCCGTGGTGGTCGCGGTCGGCCCAAGTGCACCTACTGCGATCGGGATGGCCACACTGAAGCGGTCTGTCACAAGAAACATGGCTACCCTCCTCGCCAGCCTACTGCTGCTGTTACTGATAGCTATCCACCCACTGGTACAGACCTTGAGGCTCTTCGCCTTCAGCTTCAACAACTTCAGGGGCTCCTCAACCCTCCATCTGCTTCAGTTGCCTCCACCTCTCCTGCAGGTATTGCCTCATCCTCCATTACAGGTACTGTCTGTCTTTCCTCTGGTTCTCATTGGATCCTGGACTCGGGAGCCACCCACCACATCACCTCCCTGCTGCCGCCAAGGTTCTCGGATGCTCCTCATCCCTCGTCTATTACTGTGGCCAACGGTGCGCTTGTTCCGATCTCCGGATGTGCTGATCTCTTCATCCACCCCTCTCTCTCTCTCTTCGTTCCGCTCTTTATGTGCCGGCCTCACCCTTTAATTTACTCTTTGTTGGCCGTCTTACTAATGATATGAACTGTTATATCACCTTCACCTCTTCTGGCTTTTTGATACAGGATCGGCAGACGCAGATTACTATTGGTAGGGGTCGACTGCAGCACGGGCTCTACCTCCTCGATGTCTCTTCTACCGCCATTTCCTCTGTCTCCTCTACTGACTGGCATTGTCGTCTTGGGCATGCCCCTCTACCTATCCTCCAGAAGGCGCTTCCTGACGTCTCCCTTCCTGCTTTTAAATGTGATTCTTGTATTCTTGGCAAACTGTCACGTTATTCTTATCCCGCACATTGTACTCGGAGCTCTGCTCCTTTTGATCTAATTCATTATAATATTTGGGGATCGTATAAGATTCCAAGCATCTCTGGTTATCGTTACTTTATAACATTTATTGCTGATTACTCTCGCACCACCTGTTTGTATCTCCTTCATGATCGCTCAGAGCTTCCTCGGGTCTTTCAGGCTTTTGTGATCGAGACTCGTACGCAATTTTCTACTACTATCAAAACATTCCGCTCTGATAATGCCCGGGAGTACACTAGCCACGAGTTTGTTACTCTCTGCGCAGACTTCGGCATTGTTCATCAGACATCGTGTCCCTACACCCCTCAACAAAACGGGGTCGCCGAACGAAAGAACCGTCACCTTCTCGATGTTGCTCGCTCCCTCATGCTTCACATGGATGTTCCCAAAATCTTCTGGAACTTTGCGGTCTCCACTGCGTGTTTTCTTATCAACCGTCTCACATCTCCGGTTCTCCAGAATGCTTCCCCCTTCAGCCTTCTTTTTCCCTCTGCACCCGTCTTTCCTCTCACACCCAGGGTTTTTAGTTGTGCATGTTTTGTCCATACCCTGGGCCCCACTATCGACAAACTAGATCCCCGTGCGGTCAAACACATTTTCGTCGGCTACTCCCGCACCCAAAAGGGCTATGTCTGTTATTCCCCAGCCACCCGGAAGGTCTCTGTCTCTGCTGATGTTACTTTTCGGGAGGATCAACCCTTCTTCCCTCCTCTTTTACCACCACTTCTCCCATCACCCACTTTACCACCCTCCCTCCCACGGCCGGTTTTCCCCGTCCACTCCCCTCCAACCCTCCCTCCGCCCCCTCCCACTCTTGACCCTCCCCGGCCGCCCGTCATTCGGGTCTATACTCGCCGCCCTCTTCCTCCCGTTGCCCCTATGCAGTCGGCTTCGACCTCGGCTTCTCCGTGTTCTGCTGCTCCGGTGCCCGCCTCTACGGCTCATCCGATGGCTAAATATGTTTCTCTACATCGCCTCTCTCCACCTCTTCGGACATTGGCTGCTTCCCTCTCCTCGGTTTCTATTCCTACTTCCGTACAGGATGCTCTTCAACATCCTTGGTGGCGTGCTGCCATGGAAGACGAGATGGCTGCTCTTTGGGTCAACCAGACTTGGACCCTGGTGCCACTTCCTCACGGCCAGAAACCCGTTGGGTGCAAATGGGTGTTCGTCATCAAACATGCTTCTGATGGGACCATTGACAGACTCAAGGCTCGTCTAGTTGCTCGTGGCTTCACCCAGCAACAGGGTCTCGAACTATGATGAGACTTTCTCTCTGGTCGCTAAGCTCAACACAGTCCGCATTCTCATCTCCGTAGTTGTCCATCGCCAATGGCCCTTATTTCAACTAGACGTCAAGAATGCTTTTCTGAATGGCGACCTTCAGGAGACGGTTTACATGCAACAACCTCCCGGGTTTGAGACCACGGGGGAGCCTCGGGTATGTCACCTTCTCAAATCGCTATATGGTCTCAAACAATCACCTCGGGCATGGTTCGACAAGTTCAGTAAAGCTCTCCGGGCAATTGGCTTCACTCGAAGCTCGGCTGACTTCTCCTTGTTTACTCGCCACCGGGCAACGGGTACGGTCCTCCTATTGGTATATGTCGACGACATCATTGTTACTGGAAACGACTTGGACAGCATACAGGCCGTTAAGCAACATCTAAGCTCCGTCTTCCAAACTAAGGATCTGGGACCCCTTCGATACTTCCTAGGTCTGGAAGTGGCTAGAAGGTCAGATGGTCTGGTTCTCTCTCAGCGCAAATATTGTCTGGATCTTCTTCATGATGCAGGCTACTCTGGCTGCAAACCGGTAAACACTCTCATGGATGCTAATCACAAACTATGTGCTCAGGGCTCAGATTCTGATTCTCTTCTACAAAATCCAGAATATTACCGTCGTCTAGTTGGGAAACTTATCTACCTAACAGTAACAAGACCTGATATATCCTTCGCTGTGGGACTTGTTAGTCGCTATATGCATTCTTCTCGAAGTTCTCATCTTCAAGCTGTGGAACGCATTCTCAGATATCTCAAGATAGCTCCTGGTCAAGGCCTTGTGTACAAAACCTCATCTTCCATTCCTACACTAGTGGCATACTCTGATGCCGACTACGCTGGCTCCCTCGATGATCGACGATCTACTAGCGGGTTCTGCACATATTTTGGAGGACACCTGATTACTTGGCGGAGCAAGAAACAAGCAGTGGTTGCTCGATCCTCAGCAGAAGCAGAATATCGGGCAATGGCGGTTGTGGTCTCGGAACTAACAGGGATTGAGAGTCTCCTTACCGACCTTGGTGTTCGACTATCTTCACCAGCTCTCCTCCTATGTGATAGTCAAGCTGCTATACATATTAGTAAGAACCCGGTCTTTCACGAAAGAACGAAGCATATTGAGGTAGATTGTCATTTCATCCGAGATAAAGTCCACATGAAGAAGGTCGAGCTCAAGCATGTTCCGGGTACTGAACAGGTTGCAGATATCCTCACCAAAGCTCTACCAAGTACCCTCTTCTACCAGTGCCTATCCAAGCTTGGCGCCTACGACTTGTACGCTCCAGCTTGCGGGGGAGTATTAGAAAAGCCCATGTAAAGGGCCCATTAATGGGCCCTCTTTATTGCTTTCTCTTTCATCCTTCTTTAGTCTCACATCTTGTATAGGATTTATTCTTCTCTCCTTTTTCCTATATATTTGTATTCTCTTCCTGTATTTATCTACCTGAGCAATACATACAAGTTTTGAGCTTTTACAACAAATTTAACTGACCAGTGTAGTGTAAAGTTCAGTGTGTTATTCCCAATTTGAGTGTGACGTAAAAGGCAAGTCATGATTACAACTAGCAAGTCTGACAATGTTTGGCTACTTGTGTAACGGCCTCCAGACCGACACAATTTACATTGTGTATCATATAGCGGCAGAGTTTTGATTTTTTTAATCATTCTGTAGCATCACAGTAAAACGTAAACATAATGAATACCAAAAATGCACCGAATTAAAACATTTCAGTGCATTAAAAGCTCAATTATGCATGTCATGTCCAAAATTCCGTACAGATACATACATATGATGCGACATCAAAATATATATAGCATACAATTATACTAATGACATAACAAACTATTACATAATAATAAAAGAGCGTTGTTAAACGCAGGCCACTTTAGGCTATTTGCAGGCCATGTTTTCAAAATAATACTTCTTTATTCTCATTTCTACCTGTAGGCCAGCCCATTCCCAACACCACAACTCGCAGTCCAGAAACCCTAGCCCCGCGCTGCCGCAGGCAGACAGCAGTGACGTGAAAGTGACGGCGTTTGGCGATATCCCCTCCTTCGTCGAGTTCATGAGCTCCATCACCGCCTTCCCCTGGCCGTGGATGGCCAGCGCCGCAGCCATTGTGCTCCATGTGATCACATTCTTCCCGCTCATGGCGTGAAACAGCGATGAAGCACTGTCGAGGGATCCACACTTGGAGTACATGTCAACCAAAACAGGCCAGCGAGTCCTAAATGATCCTCTTCGTCATTCTCGGACGAACCATCTCCTTGAACAGCAGCAGCGCCTCCTTGGCGACAGACGCAGTAGCCGGCGAGCATTGCATTCCAGCTAGTCTTCCGGCATTTAGTCAAACAGCTGGCGCGCAGGATCGATTTCGCGACAAACTGCATACAAGTGGACGCAGGTGGTGGCGAGCGCCAAGCGGGTGATCAGCCCGTCCTTCAGTGCTTGGGCCTGCACCTGCCGGCCTTCTCTAATGGCACGCAGCCGCACTCAAGATTGGAGGATGTGGGTGTAGATTTTGCCATCCGGGGAAGTTGATCGGTGCATCTTCAGTATTTAACTTTTGATAAACTGTTTAACGTCAAGTTTTGATTTGAGTTGTTACAGGTGATTTGATGTGCTTAGTTATATGGTAAAATTATTCTATTTGATTTGATTGATTATAAAAGAAATGAGATTGATTTTTGAATTTGGCCGCATATGTGAAATTTGGCCTGCATGAATAATTATTTGGCCTCATATATCTGCGGCATCTTTCCTTGTCGCTGGTGTGCTACACCGTGACCGTGCGGTCTTCTTTGCTACGGTAACCGTCGTTGCAGCTTCCCTACCCGCTGTGGCTTCCCTACCCACCGCGGCTTCCATACCCGCTGCGGTTTCCCTTGTCGTTGCGGGCTTCTCGCGCGGAATTCTATTAGCCGCTGCGGCTTCTCTACCCGTCCCGGGCTCCGCATCTTGGTCGCGGCCTCTTGTCGCTGGTGTGTTGACACCGAGACCGTGCGGCTTCTCCTATTCTCTAGTCAAGGCGGCTTCTCTTCTCTAACCGCTCTGGGTTTTGGGTTGCAGACTGCCTCTAACTGTCCGGTCGAGTGCCTGTTCGTCGGTCTCTGTTTCTTCTGGCCCCTGCTGCTATCAGTCCGCTGCGGCTAGGGCTTCTCTCCTTCCGGCTTCTCCCTGCTGCAGCTTTTGCCTTCCCGTTGCGGTTAGACTACTTCCTGCAGCTAGACCTTGTTGATCTCCTTGCTGCGGTTTCATGGGTTCCACTACAGCGTCCGGCGAATCTGCTGCTGCTTCGCCTCTGCCACCTAGGGCTGCTACTTCTGCTACTGATCTTTGGGATGAATTCAGGATTACCACCATATCTCTCAATGGCAAACGGAACTTTGTGGAATGGGTACATTCAGTTCGTTGGGTTCTCCAGACGAAAGGACTTCTTCATCACTTGACTCGGGCTACTCCTGCCCTTCCCACTGATGAGTGGCTTCGTGATGACGGTCGTGTGCAATCCTGGCTTCTCAACTCCATGGATACCGAGCCCTACAAGATGGTCATGTATCACTTGACTCGAGCTAAGTCCATGTGTGAGGAACTTCATTCCTTCTATTCTGGCCAAAATAGCCTCCAACATTTGTTCGACATCATCACTGATCTTCAATCCCTTGATCCCGAGATATCTAGCGATATGACTTCCTTCGTTGCCAAGGCCAAGACCCTTGTTGAGGCTTGGATACAACACCAGCCTCCTACTACAGATTTGGTTGCCCAAAGGGCACAAAAAGGGTCGTCGGAATATCCATGATGATGGCAAGGGTTCCTCCTCATCTGCATAGTGTTCGAGCTCAGATACTCTCCTCTACCACTACTCCCTCTCTCTCCGATGTCTGCTCAATGCTTCTGAAGGTCACCCCGCCACCCAAGGCTCCTATGCCTCCCTCTCTAGCTCTTCTCCAGCTACCTTCACCACCTCACTCCAATCGTGGTCCTTCAACCCGTGGGTGTCGCCATCCGTCTCGGGGACAAGGACGTACTGACAGATTCTCCCTTAAATGCACTTTTTGCGGTCGAGATAATCATCTACAGTCCACCTGTTATCGTAAGTATGGTCAGTCACCCCACCTTGCTGCATCTACTAAAGCCGAGTCTCCGCACTCGGCTTCTACTTCGACTTCGACTTCCTCAAATGCTCAGTCTGACATTGATGCTATCCGCACCCAACTTCAACAACTCCAAGGGGTGATTGCTCGCTCCTCGGGCTCCGTGACTTCCATCGCCAATGAAGGTATATCCTATCTATCTCGTAGTTCTCATGGATCATGGACTTTGGTGCCACCCACCACATTACTTGCCAGAAGCCGCCGCAATACTTGGTCTCTCCCCATCCCAAGTTCATCACTGTGGCCAATGGTGAATCCACCCGTCTCAGGAGCTGTTGATATCCATCTCACACCCACACTCTCCTTAACCTCGGTTATTCATGTTTCGGGCTCCCCGTTTAACTTACTTTCTGTTAGCCGACTTACGCAGGATCTTGATTGTCATGTTATATTCTCACCATTTTCCTTTATTGTGCAGGATCCGCAAACGCGGAATATTATTGGTAGCGGATGGCTGTCCCATGCGCTCCATCTTCTTGATGTCCTTCCATCTACACTTTCTATCGTCTCCTCGGTTGAGTTGCATCATCGTCTCGGACATGCACCCCTCCAAATTCTTAAGCAAGCTCTTTTGGATGTCTCATTGCATGAGTTTAATTGTGAATCATGTATCTTTGGTAAACAACATCGAGTTTCCTTTAGTCTTGTTTGTCATTAGAGTAATACTCCTTTATCTATTGTCCATTCTGATATTTGGGGCCCTTATAAAGTCCCTAGTGTATTTGGGTACCGCTATTTTTTAACGTTTTTTGATGATTACTCTCGAATGACATGGTTATATTTACTACGGGATCATACCGAACTCACTTCTATATTTCGTACGTTCGTTACTGAACTTCGTACTCTGTTCTCCTCTCCGTTTAAAATTATTCGAACTGATAATGCGCGGGAATATACGAGCCGAACGTTTGCTTCAATTTGTGCTGAGTTTGGAATTATACATCAAACATGTTGTGCTTACACTTCTCAGCAAAATGGTATTGCTGAACGCAAAAATCGGTATCTTCTTGATATTACTCGATCATTAATGCTTTCAGATGCAGGTACCCATCGAATACTGGAACTTTGCAATGTCGGCTGCCTATCATCTCATCAACCGTCTGCCTTCCTCCGTTCTCAACTTCGCCACTTCGTTTAGCCTCCTCTTTCCCTCTCAATCTCTGTTTTCTCTCGCACCTCGGGTGTTTGGGTGTATCTGCTATGTCCATAATCTTCGTCCTCCTACGTATAAATTTGCACCTCGTGCAACCAAATGTATGTTCGTGGGGTACTCTCGAACTCAAAAAGGGTATGTATGTTACTCTTCAGTCGACCGGAAAGTGGTTGTTTCAGCTGATGTTACTTTCCTAGAAGACCAACCCTTTCACTCATCCACTTCAGTACCTCCATGTGTGCAACCCGTGCCTCGTCATGCTATCCCAGTCACGAGTTCTCTACCTCCTCTACTTCCACCACCCCACGCGGAACCACCACCACCCAAACCACCTCTCCTTCGTGTCTACACTCATCGTAGTCTGAACTCCGGAGCCCAACCACTGCTACAGTCTACCAGTACTATCTTGCGGCCAGCTGATCCTTCCTCCGCTTCTACGGCTCATCCACTCGCAAACTACATTTTGTTACATCGGCTCTCTCCTCCTCTGCTCAAATTTGCTCTTGTTGTTTCCTATATTTCTCTTCCTAACACTGTGCAGGAGGCTCTTCAACTTCATGGGTGGCATGCGGCAATGGAGGTTGAGATGTCAGCCCTTTGGGCTAATCACACTTGGGATCTGATACCTCTTCCTTCTGTCTAGTCTTGTGTTAGCTGTAAATGGATCTTTGCCATTAAACATGCTCCAGATGGGACAATCGACCGCCTCAAAGCCCGTCTTGTGGCTCATGGGTTCACTCAGCAACAGGGCTTGGACTATGAGAAGACCTTCTCCCCTGTCACCAAACTAAACTCTATTCAAGTCCTTATTTCACTTGTTCACCGCCACTGGCCCCTACATCAGCTGGACATTAAAAATGTCTTTCTTAATGGTGATATTCATGAAACGGTTTTCATGCACCAATCTCCCAGGTTTGAGACCACGGGGGAGTCTCGGGTGTGTCGTCTGCATAAAGCTATTTATGGTCTCAAACAGTCCACTCGAGATTGATTTGAAAAATTTAGTAAGGTTGTTCGTGATATTGGCTTTCGGCGGAGCTCGGCTGACTTCTCACTTTTTACTTGTCATCAATCAACAGGGACTGTCATTCTCTTAGTCTATGTGGATGATATTTTGATAACAGACGATGACTTCACCGGGATACAACAGATCAAACAACACTTAAACTCTGTTTTCCAAACAAAAATCTGGGAAACATTCGATACTTCCTTGTACTTGAGGTTGTTCGTCGACCTGATGGTCTTGTCCTATCTCAACGGAAATATTGTCTTAACCTTCTGCAGGATGCTGGTTATTCCGGATGTAAACCCGCGGAAACACCTATGGATGTCAACTGCAAGCTAAGTGCTCATGGAACAGAATCATATTCTCTGCTTACAAATCCTGAATATTATCGGCACCTTGTAGGAAAACTGATATACCTAACAATTACAAGACCTGATATCTCTTTTGTTGTTGGAGTGGTTAGTCGCTTTATGCATTCACCAAGGATCTCTCATCTACAGGTTGTCGAACGCATCCTCAGGTACTTGAAAGCTGCCCCGAGACGAGGGTTGGCATACAAGTCATCCTCCTCCTTATCTCTTGTCGCGTACACTGATGCTGATTATGCGGGCTCGCTTGATGATCGACGATCCACCACTGGTTTTTGTATCTACTTTGGAGGAAATCTCATCACATGGCGTAGCAAGAAGTAATCGGTTGTTGCTCGCTCTTCTGCTGAAGCCGAGTATCGTGCAATGTCTGTTGTCGTTTCTGAACTTACCTGGTTGGAGAGACTTTTTTGTGATTTGGGTGTCAAACTCTCCTCACCAGCAACTCTGTTCTGCGATAGTCATGACAATACGTTCCAACCAGTGGTAGGTAAGGGTACCGTTAATTGTTCAGTTCCAGTAAAACTATCCAATGTTTTGCATGATCTTTTTTCAGTTAGTCTCTTATCCATTAGTTTCATGATCATTTAACTGAGATATATTGTTTCTTTTGATATTCCCAAGGTGACTTTTCAGGAGAAAGGGATGAGGCGGATACTTGGGACTGGGACTTGACATGTCGGGCAGTGGTATCTGAATCGGGAAAGATTGGATGCGGCTCTTGTATCTATGGTAGAGAAGACGGAAGTTAGAGAACAGAAGATGAGTGCAGAGGATATATTGTACTCCATCACAGGCGGTGGGACACCGTTCTTTTAGCATTATAGCTAGATTATTTTTTGATATTTTTGAAAGATCAAATAAAACAAAATTGGTGTCTGATGCTTATGATTTAGGCAAGCTTTTTAGAAGGTTTATGTTAGGACGGGTCAAAGAAGTTCTTTTGTTTTTTATGTATTTCATTCTGACGTATGGGGACCTTGTGATTTAAGTTTTTTGAATGATTATTAGTATTTTGTACCTTTATTGATTGTGCATCTCGTGTTACTTTGTTATATTTGATGAAAAATAAGAGCGAGGTACTTACCTACTTTTGAGATTTCAATAAACTTATTCAAACACAACACACTGTGGTGATTAAGGTACTAAGATCGGATAATGGGACATAATACACTAATAGAGCAATGGAGGATTACTTATCAGCTCATTGGATATTGCACCAGATCACCTATGCATACACACTGACACATAACAGAGTGGCGGAAAGGAAGAACAGATACCTTCTGGAGGTGGCAAGGAGTATGATGCTCAACATGAAGGTTCCTCAGAGTCGGTGAGGATATGTGGTGTTGACAGCTGCACGGATGATCAATAGGATGTCATCACAGGTTCTGGGGTAGAAGTCCTTGTGTCTGTAGTTGCAGGGCCATAATGAGGGATCCTTCCTTTGAAGGTATTTGGGTGTGTGTGCTTCGTGAAGGACAGCATGTCGGGTGTTGGTAAGCTAGATGCGAGGGTAGTCAAGTGTATCTTTGTGGGCTACTATCGTACTCAGAAGGGGTACGTGTGTTGGAGTCCATTGGAGAAAAGGTGTTTTGTGAACGTGGATGTTCACTTTAGAGAGCTAGAGCAGTACTACTGACAGGAGGGAGCCCTACCCACATTAGACTCATCAGATACCGAAAATATGTGGCGAGAGAGGGAGAGGTTGTTGACAGATCTGGGAGTATGGCGGGGAGGATCTGTAGAGGAGCAGGAGGAGATTGAGGAGAGGAGAGATGTTAGACCTATGGCTCAGGAAGTGTTGCTTACATACAGTAGGAGGGGGAAGCTGTCAGCAGTACCAGATCCAGTGCATATGCCCAGTCTTGCTCCTAGTCCTTTGGCTACGTTGCTCCCTACTCCTATAGCACCTACATCACCACAAGCCTCAGGTGATATCATTTCCCATACTTCTCTCTCCAAGTATCACATTACGGAAGACTACTCGCAGCAATGCGGGAAATCCTCCTGATAGATGCGGTTGGGACCTTGCGGCCTTTGCCTCTTATGATCATATCTCCTCTTTTCACGGAGCATTCATTGCATCGTTCGATAGTATTATTGTACGTAACAATTGGTAGGTTGTCAAAGACGATTCGAAATGGAAGAAAGCAATGAAGGAGGAGATGAGGGCTCTTGAGAAGAACAAGAATTGGGAGCTAGCACAGCTACCAAAGGCAAGAAGGTCGTTGGGTGCAAATGGGTGTTCACTGTAAAGCAGAACCCAGATGGACAGGTCGAACGCTACAAGACTCGATTGGTTGTTAAGGGGTACAGCCAGACCTATGGCATCGACTATGACGAGACATTTGCACCCATTGCGAAGATGAGCACTGTTAGAACTCTGATTAGCCTGGCGGTGAATGGTGGATGGATGTTGTACCAACTAGATATGAAGAATGCATTTCTTCACGGAGATCGGGAGGTGTACATGGAGATACCAACAGGGTTTGGCACGATCAAGACAAAAGGATGAGTCTGCAAGTTGAAGAAGTCCCTCTATGGGCTGAAGCAGTCACCTCGCGCGTGCTTCGACAGGTTCAGGAAGGCGATGATTGGGATGGGATATCACCAGATAAATGTGAATCACACGGTATTTTTCAGGCAGAATGAAGGTCACATCACCATGCTTGCAGTGTATGTGGATGACATGATCATCATGGAGGATGATGGGTAGGAGATTGGCCACCTCAAGGGAGCTCTGGGCAAGGAGTTTGAGGTGAAGGATCTGGGTCTTCTTAAGTATTTCCTTAATTGAGATTGCTTATGAGACACGGGATAGTCCTTTCCCAAAAGAAATATGATTTAGATCTCCTCACAGAAACAGGGATGTTGGGGTGTAAACCTGCTGCGACACCAATCGATCAGAAGTGCTAACTGGGTGCTGAGGTCGGGGAACCAGTGACATCTCCTTTTCTGTGAGCGTGGTGAGCCGCTACATGCATGACCCAAGCAAGGGCCATATGGATCCAGTGTACCAAATTTTGTGGTACTTGAAGAATGCTCCTGGAAAGAGGCTGACATTCAGAAGGAACGGGCACGTGAAGATTGAGGCTAATGCAACTCTGACTGAGCAAGCTGTGCAAATGACAGGAGGTCCACTTCAGGTTATTGCATATTTGTGGGAGGCAGTTTGGTCTCCTGTAAGAGCAAGAAACAGTCAGCAGTGGCTAGATCGACAGCAGAGGCAGAGTATAGAGTCATGGCATTAGGGGTTGCAGAGCTCCTGTGGCCGAAAGGGATGCTTGTGGAGTTGAAGTTGGATCTAGGAGATAGGATGAAGTTGTGGTGTGACAGTCAGTCATCCATTAGTATTGCAAATAATCCAGTACAACACGATCGAACCAAACACATAGAGATTGATAGGTTTTTCATAAAGCAAAAGCTTGATAGTGAGCCACTGGTGTTGAGTCACGTCTCGACCATGGGTCGGGTTGCAGATTGCTTGACCAAGGGACTCAATTCGGAGGATATGATCGGAGGTTGTGACAAGATGGGCTTAGTGATTATCTTTTCCCAATCTTGAGGAGTGTTGTAATATTAAGTGTTAATTGTGTAGCACCCAACTAAGTTCAACAGGAATCAGCAGTCCGGCCGGGTCCACGAAAACAAGTAAACTAAGTAACGGTATATAAAATGGTATAAAGCAAGAAAAAGTAATGGAAGTGCTAAAGAAAAGACTTACAGCGGAAAAGTGAAGTAATTCTTAGGTTAAAAGTGTACCTGACAAGCTGAATTCACAGAGCCAACTAAAATTGAAAACATAACACTAAGGAATTAAATTTCTGTCAACTGAAATCACTGATATATCAAATACACGGGTGAAGTACTACAATACAAATGTCTGTAAATAAAACAAAGTACAACAACAGTAGTACAACTGAACAAACTGACGACTGAAGACGAAGCCGCTTATCCTAAACGGATCCCCTGACCTGAGCCCCCTGTAAAAACAAGTTCAAAATGGGTTAGGCTCACTGAAGAGTAAGAAAAACTACTCTCTCCAGCAACACTTAAAGAAAATATTTAGACGGGTAATACTTGAATTTAAAAGTTTGAATTATGATTCTAATATTAAACATGACACTTGAAACCATGATCTGACATGAATTCAACTTGTCATGTGATCTGGCACACTCTTTCCTTATGTGTATAAATCGTTGATTTCTGAAGTTTTGAAGTTATATTCGTTGTGAGTTTCAACTCGCTTCACTGACTACTTATTAACTCATGTCTCTAAGGAAGACTGAGCACAACTAGAACTGCATTCTGAGTGGCAAGCCTGATGGTGCCCTGAACTGGGTGTCCCTTATATGGAACACAGACTCCTATCTGAGGAGTTCCAAATCTGATACAAGGGTCATCGACCCTGAGCTTGAAGTACGTGTGGTGGCCTACTAGCCCTGGAATACGGTGGTGTACCACCGCCAGAATCGCGAGGGTAATCCTTCCCCGCCAACTTTCCTGAACTTCCTTTAGACTCGTGTTCGGGGAGTCAAAACACATAGTAGGACTCTAATTAAACATACTGAGCTTAGGGTTTTCATGATACTGGTTCTGCTAAGTTAAGCCTAAGCGTATTCCTACCCCTTTGTCCTAGTTCTAACTATAGGAACTTGTAAATCTAAGTGCATATACCAACATTGTTAATATATGAATTAAAACAATCTGAACTACTGGGCTAAAGGAGTCGAATTTCTTACCGCGGTGTTTCGACGCTCGTACACACGTCGAGGTGACATGGCGTTCCTTCCCAAAAGATCTGAGCGCTTAGGATTTCTCCAATCTCTTGCTCCAACGGCCTTCGCAAAATCTGAAATTCATCGGTAACCTAACTTAAGTGTTTTTCCCCCTTAGGTTTTTCGGTGGAATACTCAAAATGATAAGGATACAATTTGAACAATTTATGAACAACAGAATGTTGCATTTACCTTGCTCTAACGATGATTAGATCCGAAAATAAGCGACCAATTTCTGAATATGGAAGACCGAATACTTCGTTTTCTAAATTAGGGCAAGAGAAAGTGGAGGAATAAAGAAATTTGGTTTCCCACTTAAACGATTTCCGCTACAACAAGGAAATCGCAAGGAATGACACTCACCGAAACCAAAATAGTGCTTTCAGAAATTGATTCCTGCCGGCTAGGGTTGAATCCAAACTCCAACGACACTTGGGGAGAAGAAGAGGGCCGACCAGGGTTGCAGAGGGAGGAGGAGAAGTCGGCACTAGTATCCGACGACAGAGGAGTGGTTGGCTAGGGCTTCGGTTCCCTGCTGCGGCGCGACTGCGAGCGACGGAAGGTGCAGACCTCTCTGGAGCGCGATACACTTCCGTTGCGTCTTTTTCTGATCGGGAGGAAGTTATCGGGATGAAGGGAGATACGGGCATAATGGAGCGGTTCTCCTAAGCTTATAACCGCGAACCGGTTATTAGAGAGGGGGAAAATCCCCTTTTATTTTATTTTTGTTTTTCATTAATATGCTAACACACTAACACTAAGGAGTGATATATAAAATAAATGTTACCTTCATGCTCCGCCGACTCGATTAATTTAGCTCGCGATCGGACCCTGAAATTAATTTAAGCGCGACGTCAAAATCTGGGATGTTATAAATTGTAGGCTATATATAGCCAAGTCATTTTGCCCTAATAACATTTACGTGATTCATTTGCAACTTGTTCAAATCACATTTGCTTGATAGCCTATGTTTTTCAATAGGATGCACTTTTTTTATTTTCTTTGAAGATTATACCGGTCATCTAATATTAACTATTTTTTCTTCTGACTCTTGCTTGAGGCTTTACTTTGTTTTCTTTTTTCTTTGAAGATGATGCTGGTCTTTTCATATTTACATATTTAGCTTATTTTTGTAGGAAGCCCCTAGTACTCGTTTGCCAGATGGCTGGGAATGGGTTGATGAATGGCAAGTTGATAGTTCTGTGGAAGCACCTGATGGGTGGGTTTATGCACCTGATATTGAGCATCTCAAGTGGCCTGAGTCCTCAGATCACTCGAATGCCTTTAATTATGCAAGACAAAGGAGATGGATTAGGCATAGGAAGTACACCTCGCATAGCACAGACAATGAGATTCCAATTGGACTTCTTGTACCAGGTCATACCATTCCTCTGCCTCTCTTCTGCCTTGTTAGCCCTGGGTTATCTTGCGTGTTACAGTTGAGACCAAAAGTAGCAGATGAACCAAAAGAATATTCCTGGAGTTCTGTGGTGGAGAAACATGAACTGAAGAAAGACTTTGATAGGTCTGATGTCTCAGAAATATGTGTATCTTCACTTATTGAAGCTGATGAGCTCTTATATTGCTCAGAAATAAATGAGGTTTCTTCAGATGAGTGTCACGGTTTGTGGTTTTGCTTAAGCATACAAGCCACACAAATTGGGAAGGATATTCATTCGGATCCCATACATGACTGGAAACTCACAATCAGTTCACCGTTATCGATAACTAATTTTCTCCCCTTTTCTACCGAATTTTCTGTTAGTGGTACATGGGGTCCAGAAAGCACTACCCGCTCTCAAGGTACTCTCATTCCTGGTAAATCTGTAAAGATCTACAATGCTGATCTCCGTGAAGAAGTATACTTGTCACTTTTTCCACATGGGGGATGGGATCCAATTTATGTATGGCTCAAATCCAGCTAAATTTGATTGTATTTCTCAGTGTTCACTTCTTCCGATGATTTATTGTCAATTCTAACATGCTTTCTTTTACTGAAGGAACCCATTCCTATATCAAATCAAAGTAAAATATCATCCAGGATGATGAGTCTTAGGAATTCTTATTCTGGAAGGTTTGCCTACAATATTGAACTGCAAGATCTTGCTTTCCATGTTGAACTGATTTTTTTGGGTTTCTAATAACTCTAACTTCTACCATCATGTAGGATTGTCATGGTCGTCATTGAACAGAATTTTGTCAAGGACCGCTTGATTGCAAGGACTATCCGAATATATGTACCTTATTGGATTGCAAGTTCACGATGCCCAGCACTTACCTATTATTTTATCTCCACCTCACCAAAAAGGGAGAAAAGGCTCTTTTCTATGATGTCACGACCTAATAAGAAGACTCAAAAAGTCCTGTGGCAAATCAATGATGAAGAGATGACCAGCGGATACACCATAGCTTCTGCACTCAACTTCAAATATATGGGCATATGCGTGTCTTTAGATAAAACTGACGAGGAACAGTTTGAAGCTGTTACAGATCTATCTCCCCTTAGTGATATGGTAAATATTTTATAGCTGTACTTTATTGTATGAACATGAGCATCTTCAGAACTTTCATGTCATGACATTTTTTTATAGGATGGGTCTGTTGATCTTTATGCTTATAACAGTGAAGAAAAGTGCATGAGGATATTTATTTCCTCAAAGCCTTCGCCATATGAGGCTGTTCCTACAAAGGTATGTCACAATAATTAACTTTCAAGGTTCTTAGAGATCATTTTTATTCTAACTTTAGCTGACTTTCAGGTAATTCTGGTACGCCCATTTATGACATTCACAAATAGGATTGGTAGAGAAGTGTTCATAAAGTTTAATGATGATGATCAGCCAAAGATTCTCCATGCTTCTGACACAAGAGTTTCTTTTGTCTATTGTAAACCAGATGGACCAGAGAAAATTCAGGTGCACACGTTTTCTGGACACGCTCTTTTTAAGTAAATCATAATTATAGTTTTACCGCATCCTTATTAGCTTATATTTTTTCATTGTTGTCCGTTTGATTAGACTTATTGGTTTGTGCATTTACATTGAAGATTTGAGGATGCACTGAATAGACAAGTAGATAGAGATAGAGTTAGTGCCAAAGGATTAGATGTGAAAAGGGATAGACCCAAAGTAGCATGGATGGAAGTTGTTCAAGATGACTTCAACAATAACAACAACACTCAAGCCTTTATCCCACTATAGTGGGGTCGGCTATATAGATCCTTTGTCTCCATTGTGCCCTATCTTTTGTCACAATCTCACTAATGCCTAAGTACATCATGTCTTTCTTTATAGTTTCATTCCAAATCTTTATTGGTCTACCCCTCCCTCGTCTAACATGCCTAGTGACTAGACTCTCACAACGCCTAACAGGTGCCTCTAATGGTCTCCTTTGTACGTGTCCAAACCATCTTAGATGAGTTTCTCGCATCTTCTCTGAAATTGGTGCTACTCCTGTCTTATCCCTGATACTTTCATTCCTAATTTTATCCAAGCTTGTGTGTCCACACATCCACCTAAGCATTCTCATCTCCGCAACTCCCATTTTTTGCTCATGTACACAATTCACTACCAAACACTCAGAGCCATAGAGCATCGCGGGTCTAATTGCAGTACGGAAAAACTTGTCCTTAAGTTTTAGTGGTACTTTACGATCACATAAGATCCCTGACGCGTCTCTCCACTTCAACCAACCCGCTTGGATTCTGTATGTCACATCTTTATCAATACCTCCATCTTTTTGAACTATCGATCCAAGATATTTAAAACACTCACTACGGGAAATATCTTGATCACCCAAGTACCCAACTTAATAACAAAGTCATATGTCCTTCTTGTACTGCTAAATTTAAGCTCCATATACTCTGTCTTTGCCCTGCTCAACCTAAAACCCTTCTTTTCTAAAGTATCTCGCCAAGATTCAAGATGACTTATGTATTTAAATTTATCACACTTCTGATGGAAAAGAATGGAAATGCAAATAGATTTGTTATTGCTTTTAATGATGATGAATGTTTGTTCCCTTTGATATTGTTGAGAGAGCTTAAAAGCTTGTATGTATTGCTTGTATATCTAAATACAAAGAGAGAATACAAATATATAGGAAGAAGAAGAGAGAAGAAAATCCTATACAAGATGTGGGACTAAAGGAGGAGAGAAGATAAAACAATAAATGGGCCCAATAATGGGCCCTTTACATGGGCTATTTTAACACTCCCCCGCAAGCTGGAGCGTACAAATCGTATGCGCCAAGCTTGGACAAGCATTGATAGAAGAGTGTCTTGAAAAGAGCCTTCGTGAAGACATCTGCAACTTGTTCCGATCCTGGGACATGCTTTAGGTCAAGATTCTTCATTTGAACCTTTTCCCGGATGAAGTGACAATCGACCTCAATATGTTTCGTTCTTTCGTGAAAGACCGGGTTCTTTGCGATGTGTATGGCGGCTTGACTGTCACAGAGGAGAAGAGCCGGTGATGGTAATTTTACACCCAGATCAGTAAGGAGACCCTCAAGCCATGTCAATTCTGATACAACAGATGTCATTGCCCAGTACTCTGCCTCGGCTGAAGATCGAGCAACGACCGCTTGTTTCTTACTTCGCCAAGTAACAAGATGTCCTCCAAGGTAAGTGCGAAAACCACTCATAGATCGTCGATCATCGAGAGAGCCAGCGTAATCAGCATCTGAATATGCCACCAATGTTGGAGCAGAAGAGGAGGTCCTGTAGACAAGTCCCTGACCAGGAGCGATTTTCAGATACCTGAGAATTCGTTCCACTGCTTGAAGATGAGATTTTCGAGGAGAGTGCATGTATCTGCTGACAAGACCAACAGCAAAGGAAATATCCGGTCTAGTAACCGTGAGATATATCAGTTTTCCAATAAGACGCCGATAATATTCAGGATTCTGGAGAAGAAGATCGGAGTCAGATGCCTGGGCACACAGTTTGTGGTTCACATCCATAGGAGTATCACTTGGCTTGCAGCCGGACTGACCCGCATCATGAAGAAGGTCAAGACAATATTTCCGTTGAGAGAGAGTGAGCCCATCCGGCCTTCTGGCAATCTCAAGGCCCAAAAAATAGCGAAGGGGTCTCAAATCCTTTGTCTGGAAGACTGAGTTTAGATGGACTTTGACTGCCTGTATCCCTTGAGAGTCATCTCCAGTAATGATAATATCGTCGACGTATACTAACAGAATAATCGTTCCTGTTGGTTGGTGACGAGTAAAAAGAGAGAAGTCGGCCGAGCTCCGAGTGAAGCCAATCTCACGGAGGACCTTGCTGAATTTCTCAAACCATGCCCGTGGAGATTGTTTGAGACCATATAGAGCCTTTTTAAGATGGCAGACCTGAGACTCCCCCGTGGTCTCAAACCCGGGTGGTTGCTGCATGTAGACAGTTTCCTGGAGATCCTCATTCAAGAAAGCATTCTTGATATACAGCTGAAAGAGAGTCCACCGGCGATGGACAGCAACAGAAATGAGGACGCGAACATTATTAAGCTTCGCTACCGGAGAGAACGTTTCCTCATAATCTAGCCCCTCCTGTTGAGTGAACCCTCGAGCCACAAGACGGGCCTTTAGACGATCAATTGTCCCATCGACAGCATGTTTAATGACAAAGACCCACTTGCACCCAACTGGTTTCTGGCCTGGTGGAAGGGGAACAACAGACCATGTCTGGTTAGACCAGAGAGCAGACATTTCTTCCTCCATGGCTGCGCTTCATCCTGGATGTTGAAGTGTCTCCTGCACGGAATTAGGAATAGCAACTGAAGAGAGAGAAGTAGCCAAAGTGTGTAAATGGGGAGAGAGGTGATGAAGAGAGATGTGGTTGGCCAGCGGATAAGCAGTGGAAGGTGATACCTGATCATTCGGGCGCGGAGTATCCATGGGAGAGACCGACGGCAGAGGGGCAACGGAAGTGGTAGAGCGACGAGTGTAGACACGGATAATGGGTGGTTTGGAGGGAACGACAGGCGGTGTAGAGGGAATGACAGTCGGAGTAGTTGCGGGAATGACCGGGCGTGGGATGGATGGAGGAGGAGGAGTGGGTGGATGATGGTCAGGTAAGGGAGAAGAAAAGAATGGTTGATATTCGCGGAAAGTGACATCAGCAGAAACGGAGATCTTGCGTGTAGCAGCAGAGTAACAGACATACCCCTTTTGGGTGCGAGAATAACCAACAAAGATATGCTTGGCCGCTCGGGGATCCAACTTATCCGAGGAAGGCCCCAAACGGTGGACATAGCAGAGGCTACCAAATACACGAGGTGGGAGAGGGAAGGCCGTAGCGGAGGGAAAGAGTATGCTGAACGGAGTAGCATAGTTGAGAATAGAGGAAGGGAGACGGTTAATGAGAAAACAGGCGGTCGAGACCGCAAAATTCCAATATGGTTTAGGGACATGCATTTGAAGCATGAGGGAACGGGCAACATCGAGTAAGTGGCGATTCTTGCGTTCGGCAACACCGTTTTGTTGCGGCGTGTAAGCGCAGGAAGTTTGATGTAGAATCCCGAACTCGTAACATAAAGCAGTAAATTTGTGACTAGTGTACTCACGAGCATTGTCTGTTCGGAGTACTTTGATGGTCGTGTGGAATTGCGTACGGGTTTCGAGGACAAATGCCCGAAAGACACGAGGAAGCTCGGAGCGATCACGAAGTAAGTATAGCCAGGTAGTGCGAGAGTGATCATCAATAAATGTGATAAAATACCGGAAACCGGAAATACTAGGAATTTTAAATGGTCCCCAAATATCCGAATGGACTAAATCAAAAGGAGCAGCGCTCCGAGTACAATGTGAAGAAAAAGATGAACGTGTCTGCTTGCCGAGGATGCATGAGTCACACTGAAAGGGGGTAAAAGAAACATCCGGGAGAGCCCGCTGGAGGACCGGTAGAGGAGCATGCCCAAGGCGACAATGCTAAGCGGTGGAAGAAATGGATGAGAGGATGGTGGGAGAGTCGTCGAGGAGGTAGAGCCCATTCCGCAATCGGCATTTACCAATGGTAGTCTGCGTCCGCCGATCCTGTATAACAAAAGAAGGGGAAGTGAATATAACAGAACAATCCAGATCAGTAGTAAGCCGTCCAACAGAAAGTAAATTGAACGGGGAACTCGGGACGTGAAGAGCCGAGCAAAGGGAGATGGAGGAGGTGAGAGGAAAATCTGCTGAGCCGGAGATGGGAACAGTGGCGCCATTGGCCACAGTAATAGACTGTGGATAAGGGGAATTCAGGTACTGGGCAGGTTGATGTGGAGTAATGTGATGAGTAGCGTCAGAGTCCACAATCCATCCCAAGCCGGTGGAGAGACAAGCCTGTGTTAGAGACGGAGGCAATAGAGGCAGATGGTGGGTGGAGCAATCCCTGGAGATGCTGGAGCTGAAGACGGACACTTTCAAGATCAGGAGGACCAGCATCGGTAGCAACAGAAGCCGTCGGGCGAGGAGGATAGCCAACTTTCTTGTAACAGCTTGCCTCGAGATGACCATCTTTCCCGCAGAATGAACACTTCGGCCGACCCCGGCCACCACGACCACGGCCGCGAGATCCCGAACGACCCCCCCCCCCCCCGAGTAGAAGGAGGAGGAGGGAATGGTAGAAGCGGAGGTGTCTGCTGAAGAAGGGCCGGAGGAGCTGTACTGTCTGGAGGAGGTGATACTCGGAGAATCATGGAGCACACATCAGAAAAAGATGGTCTGGTAGAGGAAGCCAGGACCTGAGCACGAATGCTCTGAAGGTGAGGGGGAAGACGAGCCATAATGATGGCAGTACAGGCGGCCTCCTTCTGATCGCGTTGAGCAAGAGCATCATTGGTAAATGGTTGATGCTGGATCCAGGCTTCAGCAAGAGTCTTCGCACGAGCAACAAAGGAGGTCATATCTGAAGCCCCTCCAGCGTCAAGAGCAAAGAGGTCAGTGAGGATGTCGTAGAGATGCTGGAGGCTGTCCCGTCCAGAATATAAGGAGTGTAGCTCAGTCCACATATCTTTGGCAGTCTCATGATACATAGTCATTTGATATGGTTCACCATCTAAAGAATTCAAGATCCAGGTCTGAACTCGGCCATCATTACGGAGCCAGTCATCGGTAGGAGGGGTGGGAGGAGCCTGAGTAAGGTGAGGGAGAAGGCCCTTGGCCTGAAGAACTCGTCTAACTGAATGTACCCAAGGAATGAAGTTCTTCTTTCCAGAAAGAGAGATGGTAGTGATGCGCAGCTCGTCACGGATTTCGGTAGGGTAAGCCGGGCGGTCAGGCGGACAAGCCGGGCAGTCAGTAGGCGGGTTGGCCGCAGAGGCCGACAGCTGAGGATGCTGCGAGAAGGGCAGGAGGCCGCTGCAAGAAGAGAGCAAGACCGCGGCGAGTAGAGGATAAACCGTCGGCAATAAGGACTAAGGAAAACCACGACCAGAATGCGGATAGGAAGCAGTCCGCACGGTCAAGCCGGACACCAGCGAGTAGTCAGTTCGCGACCAAAGGGCAGAAACAAGAGAGAGACCGCCCCGGTCTAGGTGAAGCCAGCAGCGGTTAGAGAGCAACCCGCAGGAGAGAACCCGCAGTGGGTTTACAGAGATCGCGGGAAGGGAGAGAGGCCGCGAGTAGGAACTCGAGCGGCAAGGGGAGCGAGGCTGCGAGTAGAAACTCGAGCGGCTAGGGGATACTGCTGCCGTGCAGCGGACAGGAGGCTAAGCCGCAGCGGACAGAAGGCGAAGCCGCAGCGGATAGAAGGCGAAGGCCGCGAGAGGAGCTGGCAGCGGACAGAAGAGGAGTGCCCGCAGCGGTCAGAAGAGGTGTGGGCCCCACGAAGCAGAGAGAGGGTGGCTCCACGGAGAGGGAGAGGAGAAGCGGAGGCAGAGTTGCAAACCGCAGAGACAGGGGCGGACAGGAGACCGGATCGGATAGGCTACCAGTCCGCAGGAGACAAGGCCGCGGGTAGGAAAAGAAAGGGAAACCGGGCGGGCTGGGCGGTTAGTAAAAGGGGAAACCGCATGTGACGTAACCAGGCTCTGATACCATGTTGAGAGAGCTTAAAAGCTTGTATGTATTGCTTGTATATCTAAATACAAAGATAGAATACAAATATATAGGAAGAAGAAGAGAGAAGAAAATCCTATACAAGATATGGGACTAAAGGAGGAGAGAAGATAAAACAATAAATGTGCCCTTTACATGGGCTATTTTAACAGATATATTAACTATGTTGTTTTATAAAACCTTCATGTGCTCATTTGCAAGTGATCAGGAAATAAATTCATTAATTTGAAATTGCAACAAATGTGATCTTAATGTTCTCATAATTGGGAAATGTGAATCTACCTTGAACAAGTCCCTAAATGGATTTCAGCTACTGCAGTTATTTAACTACTCTTGAAGTCCATTTTTTTTAATTTTTGTCTTATACTGTACTGATATTCTTGTTCGTTGTTTTGATAGTTAATAAGACAACCAAGCATAGTCCTCTCTATCTTAATGATTTAAACGACTGTAAATTGAAAACACCTTGAAACTTTAATTGTTTGTTTTTGCTAAAGAAGTAACTGTTTTCCACTTTAAGGTTTGCCTGCAAAATACCAGTTGGTGCTTACCTCTAGAAATTGTAAAGGAGGACACATTCACTATATCATTGAGGAATCATCATGGTGGTAGAACATATCTAAGGGCTGAAGTTCGTGGTTATGAAGACGGATCTCGTTTTTTACTGATGTTGCGCGTGGAACCAGAAAATGGGCCTATTAGGTTATTTTCTTTATTTTCTTCATTTGAACTCTGGCAAATATATGCAATGTTTCACTTTCAATCTCTAACTATTGCTCTTTTCTGCAGAATTGAGAACAGGATGGCCGATAGAACAATAACAATTTGCCAATCTGGTTTAGATGATGATAATTGGATCCAGTTGGAACAACTGTCAACTTTGAACTTCTCCTGGGATGATCCCTATGGACAGAAATGTATAAATGTTAGTATTCGAAATGGAGCTTATTTCCATAAAATCACTTTGGAGGAAGGTAATGATTTAACTGATCTGATGGCTCATGGAGTCAAACTTAATGTTGAGGAAGTTGGAGATATCAAAGTTGTGAGATTCATGGATGACAAAAGAAGACTACCACCAGGATCGAAGAAAATTGAACTGCTTGAGAAAATAGAGGGCTCATCAGTGAACAAGGAGATGCAGATCAGTACCTCCCCTCTGGAGCTTATAATTGAGCTGGGGATTGTTGGTATTTCATTGATTGATCATCAGCCAAGAGAGCTGTTGTACCTTTACTTGGAGAATGTCTTTATTTCATACTCAACAGGGTATGATGCTGGGAAAATAAACAGGTATTCTTCTTATGAACGAGGCTGAAATATTTGGATAGAAATTAATAATATTTTTAGGGGACAATTTATTGATTCTTAGTTATTTCTAGGTATCATATTCTTGATTAAGATTCTTGTAACTTTCAAATTATTATGCGTTCTATGGATCGTCAGGACTGCGTCCTTTTTTGCATCTTTTAGTTAAAATCTAAGATAGATTTGAGTGCGAAAAAGGAGTGGTGTTGACGCAGGACTAATCTACGGGTGACTAACATGCAATGCTTTAGGCCTAGATGCGTTGCAAACAATCACGAACAAATGCAGTGGATCTATGACCAACCCTATAATGAGGATGACAAACAAAAGCAGTGGGTCTATGACCAACCCTATAATGAGGATGTGAGTGTACAAGCACGCAATCAAATGAATGGGAAGTTCACAACATAAACTTTACCTTGATGCAAATGCAATGATTCAATACACTTATGGAGAAAATGGAATGCAAAGATTATTATTTTATTATTTCCTCTGTATATGTAATACAAGTATTTGTACACATTTTTATGGAGGAATGAAGACTCAACTTCAAACCAAGATGTGAGACTAATCTATAAATGAGAAAAGAGGAGTTGTACATGGGACTTTACATAGGCTAATAGAACTTCTACACTACCCCGCAAGCTGTAACATATAGGTTGTAATGGAGAGCTTGGAAATGAACTGGCGGTATAGTTGGTTTGATTGGGCCTTGGTGAGGACATCAGAAATCTGCTCAACTGTAGGTACATGTTTCAAATCAAATTTGTGAAGTTGAACATTTTCCCTGATGAAATGACGATCGACTTCGATATGTTCATGAAAAATGGGATTCTTGGCGATATGGATGGCATCTTGACTATCGAAGTAGAGAATTACAGGAGAGGGGAGCTTTGCACTACGATCAGTATAAGACTTTCCAACCACGTCAGTTCAGAAACAGCATATGTCATCGAACAATACTCGGCCTTTGCAGAAAAGTGTCACCATAGTCTTCTTCTTGCATTGCCAAGTGACCAGGTATTCCCCAAGACATGTGCAGTAGCCGCTGGTAGAAGCAGCTTTCCAAAACCTGAAGTAGTTCACATTAAACCAATACCAAGAATTTATCACATGTTGTTCATCAAATTTGATCCAACAAGATTTTATTTAGTTCATATTAATATATATATATATATATAATGAGTTTTTGTACCTCTTGATGTGATTAAACCAATATCGAAGATGACAAGATCAAACCCTCTCCTTAAACTCATACAGCCGCAAAAAAGTTGAGATTACCAATTGTATGCAAGGCTCGGTTCTCCAAAACCTGAACTACAAGCAGCTTTCCAAACAGTCAGTAGAGTGGAAATTAAAAAAAGGGAGAACCTGCAATCAACAAATGAGATCTTCCCAAATCTTTCCCTATTCGAAAAGCTGGGGGTAAAAGAAAATGCGGACCGACTGTTGTAGCTTTCTCCAAGAACCAAGCGGTCTGTACTAGGGATGATTCCTCCAAAAACACCAAGAAAATGAAGGTCGACGCCTTGATCCAATGCATGAAGAGGAAGAAGGCCAGAATCTACAGATTCAGAGCAGGAGAAATCGCCCTCTACAACTCTCTTTTCTAGTGAAAATGGCCGCTGGTTTTGCCTGCTAGTCGATTGATTCCTCCAGGAACGAAGAGGAAGAACGATGGCAATTTTCCAAAAGGGGAGAAGATGTTGCGGAGCTACCACCGCCCACGGAGATGTTACCGAACCCGGAGATGTTACCAGACCCACACTGGGGGCGCTTATACCGTCGACGCGGAAAAGCGGAGACGAGCACGTCGAAGGATGTCACGGCATGAAGTTTTTGCATGATCTATTCTCGTCTCTTTATTTGTACTTTTATTTAAATGGTATGTTGGTCCTTTATTTTGTTCACACGTGTAAGCCCAATTGGGGGGCATGCTACTTTGGTGTCTCTCTTTATATTTCTGGGGGCAGGCGGAGCTGATAGGTGACCTCGCCGACTCGCCGAAGAATTTGGAATTGGTCGTAGAAACGCAGGCTCAGTTTGTTGGATGTTGTTGTCGTGTGCAAGGTGTGTTGGCGGTAAGGACGGCGTCTGAGCCATACCCAGTCGCCGATGGCGAAGGACACATCACGGTGGCCTCGGTTGTAAGCTGTCTCCATCCGGTGTTGGGCGCGACACAGATGGTCGCGGGTCGTGGCAAGGAGCTGGTCACGGCCCACGAGCTCCGGCCGAATGAGGCGTGGCCTTGTTCGTAGGTAAGCAGCTTGGGCGGTTCCCGACCTTAAATCAACTTGAACGGCGTGGTCTGGAGGGCCGAATGATAGGAGGTGTTGTAGCAGTACTCGATCCATGGGAGCCACGTGACCCAATCTTTGGGGTGATCCCCTGTTAAACAACGAAAGTACATCTGCACGGCCCGGTTAACTACTTCTGTTTGGTCGTCCGATTGGGGGCGATAGACTGAGGAAAAGGCCAAAGTTGTCCCGCTAAAGGTGAAGAGCTCCTTCCAAAAAGGACTAGTGAAAACCTTGTCGCGATCGGAGATGATGCTCTCCGGCAAGCCGTGTAGTCGGAAGAATTCGGTGAAGAAGAGCCACTCGTTCGGCGACGAGAGGTCGAGCTAGTGGAATAAAATGTGCTCCTTTAGATAATCTGTCTACCACCACCATCAATACGGATTTCCCTTTACTACGCGGAAGCCCTTCCACGAAATCGATGGACACATCGGCCCATATTTGTGTTGGTACTGTTAATGGTTGGAGTCCAGCGGAAAGGAGGTTGGCCGCCTTCTGTTGTTGACATGTAGTGCACCGGGCGATGAATTCTTGAACGACGCGGCGTAGCCCCTTCCAATAAAATTTTGTGCGGACGCGGTGGAGTTTCTTGTGGATCCCCTCGTGAGCCCGATCATGCACATACTTCAAAATGATGGGAATGCGTGGCGAGTCCGGCAGAAGATAGACGCGTCCGCGATAGAGGATGAGTCATTGGTTGGCAGTCCATGTGGCTGGGAGAAGTCCATCCCGGACCCGCTATAGCAGTTCGGTGAGGGAGGGGGAGGTGTTGATGTCTCCCTGAATAGCGTTCAACAGAGGTGCGGTCGGCACGGAGATAGCCCAGATATAGTGGCGTTGTCGGCATGGCGGCGGGACAGCGCGTCCGCGGCGCAATTCAAGGCTCCCTCCTTGTATTCGACGGTGAAATCGAACCCCAAGAGCTTGCTTACCCATCGTTGTTGTGGCACGGTAGTGAGGCGCTGTTCTAGGAGGTATTTCAAGTTGTAGTGATCTGTCCGCACGACGAAAGAATGACCCCATAAATACGGTTGCTAGTGTTGAACGGCCTTGGCAAGGCCGATTAATTCCTGCTCATAGGCTGGTAATTTCTGATGATGGAGTGTTGTTCAGCGGCTGAAATAAGCAATTGGGTGGCCATGTTGTTGTAAAACCGCCCCCACATCCTTGGGCCGAGGCGTCGCATTCAATGAGAAATGGTTCCCGGAAGTCCGAAAGCTGCAAGACTGGCGCGGAAACCAGAGCGGTTTGGAGTGCCAAGAAGGCCTGCTGAGCCCCTTCATCCTATATAAATGTTGTGCATTGCAGGAGAGCCAGAAGAGGTTCTGTTATAGAGTTGTATCCGCGAATAAACCTGTGGTAGTAGCCCGTGAGCCCCAAAAAATCTCGGAGATCGCATTATGATTGCGGAGTTGGCCAAGCGGTGACGCTTTGAAGCTTTTTCAGGTCGGCGGACACGCCCTGGGATGCACCACATGGCCGAGGTATGTTACGCTTGTTTGGTCGAACGAAAACTTGGCCTCCATGAGTGCGAGATGATGACGGTGTAGTATGGTGAGCACCTCGTCGATATGGCATAGATGCTCGGGCCATGACCTGCTATAGATCAAGATATCGTCAAAAAATACAAGCACGAACTTGCGGAGAAGGGATTGAAATACCTCATCCATAAGGGATTGGAAGGTGGATGGCTCGTTTGTCAATCCGAACGGCATGACGTGGAATTCAAAATCTCTGTGATGTGTCTGGAAAGCCGTCTTTTCCACGTCTGCGGCCGCGATGCGAACTTGGTGGTATCCTGAATACAAGTTGAATTTCGAGAAGAAACGCTCCCCATGTAGCTCGTCCAGGAGTTCCTCTACCACGGGAATAGGAAACTTATCTTTAACCGTTTTGGCGTTTAGTTCCCGGTAGTCGACGCAGAAACGCCAAGTTTTATCTTTCTTATGGACCAGGAGGGCCGGTGATGAGAACGGATAGACGCTCCGTTGGATAAGACCTTGCTTGAGCATGGCGGTGCACTGTCTTTCGATTTCATCTTTTTGAAGAAACGGGTAATGGTAGGGTCGTATCACCACGAGGGCCGCACCCGGTATGAGACATATTCGGTGATCTTGGGAACAGCGTGGCGGCAATGTTGTCGGCACGGTGAAGGTGTCTCTAAATTGTTGTAGGAGGTGAAGATCTTTGGAGGGGGTGTCGGCCTCCATGGGTGGTACGTGGAGGAGGAATGATTGTGGGCGACCGGTAGGGAGATGCAAGGTCATTCCACTCGACGGGGCCCATCGTGCCACTGCCTCGTTAGGTTGTTGAAGTCCCAAGTCATGGGTAGTGCGGAGTCAACGCACTCCCAACACAAGATCAAAGCCTTCGAATTCCACGACCAAGAGGTCTACGTCAAAAGGTTATTTGTGGATGGTGAGGGGGACCCGACGGCAAGATCCCGGGCACGCCATGTTGTGCCCATTTGCCACCGATACTTGCAGTTGACAGCGAGTTGTAAAGGGCACTCGGAGCTGTGCGGCCGTGGTATGATGGATGAAGTTATGCGTGTTGTCCGAGTCCAACATGTCGACGAGTATCGTGCCAGCAAGGGTGACAGGAAGCTGTAGAATTTGGCCTCCTGGAGGGCCGGAAATAGCATGGACGGAGATTTCCGGTGCCTCCGTATCCGGGTGCTCGTCCTCGTCGTCCGAGGGATCGTCCACCTCAATGGTAAAGAGCCGCTTGCAACGGTGATTAGGGCCAAATTGT
Organism: Platanthera guangdongensis; assembly: GCA_039583875.1. Classification (NCBI taxonomy): domain Eukaryota; kingdom Viridiplantae; phylum Streptophyta; class Magnoliopsida; order Asparagales; family Orchidaceae; genus Platanthera; species Platanthera guangdongensis. Next base: position 5,143,640 of record CM077161.1, read on the forward strand.
TCTTCGCAGTTGAAGCCAAGTCCTTTTGCTCTGCGGTCGGTTATCTCCGCATTGGAAAGACGACGGCGGAAGGGCGTTGCTGGATTGTCGGCCTGTCGCGGTGGTTGCGTTGTTGGTGCGGTGGGAAAGGGGGGCCCGGAAAGACATGTCTTGGTCCTTACGGTGGAGATAGGGCTGGTCAAGGAGGATGCGGTATTTGCATGTCCGGGCGACACTCATGGCTGTAGTGAGGTCGGGAAGGTCTTGAAACTCAACATCGAGGCGGATACGTTCATGGAGGCCTGACGTAAAAAAACGAGACTTGTTGATTGATCCGAACGGTTGGGGCGCGGGCGAGCAGCTGTTGAAAACGGTCAAGGTAAGCCTCCAATGTCCCTGTTTGGCGGAGCGCAATGAGTTCGTCGAGGGGGTTGGCCCGATATGACGTCCCGAAACGCAACGTGCAAGCTGTCTTGAACTCGTCCCATTGGAGGTAGGTACGCTCGCATTGGAGTTGCAAAAACCATAGCTGAGCGGCGTCGTTAAGGTGGAACGAAGCGAGGCTCAGTCGATCGTCTCCAATGGTACGTTGGTTGGAGAAGAAAATTTCACACTTATGGAGCCAGGAGAGAGGATCGTCGTGTCCGTCAAACACCGTAAATTCTAGTCGGGTGTAGCGGGGCAAGGCCGAGCCCTTAGCATGGTGGCCTGAGTGACCCTCGTGGTATTCGTTCTCCTTTGCGGAGTGCTGGCTCGCCGGACGCCCCAGCATAGCAATGCCGGCAGAAAGCTGGGTGATACGGTGGTTGAACTCCCCGAAGCGGGTATCCATGCGGTCGAGCCGGTCGAGCAGTTATTGGAACTATTCGCGATTTGCCATCAGCGGAGTAGAGGGGGTCAGCAGGAGGCCGAGACTGGCGGGTTCTGCGAGGCGGGGTGTGCTGCTCGGAAACAGACGGGCGGTCGATTCCACGCGGGATCACTCGATCTCAGTCGATCACTCGTAACAGAAGAGCTTGGGATCACCGAAGGACCGCCGGATCACTCGATCTCAGTCGACGGCTCGTAACAGAAGAGCTTGGGATTCACCCTAGTTCACGTGTATTGGCCGAATGACTTTACACTTTAAGATCCAATTTGGTGAAAATGAAACTCCAAAAATTAAGTAGGAATTATTATCATGCCAAAATACAAGCCGAATTTTTAGCCTATGGTGAGACCGAGTTCGCTGCATGAATTTGTGAGACTTATCACAGGCTTGACCGTTAGCGCGACTGAAACAACGCACAATCGTAGAAGTTCTAGTAGACTCTAGTATTCACGTACGACTTTATTGGGACGTCTCGATGAATTGAGTCCAATTAACGGAAAATTTTAACAAGCGGACAATGGAAGGAATGGGAAGGGGTGGTGAACTTTGTAGGTGACTGAGAAGTTGCGACATGGGCTCTACTGCAAGACAAAGTCTGCGGCATCGTTGGAGGCTAGTGTTGGCAACGGATGGGGGTGTTGGCACCCGGAATCGGCAGCTTCGCGCCACATGGGAGGCTCGGCATCACTGAGCGTAGATCAAGTGGCTCTTTATTAAAAAAACATAATTTCTCATTGGCTAGTAAGAAAAACTAATCGGAATATATAATGGAGGGGAGGATTTTGGTTAATTAAATCAAGCGGTCCATATCGCGCAATCAGCTCCGGCACCCCCTAACTTTCAAACTATAGATCCAAAAATTAATATAAAAATACTTAGACCTACGAAAAATCGAGCCCGCCGCAACCATAGTATCTGATCGTCCTTTTGACGATTCAAAAATTGTCAACCCAGTTGACTCCTCCAATATCGCACGAACAATCTCCATCAGGTGCCATTTATATTACGTGCAAAATTCCATCGTATTCTCCTTTTATTCTAAGAGGAGAATATTTTTTATTCCTTAAAACCTCTGTTATCCCTCTCTAGTCTCTACATGTGACCATAGACTTTGCCAGGTAAATTTCTGTAGGTTTTATTTTTCTAGAAAGGTTCCCTTCGCATTCCATGTGTGCTCCCTTTTATTTGTTTTTTTTATCACATTTGTGCTCTTTGCAGGTTCAAGCTCATTCTTGGCAAGTTACAGCTTGACAACCAGCTGCCGTTAACAGCAATGTCTGTTATCTTAGCTCCGGAAGATATGCCTGATATAAACCATCCAGTTTTTAAAACAACTATCACTTTAAGTAATGAGAGTTCCGATGGTATTCAGGTCTATCCATACTTTTATGTTCGGGTAAGTAATATTCAGAAATATTACATAATTATGTTTTAATATTTTACAGTGAAACTAACCAAACTTTGGCAATGTCAGGTATGTGACAAATGTTGGAGGATAAATATTCATGAACCTATTATATGGGCTTTGGTTGATTTCTATAACAATCTTCGTTTAGATAGTATCCCCGGCGACTCCAATGTCACTCAGGTTGACCCAGAGATACGTATCGAGTAAGTACTACATTCTCTTGTGTATGTTTAAAATGTGAGTGTAATTTCAGAGATAAGGTCGAACTTATTGTATTCTTTTCAGCTTGATAGATGTTTCTGAGATAAGGTTGAAGCTCTCTTTAGAGACTTCCCCAAATCAAAGACCTCATGGTGCCCTTGGCATGTGGAGCCCAATATTTTCAGCTGTTGGGAATGCTTTTAAACTTCAGGTTTGTTTAATTGAATTTCCTTAAGGGATCCGTTGACGGAATTGGGGTTTCGAATTTGGAATTAGAGGTATAATTCCATTGAAAATGGACCTCTAGTTCCAATTTTAGGGCCTTAATTGCATCGGAGCAAATGGAAAAGAACTGCAATATATTCCTCAAAAGGTGTGCCAAACTATTAAAAGATTGGTTTTATATACTTTATGTTTCCTGTGGTTCTGCATTTCCAGTGGAACAGTAATAAGTTTAACCAGCTTTTAATTAGGCACTGCATTTCCAGTGGAACAGTAATACGTTTAACCAGCTTTTAATTAGGCACGGGAGTCGGTCCCAATAGAACAAAACTTACTTTGATATGCAGTTGGGAAAGATTTTTTTGTTATTAGTTCACTCGTGCCATAGAACCTATGCATCCCTAATTATTCTCATTTTTTAAAAACTTAATCTATGCATTGTTGGAAATTGATAAAGAATATTTAAACTACACGCCAAATGTAGAATTCTACAACATATGATTATTAATATTAAAAAAATACTACACCTATGAATTGCATGTCAAGTGTTTTTTAAAACTAACGAATAAAAAGGGGGCCTGCCTAGAAATGAAACAACCTTCCGTGCAAGATTTGGAGAGGGATTTATGAGACTATACAGACGTCTGGAGCATATGTTTCCTCTTGTATTAAGATGGATGTTTCCTACTTTATCAGTAGAATTTATAAAATAGTGCGGTGTATTGAAGCATTAGAGATTGTAGAATTGGGCAAAGAGAATGTGTCAAGGTTTGTATTATGTAGCATATTGTATGTGTCCCTAGCAGCTCAGATAGAAATTTAATCTATATATATATGTGTGTGTGTGTGTGTCGTCATATGCAAATGCATTTTTATGTTACTGTTTTAAATTGTTTTTTAACAGCTGCATTTAAGGAAAGTCGTGCACAGAAGTCGGTTCATGCGGAAAAGCCTTATTCTTCCTTCTATAGTAAATCGGATCAAGAGAGACCTTATTCACAACCCTTTGCATATAATATTCTCGGTGGATGTATTGAGCATGACGAAATCAACATTGGCCTCTCTTAGTAAAGGATTTGCCGAGCTTTCAACAGATCGACAATTTTTACAGTTGCGTTCAAAGCAGGTTGAAACCCTCTCTTGTTTTGATACCACCTATGCTTTCTTCTGCATTTATTCGTTCTAACATTGATACAGGTTTGGTCGAGGAGGATAACCGGTTTTAGTGATGGAATTCTTCAAGGAACTGAAGCTTTTGCTCAGGGTGTAGCATTTGGCGTAACTGGGGTTTTGACTAAACCTATCGAGAATGCTAGACAACATGGTTTTCTAGGACTTGCTCATGGAATAGGACGCGCTTTTCTTGGAGTTGTCGTTCAGCCACTAAGTGGAGCTTTAGATTTTGTTTCACTGACAGTAGATGGAATTGGTGCAAGTTTTTCCAAATGCTTAGACATCTTAAATAACAAGGCTATTGCACAGAGAATAAGAAATCCTCGCGCAATTCATGCAAATGGTGTTATTATGGAGTACTGTTCAAGTGAGGCAGTTGGGCAAGTATGTTCTTTTTCCCTTCTTCACATTCAATGAGATTCACGATTATGACATCCATAATAGAAGTAATTTTGATAGATTAACATTCTCTGAAAGTGAAAAAAAAAAGGAAAATAACAGTAACAATATCATCAAGATACGAGAATTATCATCTGTATATAGTATAAACTTGGTCTACACATGTTTCTTAAAAAAAGAAAATTTTAAAAATAACAAGGACAACAGGACATGGGGATTTCCATTTATATCAGCGGATATATATATATATATATATAAAGAAGTATCGTTGACCTTTGTGATTGCACGGTGTAACATTTGAGGCCCTCCAAGTGATTTTCAGCCGTTGGATCGAGTAAGGGGTGGACTGCAAATAGCAGAAATCCTAAATTCTCCTCCCTTCCTCTCCTGAATCTCGATCAGCTTTCCTGTGAATAGTGCCCCGCCCCCTCCCTCCCTCTTGTAAATTCCGGTGGCGATGGCGGCCTGCCCTCCGCCCCCCGGCTGATTTGCCCGTTGCCGGGGTCCGGCGAACCCGCCGGGGATTGTCCGGCGGCGAACGGGCAGCGCCACCCCCAGCGGAGCCCTGAACCGTGTCCGGTAGTGTAAAATTATTTATTCATTTAAAAAAATAAATACATTTTTTAAAAAAAGTTTTGTTTAAATTATTAAATCTAATAATTTATTTAATAAATTTAAAATGTTATGTTTTCAATTTTTAAAAATATTTTAAAAAATTATAAAAATAATTTAAATGAATATAATATTTTTAAATAACTTATTTAATGTAGTTAAAGGTATATATATATATATAATATTAAAAGGAAAAAGTCCATTTTGGTGAAACTTTCATAATGCCGATACTACTGCTTTTTTAATCTAATGCCTTTAAATCCTTTTATTCATTTTGTTCGAAAAGCCTTAGTAAAGGCCCATTTAAAGGCCCATTTTTCTCTTTTTGTATTTGTCCCACATCTTGGATTGGGATCTTCTCTTCTCCCTCTCTTCCTATATAATTGTATTCATATTTGTAATTATTCATTCAAGAATTATATACAAGGTTTGAGGCCTCTCTTTACATGGTATCAGAGGAACCGGTCTCTTTCTTGCCTGTTCGGCTCTTCGGTTTTTCTGTTCGCGGCTACTCGCGGACTCCTCTGTCCTAACCGCCCGATCTCGGTTAGTCGGCCTGTCTGTGTGCAAACCGTCTGGTCTCCCGGCTGACCGTGCGGCATGTCCCTTCTCTTGCTTAGCCGCAGTATCGGGCGGCTTGTCTTTCTCTAGCCGATGTCCCCTTCTCTACTTCCGTTGTGGCCTCCTCCTTCTCCTCCTCCTCCACCCTCTCTCTCTTTTATAACCTTTTCTCGCACATGGGGTCCACCTTCTCTTACCTCTTTCCCTGCCCTAATTCCCTTTCTATCTGCGCGGCCTCTAGCCTTTGCTTTCCGCGCGGCCTCTCCCTTCCCGCTTCTCGCGACCTCTCTCAAATCGCTGCGGGTTTCTCCTCTTCTCACTTTCTCGTTTCAGTGTGCATCTAGGTCGCGGTCTCTCCTCTTGTCGTTGGTGAACTCACCTTGACCGTGCGGACTCCTCTTCTTCCCTCCTCCCCACTAGTCGCTGCAACCTGTCCTGTCGCTAGAGGTCTCTCCTTCTCCCCGCATCTTGGTTGCGACCTTCCTGGTCGTTGGTAGATTTACCTTGACCTTGCGGCCTTCTCCTCTACCCACTTGCTGATAGTCGTTGCGACCTGTCTTGTCTCCAGCGGCCTCTCCTCTTCTCTTTGTCGCATCCTGGTCGCAACTTTCCCTGTCGCTGGTGTGTCCGCGTGACCGTGCGACTACTCCCTGTGCCGACTTTTATACCAAGCCACCCGACCTTCTTTGCCAAGCCGCCCGGCTTCTCCTGTTTGCCACCCGGTCCAAAACCCTGCTAGCCGCACGGTTTCTCTTCTAGCCGCTCGGCCTCCTCTATTAGCCGTATGGCTTCCGCATCCGCTGCTACTTCTGCTCCGCCAACCCGTGAGGCTACTACAGCTTCTGAACTCCGTGATGAGCTACGGATTACTACCATCTCTCTGATTGGCAAACGCAATTTTGTTGAATGGGTTCATTCTGTTCGTCGTGTTTTGCAGACGAAGGGTCTTCTCCACCACTTGACTCGTGCTACCCCCGTCGCTCCCTCCGATGATTGGCTTCGCGATGATGGTCAAGTCAAGTCGTGGCTCCTCAACTCTATGGACACCGAGCCCTACCGGATGGTCATGTATCATGACACGGCCAAGGCAATGTGGGAGGAGCTTCACTCCTTTTACTCTGGGCAAAAGAGTCTACCCACTTACATGTGTATCTACCCACTTACATGTGTATCTACCCACTTACATGTGTATCTACCCACATACATGTGTATCTACCCACATACATGTGTATCTACCCACATACATGTGTATCTACCCACATACATGTGTATCTACCCACATACATGTGTATAATATGTGTTCGTGTGTGTGATCAATCTTTTTTTCACTAATGTTTAATTTAATATCTATTGAGCACCAAAGAAACAGTTGTATCTGATTAGTGTTTGTTTTTCAGATGATTCTTTATTTGGCAGAAGCCAGTAGGCAGCTGAGTTGTACTGATCTATTCAAAGAGCCTTCAAAATATGCTTGGTCTGATTTTTATGAAGATCATTTCATTGTGCCGTACCACAGGATTGTTCTCATTACAAACCAGCGTGTCATGCTACTTCAGGTTTGGTTGCCTAACGTTCTGGAGTCCTTAGATTCATTCCTAGTTTATCACTAATGGTAATCATTGTTTTTTCCTTCATTTCATTTAGGCTTTGTCTGAAAAATTGGATAGAAAGCCCTCAAAGATTATCTGGGATGTACCGTGGGTCGAAGTTCTTGCGCTAGAATTGGCTAAAGCAGGACATAGTAAACCATCACATTTGATCATCCATCTCAAGTACTTTAGGAAGTCAGAAAGCTTTGTGCGTGTTGTAAAGTGCAATGTCGATGAAGAGGAAGGGCAAGAACCCCAAGCTACTGTGCTCTGTTCATGTTTACGGAGGATGTGGAAAGCTGCCCAATCAGATGTGAAAACCTTGACTTTGAAGGTCAGTTCCCCTTATAAATTCTTAGAAACCCAGTTCATTAGGAAGTTGCTATATTGAAACATGTATAAACAGGTTCCTTCGAGCCAGCGCCATGTCCATTTTGCATGGGGTGAAACAGAGGGGAGGGATTCCTACAAAAGCCCTAAACCTATGATCAAGCCAAGAGGGTTCCCTTCTGCCAGTTCACTTCCTGACGATATGAGATTCAAGAGACATTGCGTAAACTTTCGGAAGATCTGGAGTAGTGAACAAGAATTTGAAACCCGATGTACATTGTTCCCGAAGCAGGTGGGCAGTCAAATTCATGCTCCTGTCAGTTCATTCTCATGCATTCTCAACCAGTAATCTGTTTTCCTTTTTTTGGATGTTGAGTTAGATTATTGATGATGGAACCATATGCAGCATTTGGAGACCTATTTGTCCAGATGGGTAAGTAACTTCACTAGAATGAGGAATTGCTTTCAGTCTTTTGTCCGTTTCATACTAATTGCTTCTTAATTTTTTGAATTTCCTTGTTGATTCTAATCTCTGTCTAAGCATAGGGATGGTTTCTTTTTTATAGGTACTTTTCTGTTGGGGATGTGGCTCATATAGGAAATCATGAACCTCATGTAGCTGCAATCTACAGGGAATCGGATGAAAATATCTCACATCCTGTGGGTTATGATCTAGTAAGTCATTCCAATCTGCTAAACAGCCGCCGACCCTATATATATGCTCTGCGCAAACCTAACCCCTAAAACGCCAAATCACAATATAGCCTTTTTTATCTATTCACCAAACCCATTTTGACCTGTTTAATTAAGGCTTCATTTGGTTCGGCGGTGGCGGGTCGATCCGGCGGGTGGAAACGGAGTGTTCGAAACGGAGGGGAGAGGTGGCTGCTCCAAACGGAGCTTTTTGGGGGCGTTTCTCAAGGCGGGCGGGTGGAAACGGAGCAAACGCCGCCGGAGGTTCATTTGTTTACCCGCCTTCCGGCGGCGTTTGCCCAAAACGGAGTAGCGAAACGCCCAAACAAATAGAGCCCAAGCCCTAAACCCATAATAATTGGTTGAATTTAAAATAAATGTTTTAGAGCCACCTTTAAGTAGGGGTGATATCATAATGTTTTAGAGTCCTGGTAAATAACCCTTTATATTTATAAACCATAATGATTTTGAATTTCTTATGTAATTCTGAAACCACTCACCTCACATTCCAGGTATGGAGGAATTGCTCAAGTGAATACCGTTCCCCATTGTCCATTTGGCTTCCTAGACCCCGGAGGGGTTCGTAGCAGTTGGCTGTGTAGCTGTTCCGGACTTTGAGGAGCCCCCTCCTGATGCGGCATGCTGCATTAGTGCAGATTTGGTCGTGGGCGCCGAATTTGAACAGATGGTGTGGACGGCACCTGATTCTTATCCTTGGGCCTGCTATATTTATCTAGTACGGAGTGAAGCACTTCAGTTCATCGCGCTCCGTCAGCCAAAAGAAGAATCTGACTGGCGGCCCATGACCGTTTCGGACCGTGAACCCCCGCAGTTGTCGGAAACTTCAACAGCCCACTAGTAGAAGATGAACAACTGCTTATATTTGAACCTTCTCAGAAATCAATACGATCGTATCAGACCGTGATTTTGTTGCGGGCGAGTGTCAAAAAATGCTTGTATGAGGATAATTTCATTCATTCTTTATGTTTATATCACTCTCCGAAACGATGTTTCAGTGCTGCGTCTTGAAGTTAGAATTCCTGTTTCAAAAGTTGAGAATTTAAGCAAGCGCGATTTAAGTGTTTCTCACACCGTGCGAGAGAAAACACAGTCATATGCTGGTGTTTCAAAAATCGTGCTGAAAATGTGTTGTTAAAATATTCGTTCAGATATGCTTTAAATATTGTGCCTGCACGGTGATTTTCGTGCGAGCAACGCACGTACAATTTACTCAATATAAGCTAGGTATCATCTCTCACACAGCCTGCAACTACATGTAGGATATACTTCAATGATGGCCTATGGTCATATTAAAATGCTTGGGCTTCGCTGATCTCTTTTGAAGAATCTTGAATACTCTTGCTATTTTCTCATTTCTTTCTTTTTTGTATATTATGGTAGATAAATACTCATGCTAAGCAATTAGTACCCACTCCAGCGATGGCAGTAACAAATAATAGCATTTTTTGTTTAATGTATACATAATTCCTTTTTTTCTTCTTTTTAACCGAAAATTGATATATTTCACTTTTTTTTCTTTAACCAAAAATTGATATATTTCACTCTCCCCTTGCTTTGCTGCATCCTTTTCCCTGTGTATGGGAATATCAGTTGCAAACCAAACCATTTGGTTGCTCCCCCTGCTGTAGCTGCTTCACTTGCTCCCCCTGCACTGCTACTTTGCTACTTCTCCCCCTTTGCTACTTCTGTGAAATAGCTAGGCATCTTTGATTATCTATTCCCCCTTTCCTGCTACAAAACAATATGAAGAGCAACTGAAGCTATGTCAAGTTCAACATACCTAACTCAATATTTCCTGCTACAACACAATATGTAGCATATTAATGTCTGACCTACTAGCAGTGAGGTATAAAAAAGATTCAATTATCCCTCTATACAAAGTCTGATCAACAGGTTTCCCTGTCTCATCTTTATCTAAAGACATTTGATCTCATGGGAGTTTTCATGGTGGAAGTATTCTCCACTTGGTTCCGATGATATTATGTCCTTGAGGTTTGGGAATCAGCTTCTTGCTGTGTTGAGACATTTGCTCCTTGTGATAGGAAGCTGGAGTATATTGCTGTGTTGAGGTATTTGCTCTCTGTCACTACTCCTTGGCTTGCATCACCAATAATCTGGTGGCCTAGATAATCTCTCAGATGTCTTACTGTTGGAGGCAGTCTTGCTTCATCATCATTCTCTTCATGATGCAGATCTTCATTCATTTCCTGTAAGCCTTGTGCTTCCTCTGGAATGCACACACTCAACTTTATCTTTAGTTGTTAGAGCAGCTTCCTTGAGAGTGAGCTTATCCAACACTAGTTCAGTACCTGCAGAACTAGAAGAAGTGCTTGACAGCTCATTGTTAATCATATTTGATTCATCAAATACTACATTAACTGACTCCTCTACAACTGGAGTTGTCAAGTTGTAGATTCTATAAGTCTTACTGTGATTGTTGTACCCAACAAAAATTTCCTCATAAGACTTGGTAGCAAACTTAGTTATATAGGATTTCTCATTATTGAGCACAAAGCACTTGTTCCCAAAAATTCTAAGATATGCAAGGTTTGGTTTTAAGCAAAATTTTGTCATGCATTCAAATTGAAATTCAGTCACATGGTCACTTCTGATTTTAAGCACAGTATTGTTCAGCTCATTCTGTATTTGCTTGACAAATATTTTAAAGACATCAGGGTTTCAGACTTTTTTTCAAAAAAAAACTCAAATAAATCTGGAAAAGTCATCAACAACCACAAATGTGTAGACTTTTCTATCTAGACTTTGACATCTCATAGAATCCTTAGTCTCAATGCTTTTGAAAGAAGCTTTGGTCTGCTTGCCCTTTGGCATACAGAGCAAATGCCTTCCTTAGAGCACTTCATGTTAGGATCATTCCTAACTAACTCTTTACTATAGAGCTTACCTATAGTCTTATAATTCAAATGAGTTAGCCACTTGTGTCATTTGACACAGTGTGAGACTTTCGCATTTGCAATTAAGCAAATGAGAGTCTGAAATTAGACAAAGAAATTTTAGACAATAAACATTTTCACTCCTATTGTCAGTCAAAATGACTTCTTGGTCACTTGATTTCCTAATATGGCACTTATCCTTGTGGAAAGATATGACATAACCAAGATCACATAAATTGGCTTATGCTTATAAGGTTGTGTTGCAACCCTTTCACATAAGCCACTTTTGTGAAAGCGATCAAGTCATTTGTAACTTTACCATAACCTTTGGTGATCTCTCTGTCTCATCCACCAAATATCACCTTTGGTTCATCCTTTACTGGAATGAATTCCTTCAGATTACCATTTATTACAGTTATGTGCCTGGAACAACTATTGTCAAAGTATCATATAGGGGTATGGAAACTTGGACTAACCTGCAAAACATATTTATTTTACCTTAGGACCCCAATATTTTTTGGATCCTTGGTGTATGTTAGTGTTAAAATGGACATGTCTACCAGCAGATTTTTCTGACTAGTAGACTAACTTTAGCTCTAGACACACTTGGATTGTGCTAGTAATCAATGGAATAGTGGCCTATCTTAGCACAGCACCAGCACTCATGAAGGTTAGACCTTCTTTTTGAGCTGGCCTGCTGGCAGTGTTGACAACAGCTCTCAGTTTAGAAGGTGCGGCAGCAATCCTGTTTTTTTGTTTCCCAGCCCCAGTCTGACTAGAGGTGGGTCTGGCAGTAGAAGTGATTGGGATATCTTGAACCCAACCATCAGCTGTTTTCTTTTCAAAAATCATACTCTTGATGGCCTTTGATATGCCCAAGTCTGGTCTACTGACAGACTTGCCCTTGTTCATAGTGTGGGTTAGAATATACTGAGAACAATCTGCAGCTTTACCCTTGAGTGAAGGGGATGGTGCACCAAAAACAAATGGTCCAGTATGGGTCATTTGAAATTTCTTCTGACTAGTGGGCCTACCATTCATCTAGTGACCATGAATGCTTGCACGGTTATACCTGTTAGAGGGTAGCACCACTCTCTTGAATTGAATAGGAAGCTTGGAGGCTAGTGACTGCATTGGAGCTTTGCCCTTTCCCTTGGGATTGGCAGCTCTTTTTCTTCCCTTGAACCCCAACCCCTTTTTACCCTTTTGGGAGGATAAGGAGTCTATCAAGGGCAGCACTAAACTTGGCTTGGAGTAGCTAGTCACTATCCTCTTCTCCCTCCCAAGCAATTCTTCTAGGTCCCTTATTTGGTTCTCCTGGTCCTCAATGGTGCCTATCTTAATGAAGAAAATGGTTTCTAGTTCACTGATTTCCTTTAGTTTTAGATCCAGTAATTTTGCATGCTGGGAAGCAGCAAGCTGAAGGGAGGATATTTCCTTAGCCTGTTTCTTGGCTAGCATTCTGCTTTTCTTGAAAGCATTCAGCAAGATATCATACTTGTCAATAACTAAACTGATATCTAACTCTGATTCAGACTCATCTTCATCACAGGATTGAGATGCCTCTGAATTAGGACCAGTCCTATAATTAGACTTAGATGAAGAGTTGGATGGAGAGTGTACCTTAGATGTTACAGGCTGATCCTGGCAGGATTCCTCATCTAGTCTTGCCATCAGCCCAATATAAGCTTCATCATCCTCATCTGATTCTGATGAGGAAAAATCAGTACAGCTTTTCTCCTTCTTAGCAATGAAGGTCTTCTCCTTCTTGCTTCTCTTATGGTGATGATTCTTCTCACATGTCTCCTTCTTCTCAGGACATCCAGCCACAACATGACCTGACTTACTGCAGTAAAAACATATAATCTTATTAGAAACATGTTTACCAAATTTTGAGTCATACCTTACCTCCTTGGAGGGTTTCTTATTGTTTTTGTAATAGTCCTCCTTATTTTGAAAGGAAGTGGTAGGTTTGCTCCTTCACCTCTTCTTCTTCATCATCTTCAGAAACTGCCTTGAGAAAGCAGCAAACTCCTTATCAGGCATATAACAGCCTAATTGCTCTTGATCTGAACTTTCTGACTCAGGTGGCCTTCTTGGTGAAGAAGGATTCTTCTCCTTGCTCCTCTTGGAGCTATCAGCCTTGAAAGCCACGGCAGATTCTTTGGCCTGGGCTCTGCTAGTCTTCTCTTCCTCCTTCCTTGTTGTCAGCTGCATCTTATATGACAGCAGCTTACCATACAGTGTAGTTGGTGGAGTATCTGCTAGCTTTGCCACTTCTCTAATGGCACATATCTTTGCATCCCAGTCTCTAGTAAGAGACCTAAGAAACTTATCATTTAGCTCATAGTTGCTAAAGACCCGGTCATAGGTCCTTAGTTCATTAACTGCTCTGAAAAACCTCTCATAGAAACTAGTTATGGTCTCCTCTCTGGTCTGTCTGAAAGCTTCATACTCTTGATTGAGCATTAACTTTCTATCACCTCTAACTTCCTCAGTACCTTCCATGTACACTACCAAGGTGTCCTATATTTCCTTAGAGGTCTTGTAGTGCACCAGGTTTTGAAAGGTAGAGTCATCTATGGCACTTACTATAATATTTTGTGCCCTCTTATCCATAGTAGCTAGAATGACCTCAACCTTAGTCATTTCTGTATACTTATTTGGAATCTGAATGTTGGCATCATGGACAGATATCTTCATTGGGATGAAGGGTCCTTCTTGAACTGTTATATAGATCCTAGGATCAGATGCCTCCATGAACAATCTGACCCTTTCCTTCCATATGTCAAAAAACTCCTTCCTACAAGAGGAAGTTTCATGGATCCTAGCTCTTTGTGATTCTCTCCTAAACTCATCTGTGCTAACTGTCAGCTACCTTGGAGATCTACTCAGATTGTTAAGCCTTTCTTGAGTAACCTCCCTCTAATACTACTTGAAAGTCTTTAAATCCAAAGGTAGCTAATCACCTAGAGGGGAGTGAATAGGTTATTGCAGTATTGTTGAAGTCTTTATAATTTTTTACTGTTTTATCCCCTACTGTGTATACTTAGTTCAGCTTTCAAGATAACAACACACAGTACACAAGAAAACAGCACACATCACACCAGATTTTTATAGTGGTTCCCCATTATATGGGTACATCCATTGTCCCTCTTCGCCTTTCTAACAGTATGTTAGACAAGGCACTTCTCCAATCAACTAGGCTCTTAATAGATTACAGCACGATCCCACCGGATCACTTAGTCTCCACCGAGATTTACAACATAGGCTCACAGCCCAACACAGTAATCACCTGATCACCTAACACAGGCACAACTGCCCTCAACACAGGCTGGGAGATCAGCCCTTTCACACAGATCCACACATAGGATCCTTCTCACAGCCTTTATAACTTAGGCTTTACAACACAGTTCTCACAGAACCACACACAGCATATTTAATCTAGGCCTATACACAGATCTTTGAATAGATCCAACAGAAATTGGATGTTAATTAAAAATTTGGTTCGAGAGATAATGTTCTCTGAATTAAATTCTTCCTGAGCTGAGTGACTCTCAGCCCTATCTTCTTCTCAGCAATAAGAAAGATGATCTTCAATGATCTGTGGCTTGTACTGAAAGTTCTTCAGAATCTTAATTCTGATCTTGCTGATGAAAGGGAGGAAAACCATTTTGAATTAGCTAACCAGTAAGGCAAATTATAATTCCTCTGTCTTCCCTTCTGTCTAGTGAAAATCTGGTACAAATGTCTTCTTCTTCTTCGATTCAGAGAATGATCTTCAGATTCAGCTCAGATTGAATCGAGAAGCAACTTTCAATTAGGGCTTGCCTGATTGATTCCTCTTCCTCAGAGAAATTCTCTGCTCTTGCTGAATCTGATGTCGATTGCTTCAGCTATCTCAGAAACCTTCAGATCTGGCTAATTGAAGCTTTTGTTTCTGCAATAATGGTGGGCGAAGATGACAAACTCCCGCTCCTCTTTTTCGAATTAATTTTATCTTTCAGAAAGTTGTTTAGATTCAGATCTCAGCTTCTATTTATAATCTTGTCATCCGGCGAGTTGAATGTCATGTGTCGCTGCTTTACTGGCTGTTTAAATCCTTAGATTAACAAATTTAGTTTAACAGCAAATTGACGGCGACGTTAATGACAATTTGTAGCGCTTTCATAACGAAGTGGAAATTCATTGACTTGTTGACTTTACTGACGTTAGCATCTGGACTTAGCAAATTTTAGACAAGCCCAGAAGCGTTGAGTGCGTTGAGTGAATGAGCAATACTCAATGATTCTGGACTTAGCAACTTTTCAGCTCTACTAGGCGTTGAGTGGTGCTGAGTGAATGGCCTTCACTCAATGCTTTTAGACTTAGCTTATTCTTCTGCTTCTTCAGCAACCTTGGCGTTGAGTGGCATTGAGTGAATAAGCAACACTCAACGAATCTGTACTTTGAAACTTTGCCAGCTTTGCTAAGCGTTGAGTGAATAAGCTTCACTCAACGTTATTTATCATAGACTTACTTTCTGTCTGATGGCGTTGAGTGGCATTGAGTGAATAAGCTTCACTCAACGCTATTTGCCTTAGCCTTACTTTCTGCTTGATGGTGTTGAGTGCCTTGAGTGAACTGGCTTCACTCAACGCTTCTGGACTTAGCGTATTTTTTTGTCTTCTTATCCTTTGGCTTTCAGAATCAGCATGACGTTGAGTGATGAAGCTTCACTCAATACTTCTGTACTTAGCGTATTTTTCTTTGATAGAAACTCCGTGGCTTTGACTTAGGCAGCAATACTTGACGAATTTTGCTACATGGCGTTGAGTGAGTTTAGCTCACTCGATGCCCGTGGGCTTAGCTATTTTTCTGGCTTCCAATGCTTAGTCTTTGACAGAATAAACTTGACTTAACTATTCTGGCTATATGGCGTTGAGTGAGTTGACTACACTCAATGCATGTGGACTTAGCCATTCTTCTGCTTTCCAATCTGTCAGGCTTTGACTGTCCTGCCTTCTCTCAGTGTTATTGGTTGTATGACGTGAGTGTATAAGCTTCACTCAACGCCTTTGGACTTAGTCATTTTTCCTTCTTCTCCAGCAACAGCCTTGATGTTTGGCATTGAGTGAGCTTGCCTCACTCAACGTCTGTGGACTTAAGCATTTTTATTGCTTCTCTAGTTAGGTTCTTTGAGTGCACCTGTCAATGTCACTTGAACCACCTGTCCAATCACTATGACATACACCAACCTGCATGCATGAACTTAAACATACATCAAATACAACTATATGTATATCATTGACTTGTTTGACTTCTTACAAATCTAGTACATTGGGACCAATGGACCTAACAGTGTCCTTCCTCGTGAAGGTAATCTTCTCATCTAGGGATGGGGCTAGAGATGTTAAGGCAACGCTATGGCAGTACATGGTATGGATACTTACCTTGCAGGCGGCCTCAACCCCCACTCCCCCCCCCCCCCCCCCCCCCCCCCCGTGGATCACCCTGATCCCTCCTCGGCCCCCTACATCGGCTCTATCCTTGCACTGTCCTCCCATCTGGGCAGGACTTCTTCAATCTGCACCTCCTGACGAGGCTGTTGTTGTTGTTGCTCCTTGGTTACCCTCAACTCTAGGAAATCCGAACACGTGGTTGTAGCGTGGCCCTCCTCCAGATGGCAATCGCAATAAAGCAGCTCCACCCTGCCTTCGTGCCTTCTCCTCTGACCTCACCTCCTCCTCCCAGGGTTATCATCATAGTCTGATGTTGATCAGGGAGAGGAGGCCTCTGTACCTGCCTCCAGCCCAAAGGATTGAACTGACCCTGTCCTCCTTGGCGGTTGTCCCCTCCATGGAAACCTCGCCTCAGGCCTTAGTCGTGCCACTCCTACTGCCTCCAGCCTAGCCAATTGTTCAGCTCCTAGCGGACCCACCTTGGTTGATGCTGCTGCTCCCTCTGCCTAGGCTCGGCCCTGCGCACCTCCTGGCCCCTGCCACCTCTTGTCTCCTTCTCTTCCCCCACGGCCCACCAGGCCAACTTCCTCGCAAATGCGGGTTCGACGCTTCCCTGTCGACTTCCCGCGCTGCCCTCTCCATCAGCTCCTCAAAGGACACTGGAGGCACCCACTTCGGCTCCATCCTGAAGAATCCTTGCTGCAGACCTAGGGTAAAGGCCATCATGAGGGTGTGACTTGGCATCTCCTGGACCTGGAGGACCTCCTCCTGCAATTTAGGCGGGATTAAAATCCACGCTTTTTTATTCAGGTCGGCCCAAGCCCAGCCCAGCCTGAAGGACCTAATCGGGCCCCTCTTTGAGAGAGAGCCCGAGCCCAGCCCGGCCCGGCTCAAACTGAGCCCGGGCCGAGCCCGGTTGGCAAAAATGCCCGGGCCCGACTGGGTCGGGCCAAGCCCGGCCCGATCGGGCTTTTTGAACACGACTGCCACCAGTATACCAAGACCCGCTTGGAGGTACCTGCGGTGGCAGAAAGGAAACAAAAGAGGATGCTCTTTGAACCCGGTTAGAATATTTGTGATATGATGTATCTAATGAATGGAAAAATTATTTATGGTGTATCTTAGTACCTCTATTGTATTATATATTAAAATTATTGTGTTATTTAATTGTGAAAAATTCAAAAATCGCTCAAAATAAATATTTTAATTGTGATGGACTTCGGGCCGTTACACTTCAATGATGGCCTATGGTCATATTGAAATGCTTGTGCTTCACTAATCTCTTTTGCAAAATCTTGGATAGCCTCTATTTTCTCTTTTCTTTATTTTTTATATCTTCTTTGGTCGATGAATACTCATGCTAAGCAATTATTACCCTCTGCTATTTTCTAATTTGTTCTCAATCACAATCTAATTTATTATAGAATTTAAATTTTTCAATTTGTAAAGAAATTGACGCAAGACTCTTATACATCGAATATTGTCCAACTTAAGTCTATTTCCTGTACTTTATGCTTTGAGTTCTATTTGTATGCTTTGAAGAATTTGGCATATGTCAAGAGGCTTTTCATCTCGAATGCTTTTTGATGTGCATCGATTGTTTCTCGTCTATTTGGAATCGACTTCTACAACTTGAATAGGCAAGTGTACATATTGCTTAGGGTTTAGGATAAAAACAATCAAATGTCATATTCCTTTATAGTTGCGAATGCGGACGTAGAGCTATTATGTTGCCCATTTTTTGTGAGAGTTTGCGGTGTTGGGTTTTGGGCATCAAGCATGCATACTGCTGCCGAAAGGGCTAGAATATACACGCATTCCGTCGTTGTACATAGTTTGAAATATTGTTATCATAATAATGACATTAAGATGGTCAGGGTATTTATGGATATTGTTGATGTACTTGATTTGAATTACTATAAAAAGAGCGCTACTGATTGTTGGGCAGATATGTGAATATATTACCATCATACCCCTTAGCTATCATGAAATATTGATGCATGCATACTTGTTGATATGCTAGATTCATACTTGTGGATAGGGTATCGTGTTGGATCCGTGCGTGATGCGTAGTTGCTTACTATGATTGTAGTAGCATATGACATGCTAGTCTGCTACTAGGAGTTTAGTATATCATGAATACAGTATCCATTCTCTAGCTCTTGCGTGCATAGTCAATATAGAGGCATATTTGGTGCATAGTCAATATAGAGGCATATTTGATGCTTGTGATACTTCTCCTTGTTAATTGTTTACCAATTTATTATACATATTGTGATGTGCTGACCTGCAGAGATTTGTACTCCTCAAGATCCACTAAGATGCTCGGGGTGTATGAATGTATATATTTGTATATTAAGAAATTCATGTATTATACATATGTGGACATCTTGTAAGTTGTGTTCAGAGGAAGTTATTTGTCTATTGTTGGCCTCTATGGTAGAATCATTCAGAGAGGCCTGAGAGGCGGTGGTTTACCCTGTGGCGGATGTCAGTGGTTCTAGTAAATCCTTTGTAAAAACTTTGGGGAATTTTATTTCAGTGCATCCTTCGTCAATTTAGATACATTATAGTGTTTTAAATTTAAAAGGTACAAGTTGACAAACTTGTGGATTATTTAACATTTAGTTAACACCCTTAACTGCACTAACCACCCCACTACCCCCACACCCCCTACTCCCCTCAAAACTATGACTAGAAGAGATCATCATCCCTTCTACATGCTTCAACCACAAACTCACAAAATTTCTTCCCTTGCTCTGATATGATCCAAACTAATATCAAGGAGAAAACACAGAAATTGGATCGTAATATTGATGGAAAGATTACAAGATAACTGATCTCACCTAAGGGCACCGGCCCTGAACAGTTCGATCTTCCGGCGAGGGGAGACTCTCCCGATTCAGCCGCATAAAACCACAAGAACACACAATACATTCAACATCTCTAATAAGACCAAACAATCACTATATATAGAGATACATATATATAATATTAGGAAACTACCCCTGAATATAAAATAGAGACGTATCATTACTCCCTCCTCCAAAACGAGCTTGTCCTCAAGCTCGAACGTCGCTTGGGAGATCAAGTCATCTGGCATCTTGACTTCGCGCCAAAACAACGCCCGATAACGAGACGCGGTCGCTGGAGCTTTAGCTAGCAGAGGTGGCAGCGCCGTCCAAAAAATATGCCCCCAAGGAACGGGGTCCGACTGTGTAGGCGAAGCGGTAGGAGGCAACATTAGTAAGGCAGTAGAAGGAACAATGTCCCACGGCAAGAACGGGTCTGGCGATGCGGCGGTGAGGCGTCGTGGCACGGCGACTGGGCAGATCACAGTCGGTGGAACTACGGCCGGCAAGAGCGGCGGCAAGGTGACCGGTAAGGGTGGCGGAGCATGGACCGGTAAGGGCAGGACCGGCAGCACTGATGTTGGCATGATGGTCGTAGCAAGCGGGGTAATGACGGGCAGCAGTGGTGGTGAAATTTGCTGAGTGGGCAGCCGGACGACAGGGATGGCATTGGCGGTGGCCCGCGGAGGCAGTAAAATCGGCGAAGTTGCGGCGAGTTGTGGATGCAGTTGCGGAGTACTGGGGAAGCCACCCGCAGTTGGAGGATGTGTCCCCGGAGAGTGGGAGGAATCATCGACGGAGCGTAGCAGAAGCTTAGCTTCAAGAGCCTCGATCAAGGCGCCATGGCGCGCTACCTGAACATTAATTTTGGTGAGCATGGAGAATATTCGTGCCCACCTTCCGTCCATAGTATCCATCAGGTTGAAGGGTGAATAAGAATTAATTAATGAGTAATTAATTAATTTAGAATAAGAAAAGAGATGTCAAATATAATAGAGAAAGGTGACATGTGATTCCGAGTGTTGTGAATAAAAGTTTGTAACTTGGGCCGAAAGAAAAGAAATGAAAAAGTTAGGAGTGTGTGAGATTTAATTGGATAAAGATGAGAAAAATAAAAAAAATAAGGTGTGGGCAGTAGTGGCAGGCTGTCAGCACATAAGAGGAGATACAAAAAAAAAGTAAACAGAGAGGTAAAATATAAATAAAAATGAATGGTTGCACACTTGCAGCAGAATTAAAACATAATAAAAGATAATTAATAAAGGTGGGGAGCTCGAGAACAGTCACACCGTTGCAGAGAAGAACAAGGAGAGAGAAGAAAAAAAAGACGGGGGGAGTGGCTCGAGGAGGATGGAGCGGTGCGTGGTCGGCCTGGTTCAAGGAGGCAAGCGGAGCAGAGGAGCTGCAGGAAAAAGCAGGAGAACGTCGAAGCAGGCGGCGGAGATCTGCGGGGAGTTTTTTGTGAGTTCTGAAGCAGGTAGAGGCGTCTCGTGGGGCTCGCTTCGAGGGAGGAGATCTGCGGGTGAGACCGACTGAACATGATGCAGCGGTGCAAATGGTTTTTTGCGGTTGTCTCTCATAGCAAACTAAACATGTCAAGACTTCTAGCTTGTGATGTGTGCGCGGGAGAGAAAATGACAAGTGCAGACACATCAACAATGAATGCAAACAAACTGACCTCAACATGAAAAAATGAACCCCTATTGGAACGAATCAAAGGTTGATTAGACACACTCTAAGCTCATGTAGAATAAATGAGTAACAAAAAAAGAGTTTAGGTAATAGTGGGTGACCAAACTGCATTCACAAAACAAAGTTCTTGACCAGGAAAAAATAACTCTGAAATAAGATTTATAATAACGCAACTTCAAACTTTGCATTATGTGTAAAATATGTCATAGAAATCAAACTGAAAATTTACACTGAAACTAAAACTCAAGGCAACCTGATTAATTCACTGATCAAGATTGAGAAGATGGGGAGCGGACCAATGTCGTCATCTACCATTGACTCAACTCAAAACGAACCGACCAATTTGCCGCTGATCGAACCTCCCTCTAATACCACTTGTCATGAAAACGGTTCAGGTAGATAAATAATTTTCAAGTCCAATTAATGATCTATCGGTAAGGAAAAATTAATGCAATCACGAAAAGTGATGAAACAAGCCACAAACATGAAAAAAAGAATAAAAACACAGTCAACGAACACAGAAAATTTAAAGTGGTTCCCCAAATTTTGGGTACATCCACTGCGCAGACAAAAATTTTCTTTTATCAATAATAAAAAATACAGAATTGTGAGCGAATCTCAAATCTAACAAATACTCACACTTGATTTTCTTTCTCAAACATATCACACTGCTATTAAGGAAGAAAAATAAATGAGAGATTGTTGGCAATCTCGCTCCTCCAAGATTAGCTCAATGACATGCTACAACAAGAAAGATAATGTCGGCAAGGAGGAAGTCGGCGGCCGGGAGGAAGACGGCGGTAGATTGTCGAGCACACTGCAGCAAGAGAGAAAAAAACGGCAACAAGATGGATAAACCGGCCGCGGCTCTGCGGCAAAGAGTGGATTGGCCCGCACGCCCTACGGCAAGATGAAAACTAATGGCAAGAAAAGAAGTCGGTGGACGGGAGGAAGAAGCAGGCCCATCATACGGTCGGTTATTTCATGAGATGGGTCTGACACCTATATATATGCATGAAAAAATCCTATACAAGACCGGCGGTATCCAATTTTGGCATGAGATCGATATTCTTTCATTTGTACTCCTCCATTAGCGGGGGAAAGTTTCCAAAAAATAATATTGAAAAATTTCAAAGAAATAATAATGGAAAGCTTTCAAAAGGATAATAGTGGCTCCCGTTGAAAACTAATGAAAGATTGAAAAGTTGTCAAAAAAATAAAAAAGATATTGCGGAGATATTTGATTGCTTTATTGGTTCTGAACGGGCGCTGATGGTGGAGCCAATTCGAGTGACAAGGGCGGCATATAGCAACACAATTAATACGTCTCATTTATTAACTATAATTATTTAATTATTAAGTAATTATAAATCATGTCTATTGTCCATGTCTATTGTCCATAAGATTTTGTCAAAGTTGAATTACTACATGTGAATGAATATCTACAAAGTTTTTTTTTTCATCTACATCTCTATTATATTAAGGCAACATTTAGCACGGCATTTTTGGCTCGGATGAGTTTGGACACAAAATGTCACTGTCATGGAATGTATATTTGGCCAGAAATGATTATGATCGCCACCAAAAAAAACTAATCTTGAACATAACAATAAATAAAGTTCTTTAGACGAAATCGGGCATTCACGAACCACATGCCAAACGGAGCATAAATGCAACGACTCATGAGGAGTTTCAAATATGCCCCTAAAGAAGTCGCACAAGGGCAACGTCAATGCCCTCAAAAACAGCGGAGATTTTTTGGTCTAGGTTTCGGGCCCAGGTTTGGGATACCTATTTGCACTGCAACGGGACATCTCGGGAACATCTCAGGTGTATGAACAGTAAAATTCTGATATACATCTTTGCATGTGGGCCCGACTAGCTTATGTGGCGGCGAATCAACGATCATGAATAGCCCTGGTTCCCGGACCTAGAAATTTCGCCAAAACATAGGGCGATGTTATTCGCACTGCAGTTTTCAGTTTTTGAGGGTTTTTTTCTCCTAACCGCACACGCCCCTTTCTCACACTGCATCGCAAATCTTTTGTGAAAACCCTCCTCCTGCCACTCGCTTTCCTTCTCCGGTAGTTATTAATCTCCGGCAAACTCATCTACAGTCGTGTGTAGCCTTGGCTGTCTTCTCCGACCAATTGCACTGCTAGGCCTTATCCCGCGGTTCATCCCCATTTTTCTGGTGGTTCATCCCTAACGCCTCTCACCCCCTAGGTAACTACAAATGGGAGTCTGTGATGTTGTTGGCACGAGCTTGTCGGAGTCGTGGGGTGAGGGAACCGACTGTGTTTCTGCTCCCCTTCTGCCACCTTTTATTTTCTCTGACTGTGCCCCTGAAGTCCAGCTGATTTCATATTTGTAATAGTTGTAAAAGTGGTTGTGCTCATATAAATCTTTCTTGAGTCTTTATAAATAGTTTCCACCAAATTGTAACCATGTTGTGGGTCGCCCGGTTTCTTCCCGGTCCGGAGAGATCGGACTGCCTTAGCTCAGAATCGGACCAGGCACGCAAACAGTCAAAGTAAACCACAACAAATGACAAGAGATGTTTTTGACATGGAAACCTCGGAAAGGGTGAAAACCTACGTGGTTAGAGCTGTGCCGAGCCAAAATCCATTAGCTTCTCAGAGTTACAAAGATTGATTTGATCTCGGAGGGCGATAGGCTAAGTCATCGGAGACTCGATAGGAGCACACCGGCCTTGGAATGTTGTTGAATTCGCGAAACATTGGTGGGAGTGTTCCGACTGGGAATTTTTTAAGTCCACGGAGCTGTTGGAGGGAGTGGACTCATTGAAGCAGAGCCATGATGGGGGCGCTCTCGCATAGGAGGTTGACGTGACTCGGAGCTCCTTAAGACCATAGCGCAAGAAGAGAAGCAGAGAGAATTCTTGAGCGGAGAATCGGCTCAAGTCCACGATCTCGCCGGAAAAACTCAGAGCTCTCTCCTACCTCTGGAGTTGTTTCTCTTCAAATGAAGGCATGAGTACCTATTTATAATTTTCTGGAGGGTTATGCTGGTAATTGCGCTGAGGAGTGATTTGTGCTGATGATTGGTATCACTCTATTTTGATCACCTAGATCACCAATATTGCTGAAATGACGGGAGTGCCCCCCAGGCAGTTCGGGCAGCCGTCAAAATGCCCGGAGCCCGCGGTGGCCGGAGGCGGCCGAAGGCGGCAGGAGTCGCTGGCCACGGCGATGCCAGCACGGTATGCGCAGAGTGCGCGCACGGGGGATGCTCGCGCACGATCTTACGGGTGTGCGGGTGCGCGGCCCTGCGGTAACATTTAAATGGTTTGCCCCTATCAATTTTACCGTAACATTTAAAATAATTGTTTAAGAGTTTTTATTTTAAAAGTTGGTATGTACCTATCCAAAATAGGTTTGTCCATAACAATTGTCATATATTTTGGCTCTGTTTGGGACGGTGGTGGCGGTCATGAACATGAGGATAAAATTGTCATTCGTTAACACTCATCCCAGAAACTTCATCCACTTCTATGTTGAAAGGAATGATGCTTGTTAGGTGATCCTTAATAAATGAGGACTTACTCATGCCTTTACGACCCCACCACTGTGCCAAACGGAGCCAAAAAAAAAATTTGCATTGTAAATTAAATTAATTTTAATTTAAAATAGTAATGATTGTTCGTCTCATCACACTTTTGAGCTAACTTTTCATTGTCGCGTTTGCTTTGGCTTTTTGGCACTTTGCACCCTCAATTATCGGGTTTTGGCATTTTGCACCCCCCAAATTTTAAAATTGGCAGATTGTACCCCTAAATTCATAAATTTTGGCACTTTGCATCTCATGGCCGATTTTTGAGGGGTATTTAGGTCCGGCTCCTCTCCAAAAAGTCATTTTGGCGCTTTGTACCCCAGACTTCTTTTTTTAGGTATTTGCACACTGTAATTGATCATTAATTTTTCCAACAGGTTTATTGTTAATAAAAAACGGCATGATGAGAAACTAACTTTCCATATAAAATTTTCTACTCATTTTTAACATATTATCTTAATTAAAATATTAAACTGCTTATCTCACTCACCTATCTCTGATTTGGTAGTTAGGTGAGTGGTTTTCGCAAATTTTGTAAATTTGCTATTTGCAATCATATGCATACATAGATATCATAATTTGCAATCATAATCCAAACCCCGTTAACATCATATGTATAATCAGATATCATAATTTGAAAGTCTAAATTAAAATACATTCATATTTCGAAAAACACAATAAAGTGTTCCAAATAAACATACATGAGTTCCTAATAGTAAAAATACATGAGTTCCAAATATTAAAGATACATGAGTTCCAAATACTAAAGATACACGACATGAAAATCATAATGTTGCGCAGCATAAAGATCATGATAAGGTCCACAAGAGTAAGTTCACGATCACATATTCTTCCTTACCTACACATAAACACGTTGTAATTAAAAAACAAATGCATAATAAAAATGACAAAAGAAATTTAAGATGATTAAATGCTTACCGGTAGTTTTTTTTGCAGTAGATGTTGTAGCGTTGGTGTTGCAGACTTCAACGCAACTCTTCTTGTTGTGTCCTCTCATACCACAGTTGGAGCACGTGTACTTCAACCCATGTCTTTTAACTCGTATTTTTGGTCTTCCAATTCGCCCTCCTCTTTTCTTTTAGCATAATGTGACGGCCTTCCGGGCTTTTTGTGAACTTTACACCATGGAATAGCAATAGGGTACATGTTATTATTACCATCAACTCCAACAGTGCATAACAAGACTCCACCAGTTGATGTCTTCAAATGAGTCTCATCCAAACCAATAATAGGCCGACATCCGGCCATGAAAGCTTTCCTCAACGCACCCCAACATAAATAAAGTCTTCTAAAAAATATGTTTGGGAGACTACATCATGCTTGCATTTCATCTTGATTGTGGTATCTGGATTAATCCTATAAATTTCTTCAAAGTAATCCCAAAGCTTTGCATACTGCTCATATTCCGTGCCACTAATTAATTTGGAAGTATGTTTTTTAACTCTATACATCTTCCATATATTGAGAGACGTTTTGTTATCCTTCTGCATGATTTCCTGCATTGAACTAGCGGGCCACTCCGGATTGCTTCTAATATTGTGTTCATATTTATGGGCAAGAAACTTGAGTTACAATGTTGGAAACTTGCAACTCTACAACATGTGTGCTCCCCTTGAATTGTTTTAATTTGAAAAAAAAAAAATCATTCTTTGACATGAAAGAAGAATACATAATCCAATCACAATTGCACCTGACTTTGATTTTGTCACTGCAATTTTTAACAAATTTGAGTGGTTTCCCTTGCTTGGTAGAGTATAGCCTCACAGCATCCCTAAAGTCAGAAGCACTATTAAAACACAAGCCGACCTCAAACTCAAAGTCGGAATCGTTCGCGTCTCCTTGATATACTTGGACCTCACGACATTTCCCTTTTTGTATCTTGGATGATGATTGACTACCATGCTCCCTTAAATGTATTCTCACATCCGTACTCAAAGGTTGATTTGATTCGAATCTTTTACCAATCAATTCGATTTCTTCATTTATATTATCATCGAAATTCAAATCGTCTACCTCAAATTCACTATCATTCAAATCATAATCGGAAAATGATGAATTTTGATCATCAAATTCCTCGTTCATGCTCGGCGAGTCATCACTACTACCAAGAAGACCCCACATCCCTTCAGAATAAATTTCATCAACCAACATATTTCCCCACTCCACATCTTCGGGATGAGTCATTTACTTAATCAAAGTCAAATTACACCTAAAAACAAAATTATAGTTTATGCAGACCCTAACAAATCTTAAATCTGAAAAAAAAACATGTGAATATAAACAATACCAAAGATTGGGGCTGTAAACTGGACTAATTAATGTTGATCGGGAGACTACCTGAACATAAAAGAAAAAATTGTTGACTCAACACTAACACCATAATATTTTCTAGGAGAACCAAGACCGGAGAACCAATAGCTTGAAAATTTCAAAGCGAAACAAACCAGCTGTCGACGGCATGAAGGTCCTTCGGCATGAAGGTCGACTGAGGGGGCTTCTTCGTCGACCGCACCAAAGATCACTTCCAGGCGGTGCTGCGGCGTGAAGGTCGACGACAGAGGGGCTTCTTCGTCGTCGTCGACAGAGGGGGGCTTCTTCGACGATGGCTGAGGGTGCTCCTTCGTCGACGGCTGAGGGGGCTTCTTCGTCGACGGCTGAGCGGAGAGTAAAAGGAGCGGAAATGAGCCAGAGTTTATGAATTTGGGGGAAGTAAAAACCCTAAACCAATAACGCCAAAGTACATAAATACCCTCCCTGGGGTGCAAAGTGCCAGAATTTATGAATTCGGGGGTGCAATCTGCCAATTTTAAACTTTGGGGGTGCAAAGTGCCAAAACCAGGTAATTGGGGGTGCAAAGTGCCAAAAAGTCATTTGCTTTCCTCTTTCTGTCATCACTGTCGGCCGCCGCCTGATCTCTGATCGATCTTTCCTCCCTAGTCCCTCCTTCATCTTCCCCGTCGACGAAACCCTACATGTCGCCACCATATATGGACAGATCGGTCGTTAATTAATCCATAGATGGGCAAGATATCTAGGGTTACGGCGGGTAATGGCGGAGCCATCCTAAATTCGAAGGAAAATTTGGATATTACAGAACTCAAAAGCCATGTTTTTGCCTCTCCTGCGATCGCTCCTAAATTTGAAGGTAAATTCATTTTTCTCTGCAGGTTATTATTAGGTGATTGTTAACCCCAACTCATATTTGAATATTCGCACCACAGAATTGCAAAACCTTTCCTCTGAGGCTCTGTTTGGCACGGCGGTGGCGGTCATGAACATGGAGGCAAAATTGTCATTGCCCACTTAAGGAACTTCGGCTCCGTTTGGCACCGCGGTGACTGTCATGAACATGGGGGTTAAATTGTCATTAGTTAACGCTCACCTAAGGAACTTCATCCACTTTTTGTTCAAATGAATGATGTTTGTTAGGTGATTCTTAGCGAATGATGATTTAACTCGTGCGTTTACGACCACCACCACCATGCCAAACGGAGCCGAAATCCACTTTTATGTTTAAACGGCTGAAGTTCCTTAGTGGGTGTTAACAAATGACAATTTAATCCACATGTTCACGACCGCCACCACCCTGCCAAATGGAGCCTAAGTTTGCAAAATTATATGCTGCATTCTGGGTGTACATTTCATAACATGTATTTTGTGCACACATACATGTGTATCTGCACACATTCTTGTGTATTTATTAGGGGTGTACGTCGGAACCAACCGAACAAAACCAAACCGCACAGTTCGGTTCAGTTTTAGTAGGTTGTGGTTCCTTCATGGTTTCAATGTTTGAAAGACCGTGTGGTTCTGTTTGGTTTATGATTTTGAATGTCAAATCAAACCGGGTCGAACCGAATCGAGCCGAATCATATGAATATTAAATTATAAATTTTTAATTATTTATAATCATAAATAATATATGAATCTTTAGCAGTTTCTTCAATATATGCTTTAGGTTTTCCTATCCGAATTTTGATCTCTTTTCTGCGTTATGTTTCTTCAGTTTATGTTTCAATTTATGTTTTAGGCTATATCTGGTTCGGCAGTGGCGGGTGCAGCCGGCGGGTTGAAACGAGACTTTGGAACCGGAGGGGGAGAGGCGGGGGTTGAAACGGAGTTGATCGGGGCCGTTTCTTCCTTGCTGCAGGTTGAAACAGTGCAATTGCCGCCTGTGGGCGTTTGTTTACCCGTCGTCCGGCGGCGTTTGCCCCAAACGACCGGCAAAAATGCTGCGCCAAACGAAGCCTTAGTCTTTAGTAGTTAATTTTTTTAGCATAAGTATTTTTTTGTCTATAAATAATAGATCTATTTCCAAGTTTCTACTTCTTGCTTCTTCCACATTTCTTGTTTCTTCCAACCCCCCTAAAATCTTACACAATCATAACAAACTATCTGGGCCTTACATTAAATTATATATATGTATATTAAATTTTGTGCAATTTTAACGTAGTACTATTTCCATATTTTTAAAACCACTCAAACTGAATCAAACCATATGGTTTAGTTCAGTTCGGTTCGATTGGTGTTTGTGGTTCGGTTCCATTTGTCTTCGCGGTTTGGTTCAATTGGTTTTTGCGGTTTGATTCGGTTTCAGATTTTCGGAACCATAAGTGGGTGGTTCGGTTTACGGTTTTGCTCAAAAACAGAACAAAACCGAACCATTACACTCCTCTATCTATCCACATGCATGTGTATAATGTGTGTGTGTGTGTGATCAATCTTTTTTTCACTAATGTTTAATTTAATATTCTCTGAGCATGCAAAAAACGATTGTATCTGATTATTGTTTATTTTTCGGATGATTCTTTATTTGACAGAAGCCCGTAGGCACCTGAGTTGTACTGATATGTTCAAAGAGCCTTCAAAGCATGCTTGGTCTAATTTTTATGAAGATCACTTCATTGTGTCGTACCACAGGATTGTTCTCGTTACAAACCAGTGTGTCATGCTACTTCAGGTTTTGTTCTCTAAAGTTCTGGTAGTGCTTAGATTCATTCCTAGTTTACCACTAATGCTTATCATTGTTTTTCCTTCATTTCATTTAGGCTTTGTCTGAAAAATTTGATGGAAAGCCGTCAAAGATTATCTTGAATGTACCGTGGGGCGAAATTCTTGCACTAGAATTGGCTAATGCAGGACATAACAAACCATCACATTTGATCATCCATCTCAAGTACTTTAAGAAGTCAGAAAGCTTTGTGCGAGTTATAAAGTGCAATGTCGATGAACTGGAAGGGCAAGAACCCCAAGCTGTTGTACTCTGGTCATGTATACAGAGGATGTGGAAAGCTGCCCAATCAGATGTGAAAACCCTGACTTTGAAGGTCATTTTCCCTTATAAATTCTTAGAAAACTTGTTCATTAAGAACTTGCTATATTGAAACATGCATAAACAGGTTTCTTCGAGCACTCAACGCATGGCTGAGTCCAGTCCTTTACTCATCTCATACCAGTGTTTGGTCCTTCATGTAACGCCCCGAAACTCAAAGGAGCAAAGGGGGATGTTTTGGGCCAGTTTGAGTTCTGGCTGCAGGCACACGGCCTGGGACACGGGCGTGTCCCAGGGCGTGTCAAGCCTGTGTCGACACTAAGGCGGAAAGTCGACACTTTGGTCTCGACATTGTGTCGAGACTGGGCACAAGGCCTGCGACACGGGCGTGTCGCAGGGCGTGTCGCAGGGCGTGTCAACCCGTGTCGACACTTAGCCGCGAAGTCGACAATGTGCTTTGACGAAGTGTCGAGACATGGCACACGGCCTGCGACACGGGCGTGTCGCAGGGCGTGTCAACCCGTGTCGACACTCGTCCCGCGAAGTCGACACTTTGGTGTCGACAATGTGTCGAGACATGGCACACGGCCTGCGACACGGGCGTTTCGCAGGGCGTGTCGACCCGTGTCGACACTTAGCCGCGAGGTGTCGAGACCGTGGACACGGCCTGGAGCCCAGGCGTGTCAAGGTGACACGGGCAAGGACACGGGCGTGTCCTAGAACCCGTGCAGTGCTCGGGTTGAAAACGGGGAAAAATCATGGGGTACACGGCCGGCTACACAGCCGTGTCAGGTGGCACACGAGCGTGTCAGCTCGAACACGGGCGTGTTCGATACCCGTGTGAGGTTCCAGGTGATTCGATTTTGACAGTGAATGAGGCACACAGCCCTGGACACGGGCGTGTGCCAGGCCGTGTTCGGTCCAGATTGGGCATTTCAGCCACGAATCAAAGCCGTTCGTTTCCTTGTTTTGAGATCCAACGGCTGGGGGATGTTCCTGAAGGGATATACCCGTGAGTTGACTTAGAAATCCATCACTTTTCATACTTTATCTCTTTCCAACTCCTTAGAGAAAGAGGAGAACCAAGGGAGGAAGAAGAGCTAGATCCCGCCATTGGAGGAGCTTCGGAGCTCCGAATCGCGAGCCGACTCCGGATCCACGGAGGCAACGCAAGTGCGGTGATTTCCATCCGATTACTTTTCAATGGCGCCAAAGAGGAACTCAAGGGTAACGATCCTCATCTTGAGCATGAGTCGCTCTCTTTCTTTGCATAGGAAGCCCGCTCTTGCGAGTTTGCGGAGAGTTGGAGGCGTTCCTTCGGGTAGATATGTGAAGTCTCCGTTGTTTAGAGTCCGTATGCGAGAACGGACATAGGCATTTTGTGTGAAGCCTACCCGGACGTGTTGGTCTGGATCGGTGATGTTGCATTGCATGATGCCGGAGAAGACTCCGTGCTATTGGTTGTTTTTCGGGTTTTCTACGCGGTAGATTGCAGCAGGGAGCCTTGGGGACTAACCCAAAGGTGCACCCGGAAAACTGGGCGGATACGAGATCTTGCCAACTTGGTGGCCTGAGTGCCAGCTTGAACATAATCTGATTATGTGAAATGTGATGGTAATGGGACTCGGGAGAAGTTTGACCTGCGCATATGGTTTAAATTACCGTTGCGGGCGCATATGGTTTAAATTACCGTTGTGTTGTGAGCACGGGTTAGATGGAACCATACCCATTCTATGTCGTTCGGATTAGAGCCATTGGCATAGATGAGAGTCTTCGGCGGTCTATGGTTTTAATTACCGTGACCCATGCCGGGAAGACAAACTGCTCATTGTTTGGCCGTCCAAAGGGGATGGTGGTGAGT
Organism: Platanthera guangdongensis; assembly: GCA_039583875.1. Classification (NCBI taxonomy): domain Eukaryota; kingdom Viridiplantae; phylum Streptophyta; class Magnoliopsida; order Asparagales; family Orchidaceae; genus Platanthera; species Platanthera guangdongensis. The sequence goes on from CM077161.1 coordinate 5,175,305, forward strand.
CGGCAGACTTAGACTGCGTTCACCGAGAATGTGCCCTGAGTGCACGGGGTGTGTGGCCGTTGAGCCTCCGCCAGTGATGTAGTGGTTATATATATATTGCTCGCTTGTGCTAATGAAATGCATGGAAGGAGCATCGCCGCCCCGAGTTGAGGGCGGGATCGTTATAATTTGGTCAGCATTGCTGACCGTTGCGTTGTTTTGCCACCGTGCGGTGGTTTGTTGCTTGCAGGTGCAGCTGGACCAAGCGGTCAATAGCGGGCTAAAGCCCTTTTTGCGAAGCTGGCCCTCGAAGGCCCAAGTAGAAGTGTTTACTGCTTTATTCATGTATGACCGGCCTGCGTGCCGTGGTTTGTAAAACATGTAATTTTCAAGTGAAACACTTTGTAAGGCCTTAAGGCCGGTTTTGGGTATTTTTGTATAACATTCCTTTTGGTATTAATGGACATTCATGCTCCTATGCTGGGTTTTTGTTTACAACTCTTATAAACTGCTTCCGCTAGAATGCTCTGTGTAGGACGTTGAGATTGGTTGGATGGTTTCCACACGTAACCACCCAGTCTGTCTGTGGTATATGGCGTCGGGCCCCGGCCGGACCTACTGTTATATACTATGCGACGGATAGGGGGTGTTACAATTTGGTATTAGACTACTGGTTTTGGTCGGGCTTAAAGTGAATTCGTGGGCGAATTCTTTTTAAGGGGTGGTGAGCACATTGTGTGCGTCATCGTAATAACAGTAAAAAGAACCCATGAATGTCCACTTAGGAATGAAAATACTCGTGTTTGAGGAACCTGCGTGTTCCTATAATTGCTGTTTGCAATTTATTTGGTCGCTTAACGGTGTTTTGTACCAATATAGGTGACCCGAAGTGGTGTTGGGCCGTCAGAACGCCGAGTTTCTGAGGCTAGTAGTGCACCGGATGTTGCTCCTGCAACACCTCTATCGGCGGAGAATATACGATTGGTGGCTGAAGCGGTGTTGGCCGTGATCAATAATGCGCAGCCAGGAAGGCAAGCGCAGCAGCCCGCTCCTGTGATGGAGCAAGTACCTCTTCAAGAGGCTGAGCCGAGGAGGGTGGAGCAAGTGGTTGTGGAACCATTAGTGCCAAGGAGGGCAACTGAGAGGCAGCTAAAGCATGTAATGAGCTTTAACCCTCCATTATTCTCGGGGTTGGGAACCCCATCTCAGGCTGAAGAACTGGCTCTCCAGGGTGAAGAGAGTCATGACAGCGACGGAGACGGAGGAGTGGCAGATGACCACCATCGCTACGTTCCTTTTGGACGGCGAAGCAAGGATGTGGTGGGAAGGATTGGAGCTGCACTTACTGAGAGGTAGGCAACTTGGTGATGTCTCGATAGAGGAGTTCTCGAGATTTTTCTTGGCTAGATACCTTCCTTCGACGCAGAAGATAGCGTTGGAGAATGAATTTCTGAAGTTGGTTCAGGGTGACAAGAGCGTGGATGAATATCTCCACGAGTTCACTCGTTTGAGTCGGTATGCTAGCTCCACCATCATGGATGAGGAGCGCAAGACTAATCGCTTCTATGAAGGGCTGAGAGATGAGTTGAGATTATTGCTTTCGGGGCCGATGACGCAGGGTTTCTTAACCTTGGTCAATACTACCCGGTCCTTGGAGAAGGACATGAAGAATGTGCAAGCAATGAAAAGCTTGGGCGAGAAGAAATCTGGGTTCAAAGTGCCGACTACTTCAAAGTCTGGCTATCAAAGATTCTTTAAGAAGCATAGGACTTCGGGTCCAGCTCCTTCTGGTGCTTCTGGGGCGACTACGAGTCGGACCCCGGGTGCGTGTTTTACTTGTGGCAAGACTGGGAATTTTGCCCGTGACTGTTGGAGCGGACGTCCCAAGTCCGAAAGAAGGCCAGGAGCTACTTATGAAGAGAAGGGTAAGGCGGTGGAGTCGACCGCATCCCACTATGCTCCGGCCCAACCAAGGGTCTATAATCTTGGCCAACAGGAGGCCATTAAACAAGCTGATGTGGTGACAGGTATGATTTGATTTATAGCAAGTCAATTTCTTTATATGCTTGTTATGCACATGTTACCTTACCACTACTTGTTTAGGATTTGTATTGATTTGTGAAAATCTGGCACGAGCACTCTTCGATACGGGAGCTTCACACTCCTTCTTGTCCGAAGGATTTATATCACGCATCGGAGTCCCTTCTTCGATGGCGAAGGATAAGTTGGATGTGTTGTTGCCCAATGGGTGTTCGATGCGAGCAGATAGGATCTGCGATGTTAAGATTCGTATTGGGGAGCGGGAGTTCGATCTGCAGGCGTCTTTACTTCCGTTGGTGGAGTTCGACGTCATATTTGGCATGGACTGGCTCTCGGAGCAGCAGGCCCATATAGATTGCGGTAGCAAGGAAGTCAAGTTGGGAGCAAGTCGTGAGACGACTTTTACGGGCTTAAAGGGGTCGAGTAAGACGTTGATGTCTGCTCTTCAGGTGGTGAAGGCGGTTCGTGCCGGAGCAGAACTGTTCTTTACACTAGTGGAGGTTGCAAAGCCGAAGCCCGCTTTGGATTGTATTTCAGTGGTATCGGAATACCCTGATGTGTTCCCCGCAGATCTTCCTGGAGCCCCGCCTCAACGGGAGATAGATTTTACGATCGAGCTAGTGCTAGGTGCAAATCCTGTGTCACGATCTCCGTATCGGCTAGCGCCTAAAGAAATGGCGGAGCTGAAAGTTCAACTGCAAGAGTTGTTGGAGCAAGGGTATGTGCGCCCGAGTTCTTCGCCTTGGAGCGCACCGGTCCTCTTTGTTAAGAAGAAGGACGGAAGCTTGAGGTTGTGTATTGATTATCGAGAGTTAAACAAGCTGACGGAGAAGAACAAGTACCCGATCCCCCGGATTGATGATCTCTTTGATCAGTTAGTCGGGTCGACGGTGTACTCGAAGTTAGATCTCAAGTCTGGGTACTATCAGCTGCGGATAAGGGAGAGTGATATCCCGAAGACAGCGTTTAGTACGAGATACAGGCATTATGAGTTTACGGTCATGCCGTTTGGGCTGACTAATGCGCCGTCAGTCTTCATGGATTTGATGAACAGGACGTTCAGGGAGTACTTGGACCATTTCGTGATCGTCTTCATCGACGATATTTTGGTGTACTCGCAAAGTGAGGAAGATCACTTCAAGCATCTTCATTTGGTGTTGGAGACGCTAAGGAGAAACCAGTTGTATACCAAGTTCTCGAAGTGCGAGTTTTGGCTATCCTCAGTGGCGTTCCTCGGGCATATAGTGAGTGGAGAGGGTATTGCGGTGGGTCCGACGAAGATTGTTGCGATACGGGAGTGGCCTGAGCTTGCTACGGTAGCAGAAGTCCGGAGCTTTTTGGGGCTTGCCGGCTATTATAGGCACTTCGTAGAGAACTTCTCGCGGATAGCGTTACCTCTCACTACTTTGACGAGGAAGGAGCATAAGTTCGTTTGGACGCCGGAGTGCGCGCGAGCTTTTGAGGAGTTGAAGTGTCGGTTGACCACGGCGCCTGTGCTGAGTTCGCCATGTGGAACCGAAGGCTATGAGATATATAGCGATGCTTCGGGCAGCGGTTTGGGTTGCGTGCTACTGCAGCACGGAAGCGTGATAGCTTATGGCTCGAGACAGCTAAAAGTGCACGAGAGGAATTATCCGGTCCATGACTTGGAGTTGGCGGCCGTGATTTTTGCCTTGAAGCTGTGGAGACACTATTTGTACGGTGTGAAGATTGATATCTACACCGATCACAAGAGCCTAAAGTACTTGATTGATCAGAAGGATCTGAATATGCGGCAGCGTAGGTGGATGGAGTTCCTGGGGGACTATACTTTCAAGATCCACTACGTGCCTGGCAAAGGGAATGCGGTTGCGGACGCGTTGAGTCGCCGAGCCCCAGCTCAAGCAAATTGGCTATCAGTGCATGATGAGCGGTTGGTGCAGGAGTTGGAGGCGTTGGAGATTGTTTGTGTGGACAGGCAATCTAGTGCTGAAGCAGTTCTGAATTGGACTGAAGTCCAATATGACCTGGCTGATCGTATTCGGCAGGCTTTGGATATGGATGCTCATATGAAGCAGTTCATGATAGAGGCTCTGGATGGGTCAAATTCCCAATTCGTCGTGGAGGACGGATTGTTGTGGAAAGACGGTCGTTTGTGCGTCCCAAGTGTGGGCAATTTACGGTTGGAGTTGTTGTACGAGGCGCACCATACCAAGTACTCGATTCACCCGGGGAGCACAAAGATGTACCGTGATGTGAAGAAACTGTTTTGGTGGCCGGGTTTAAAGAAGGATGTGGCGCTCTACGTAGCAAAGTGCCAAACCTGCGCCTTGGTAAAGGCGGAGTGCCAAAAGCCGGGAGGATTTCTTAAGTCCTTGCCTATTCCGGAGTGGAAATTTAACGACATCTCTATGGACTTTGTGCACGGTTTGCCAAGGTCGCAAAAGGGGAACGACGCCATTTGGGTGGTTGTTGATCGATTAACGAAGGTGTCGCATTTTATTCCGCATAGGAAGGATGATCCGGTGGAGAAGTTGGCGAAGCTTTATGTGGATAACATAGTGCGGCTTCATGGTGTGCCCCGCAGCATCGTGAGTGACCGAGATGGGCGGTTCACGTCCAATGATTGGAGGCTGGTGCAGCAAATGTTGGGAACAAAGCTGAAGTTTAGCACAGCCTTCCATCCGCAAACGGATGGGCAGACCGAGAGGGTCAATAGAACCATGGAAGACATGCTTCGCATGTGTGTCTTGGATTTTGGAAAGTAATGGGAAGACCACCTTTATTTGGTGGAGTTCGCATACAACAATAGCTACCAAGCAAGTATTCAGATGGCGCCTTTCGAGGCCCTATATGGTAGAAGATGTCGCACGCCGTTGTCTTGGTTAGAAACGGGCGAGTCAAAGTTGTATAAGCGATCGGAAGTGGAGGATGCTACTTCTTTGGTGAGAACCATTCGGGAGAGGTTGCTTATCGCTCAGGACCGGCAAGCAAAATACTATAATGCCAAGCACAGGAACGTGGAGTTCGTTGTGGGTGATTATGTGTACCTAAAGATCAAGCCATTCAAGGGTGTCTCGCGGGTGCGACGATTGAAAAAGCTAAGCCCGAGGTACCTTGGACCGTTTGAGGTTCTGGAGCGAGTTGGTGAAGCGGCCTATAGGTTGAAGCTTTCGGTGGAGCTAAGTGGTTTACACGATGTATTCCACATTTCGGTGCTTCGGAAGGCGGTGCAAGAGCCTACGCAAGTGATCGCGGTTGATCAAGTGCCGGTGGATAGTGGGCTAACGACAAAGGTCAAGCCCGTGCGGATTGAGGACTCGGAGGTCAAGCGGCTACGCAATAAAGAGATCAGGATGGTCAAGGTCCGGTGGGACAATTGCGGTCGTGAGGAGCTCTCTTGGGAGCGAGAGCAGACTATGCTTGACGAGTATCCGGAGTTGTTCCGCTCAGGTACAAAATTTTGGTTTTGTACATGTTTTTCCTTTATGTAATTTCGTGGACGAAATTCTTTTAAGAGGGGGAGAGTTGTAACGCCCCGAAACTCAAAGGAGCAAAGGGGGATGTTTTGGGCCAGTTTGAGTTCTGGCTGCAGGCACACGGCCTGGGACACGGGCGTGTCCCAGGGCGTGTCAAGCTTGTGTCGACACTAAGGCGGAAAGTCGACACTTTGGTCTCGACATTGTGTCGAGACTGGGCACACGGCCTGCGACACGGGCGTGTCGCAGGGCGTGTCGACACTTAGCCGCGAAGTCGACACTGTGCTTTGACGAAGTGTCGAGACATGGCACACGGCCTGCGACACGGGCGTGTCGCAGGGCGTGTCAACCCGTGTCGACACTCGTCCCGCGAAGTCGACACTTTGGTGTCGACAATGTGTCAAGACATGGCACACGGCCTGCGACACGGGCGTGTCGCAGGGCGTGTCGACCCGTGTCGATACTTAGCCGCGAAGTGTCGAGACCGTGTACACGACCTGGAGCCCAGGCGTGTCAAGGTGACACGGGCAAGGACACGGGCGTGTCCTAGAACCCGTGCAGTGCTCGGGTTGAAAACGGGGAAAAATCATGGGGTACACGGCCGGCTACACGGCCGTGTCCGGTGGAGCACGGGCGTGTCAGCTCGAACACGGGCGTGTTCGATACCCGTGTGAGGTTCCAGGTGATTCGATTTTGACGGCGAATGAGGCACACGGCCCTGGACACGGGCGTGTGCCAGGCCGTGTTCGGTCCAGATTGGGCATTTCAGCCACGAATCAAAGCCGTTCGTTTCCTTGTTTTGAGATCCAACGGCTGGGGGATGTTCCTGAAGGGATATACCCGTGAGTTGACTTAGAAATCCATCACTTTTCATACTTTATCTCTTTCCAACTCCTTAGAGAAAGAGGAGAACCAAGGGAGGAAGAAGAGCTAGATCCCGCCATTGGAGGAGCTTCGGAGCTCCGAATCGCGAGCCGACTCCGGATCCACGGAGGCAACGCAAGTGCGGTGATTTCCATCTGATTACTTTTCAATGGCGCCAAAGAGGAACTCAAGGGTAACGATCCTCATCTTGAGCATGAGTCGCTCTCTTTCTTTGCATAGGAAGCCCGCTCTTGCGAGTTTGCGGAGAGTTGGAGGCGTTCCTTCGGGTAAATATGTGAAGTCCCCGTTGTTTAGAGTCTGTATGCGTGAACGGACATAGGCATTTTGTGTGAATCCTACCCGGACGTGTTGGTCTGGATCGGTGATGTTGCATTGCATGATGCCGGAGAAGACTCCGTGCTATTGGTTGTTTTTCGGGTTTTCTACGCGGTAGATTGCAGCAGGGAGCCTTGGGGACTAACCCAAAGGTGCACCCGGAAAACTGGGCGGATACGAGATCTTGCCAACTTGGTGGTCTGAGTGCCAGCTTGAACATAATCTGATTATGTGAAATGTGATGGTAATGGGACTCGGGAGAAGTTTGACCTGCGCATATGGTTTAAATTACCGTTGCGGGCGCATATGGTTTAAATTACCGTTGCGTTGTGAGCACGGGTTAGATGGAACCGTACCCATTCTATGTCGTTCGGATTAGAGCCGTTGGCATAGATGAGAGTCTTCGGCTGTCTATGGTTTTAATTACCGTGACTCATGCCGGGAAGACAAACTGCTCATTGTTTGGCCGTCCAAAGGGGATGGTGGTGAGTCGGCAGACTTAGACTGCGTTCACCGAGAATGTGCCCTGAGTGCACGGGGTGTGTGGCCGTTGAGCCTCCGCCTGTGATGTAGTGGTTATATATATATTGCTCGCTTTTGCTAATGAAATGCAGGGAAGGAGCATCGCCGCCCCGAGTTGAGGGCGGGATCGTTATAATTTGGTCAGCATTGCTGACCGTTGCGTTGTTTTGCCACCGTGCGGTGGTTTGTTGCTTGCAGGTGCAGCTGGACCAAGCGGTCAATAGCGGGATAAAGCCCTTTTTGCGAAGCTGGCCCTCGAAGGCCCAAGTAGAAGTGTTTACTGCTTTATTCATGTATGACCGGCCTGCGTGCCGTGGTTTGTAAAACATGTAATTTTCAAGTGAAACACTTTGTAAGGCCTTAAGGCCGGTTTTGGGTATTTTTGTATAACATTCCTTTTGGTATTAGTGGACATTCATGCTCCTATGTTGGATTCTTGTTTACAACTCTTATAAACTGCTTCCGCTAGAATGCTCTGTGTAGGACGTTGAGATTGGTTGGATGGTTTCCACACGTAACCACCCGGTCTGTCTGTGGTATATGGCGTCGGGCCCCGGCCGGACCTACTGCTATATACTATGCGACGGATAGGGGGTGTTACACTTCACTCATCACATGAGTAAGACCAACATAATTCAATCTTCTAAATTCTCCAAACGTTCTTATGTGTGAACTTGATAGGCTCATATTACATTGGCATTGAGACTACATGTTTAATCACTTTCAGATCAACATGGTAGCATCAACAGTCTCTCACTTGATCTTGAAAGTATTAAACAAAAGCTTCACAAGCAATGAGCGTCGTCTAGCAATGCATCATTGCTCGCCAAGCAATAAGAGTTTAAAACTCCAAAGTCATTATGACCAATGTATCAGTGTTGTCATGTCCTTTCGTCGCTTACATCCGGATAGAACTAGCGGTATAGACAGTATAATCCTCATAATTGTTCAATCATAGTTTCCTGATCTAGAATGAACTTCCAGAAATTGGTGAGTTCAATATCATATATTGACTCAACAAAGCATGACTATCAATTTCTCAGTCTCATTCCATCAAGTGGCTCATGGATGCAACTCCTGTCATATAGGAGGACAAATCTCATCTCTGCTCACACACAAACACCCAAATGATTCATAACGTACCCAATAACTACATTTATCATCTAACTTTCTCAAGACTAGACTTTTGATAGCATCATTGCACGTTCTTCCTCACTCGATGAATGTTGTGACTTTAGGTCAAAGGACCACAAACATCATTGCCACTTAAGTCATACTTGTGATACGTTCATATAACAATCCACAAAATATTATTATGGTGGGTATATCTAGTACAACTTGTTCACTAACAAGTATTCATGTGATGACTTGATATCACAATATCATGACTTGTGAGAATCGGTCATCGGTCAATGCGCATGCTAGTCTTGATGCATCATGATCTCCCTTAGCTTCTAAGATGATGCTCGACCAGAGACCATTTAAGAATGAAGCTTCTAAAATATAGGCTCTCACATTCAAGTCACCACTTGACTCCCATGGAAGCAAACATTTTAATGGCATTTATTACGTTAAATTAATCTATCGTAATAGAAATGAATTCACATAACAAAAGAACTTGCCATAAATATAAAATGAAATGCATAGTACACTATTAATCAAATGAATTATTACAACAACCGACAAATACACAATTCACAAGACTCCCACTAGGGATGATCATTAAGGTATCATATACCCATAGATCTAACATGACCATCATGTTTTCTTTGTGCTAGAGGCTTAGTCAATGGATCAGCAATATTTTCTTCAGTCGGCACTTTGCAAATATCCGCATCCCCTCGATCGACAATCTCTGGAATAAGATGGAACCGTCGAAGTATGTGCTTGGAGCGCTGATGAGATCTAGGTTTTGAAGCAAGTACAATTGCACGATTGTTGTCATAGTAGAGAACTATGAGACCAACAATACTAGGAACTACATCAAACTCGCTGATGGATTTCTTAATCCATACAGCCTCTTTTGCTGCATTTGTTGCAGCGATATACTCGGCCTCAGTTGTACGATCGGTAACTGTCTCATGCTTGAAACTCTTTCAGCTTACAACTCCTTCATTTAGGCAAAATATGAACCCTGACTGAGATTTTAAGTTGTCCATATTAGTTGGGAAACTAACATCAGTGTAACCTTTTACAACAAGCTCTTCCTCTCTACTAAATACCAAGAACGTATCATTAGTCCTTCGCAAATACTTTAGGATATTCTTGACAGCAATCTAGTAACTTTCACCAGGATCAAACTGATACCTATTAGTCATGCTCAAAGCATAATAGACATCAGGTCGAGTACATATCATTGCATACATGATTGACCCAATTGCCGAAGCATACAGAATCAAATTCATGCGGTTCTTATCTTCACAAGATTTAGGACACTGGTCCTTAGAGATACTCACAACATGAGACATGGGTAAGAATCCTTTTTTGGACTCAAGCATGTTGAACCGTTTCAAAATCTTATTAATGTATGTACTTGGGGTCAAAACCAGCAACTTCTTTGATATATCTCTATAGATCTTAATACCAAGTATATAAGTCGCTTCGCCCAAGTCCTTCGTTGAAAAATAGTTTCCTAAGTTGTTTTTAACAACTTGTAGTGTTGGTTTGTCATTCTCAAGCAACAGTATGTCATCCACATACAATATTAGGAAGTCAATAATGCTCCCACTAATTCTTTTGTAAATACACGGTTCAACCTCGTTCTTGATAAAACCAAACTTTTTGATCTTTTCATCGAAACAAAGATTCCAACTTTGAGAAGCTTGTTTTAATCCATAAATGGATCCTTGTAGGTTGTATATTTTAGTGGCTTCACCTGGAGATACAATACCCTCGGGTTGTGTCATATATACTTTCTCAATGAGCTTTCCATTTAGGAAAGTCATTTTGACATTCATCTGTCATATCTCGTAGTCATAATACGCAGCAATAACAAGCAAAATTTTGATGGACTTAACTATGATAATAGGGGAAAAGGACTCATCATAGTCAACACCATGAATTTGTCTGAAATCCTGAGCCACCAATCGCCCTTTGAATGTCTGTACATTCTCATCCATGTCGGTCTTCTTCTTCAAGACCCATTTGCACCCTATGGGGCGTACCCCTTCAGTGGTTCCACCAAGGTCCAAACTTGATTTTCATACATGGAGTTCATTTCAGATTTCATAGCCTCAAGCCACTTCTCGGAGTTCGGTCTACTCATAGCCTTTTGGTAGGTTGCAGGCTCATCATTATGATCCATAAGTAACACATTACCTATCTGAGACACGAGAAATTCATATCTCTCGGGCTCAAACCTTGGTCTACTAGATCTACATGGAACTTATGTTTCTTGAGCAAAGTCTCCAGCTACAACAACTTGTACTACTTGCTCAGGCTCCAATTTTGGTTCATTCAATGTTTGTGGTTCTTGAACTTCTTCAAGTTCTACCCTGGTTGTCTTTCTACTTAATAACTCTTTCTCAAGAAAGACACTAGTACTTGCGACAAACACTTTGCCCTCGGACGGTAGGTAGAAATAGTACCATTTAGTTTCCTTAGGATACCCCGCAAGATAACATTTATCTGACTTGGGTTCCAGCTTGTCAGGCATTTGATGTCTCATGTACGCCTCACAGCCCCAAATCTTAATGAATGACATATTAGGATGCTTCACAGTCCATATCTCATATGGTGTCTTTAGAACCACTTTCATTGGAGCACGATTTAGTGTAAAAGTTGCAGTTTCTAACCCCAAAATAAAACAGACAGATCTGCATGACTCATCATCGACCGTACCATGTCTAATAGAGTATGATTTCTCCTCTCGGACACACCATTATGCAGTGGTGTTCTGGGTGGAGTTAGCTATGATACAATACCACACTCCTTCAGATGATCACAAAACTCATGACTTAGGTATTCGTCACCTCGATCAGATCAGAGTGCTTTAACCCTTTTACCCACTGGTTCTCTACTTTGTTCTTAAACTCTTTGAACTTTTTAAAGGTTTCGGATTTGCACTTCATAAGATACATGTATCCGTATCTACTGAAACCATTAGTAAATGTAACAAAGTATGAGTACCTACCTCTAGTCATAGAACTCATGGGTCCACATACATCACTATGTATTATACCCAAGATATCCTCAACCCTCTCATTGAAACCAGTGAAAGAGACCTTATTCATCTTGCCTAACAAACAAGACTCGCATCTCTCAAATGATTCATAATCAAATGAGTCTAGTAGTCCATCTCTATGGAGCTTGGATATGCGTTTCTCATTTATATAACCCAAATGACAATGCCAAAGGTACGTAGGGTTTGAGTCATTCGTTTTAAGTCTTTTAGTATTTTTTTATATTATAGATCTAATGGTCTAATTTCAAAACATATGAACTATTAAACATTTAAGTTATACCATGATAAACATCATTCTTAATTATAGAATAATAATTGTTTTTAATAACAAAAGAAAATCCAATCATGTCCAAACATGAAATAGATTTAATGTTTCTAGTTATGGAAAAAACATAATAACAATTATCAAGTTCTATTACAAACTCATTGGGCTAAGAAAGATGGTAAACTCCTGCGACGACAGCAGCAACTCTTGTTTCATTGCCAACACACAGATCCACCTCTCCTTTATTCAGCAATCTTCTCCTTCATAGTTCCTACACATTTATACAAATGTGAGAACCACAACCGGTATTCAATGCCCAGGATGGAGCGGAAAGGTTTATCTCTATAACATAGATACCTGAAGCGAAAGTCATACCTCCCTTCATCTTGTGCAGACCCTCAATATAAGAATGACAGTTCCTCCACCAATGACCAGCCTTGCCACAGTGGTGGCATTTCCCTTCTTTCGTCAACCCTTTCTTCTTCAATATAGAGGACTTGAGCTCAAGAGGTGACTTAGGTCCTACCTTCGTCTTCTTGAAGCTCTTGGTCTTGCCCTTATCTTTATGCACCATCAGTATGGGGCTAGCAGGCTTGACCTTCTTCAATTTGATTTTGGTAGTTCTTAACATGTCTAGGAGCTCGGGCAGTGTTTTGTCTATTTCATTCATATTATAGTTCAAGACGAACTGCTCATAACTGTCCGATAATGATGGCAGAATCAGGTCTGTAGCCAACTCTTGGACCAGAGGAAAGCCTAGTCTCTCAAGGTTCTCGATATACCCAATCATCTTGAGTACGTGAGTCCCTACTAGGTCTCGAGCTCCCATCTTACACTAAAATAACGCCTTGGTGACGTCAAACCTCTCTGGTCGAGCTTGTCATTGAAACATTTTCTTGAGATGCTAGTCAATTTCTTTGCAACCCATTTTCTTGTGTTGCTTCTGAAGCTTAGAGTTCATGGTTGCCAACATGATACATTCAACATCCAAGGAGTCATCTTGATGCTTCTTATAAGCATCTTTGTCAGAATGAGATGCATTCCTGACTGGCTCTTCTGGGGATTCCTCTTCCAAAACATAGAGCTTACGCTCTTGCCTGAGAATAATTCTCAAGTTCCTGTACCAGTCAAAATAGTTTCTCACTCAGTTTCTCCTTCTCAAGGATGGCTCTGAGAGATAGGGTGGAATGAGATCCACTAACTATGGAAATTCTACAAGGATTCAGCAAAGCAAAATTAGTACTACATTTCAAAATGTATTTTATCTATTTCAATTAGGACTTTAATCAAAATACTCCCACTATTTTTATCAAACTGATAACTCTCGATATTAATTTGGAAAGATAAAGCGAACAGCTCTCTTAGTGCATGAGATCCATATTTCACCAACACTGTGAGTCAGCTTTGGTTTTTCTATCACAATTAAGTTATTTATGTAGGCAACGCTTGACGATTGCATCATTATGCAACTCTTGTATTGCTGGTGAGTAACTCTTTATTCGCATCCATCGTATGGTGCATGCCAACCCTATGCCTCTGGGCACTCAACCTTTGAGGTCATCTAGTTAAGTTTGACCCGATGTCGACATTGGGATATCACAATTATCCGCTCGCCCGCACACCAAGATAAATTAATGCACCTTATTTTGGCAAGCTCACACTTCATCGATCGAGGCTGGAAGAGTGTCATCCATCAGAAGGCATTCGAACACTTAATATTACATAAGGGATTTTTGAGAAAAATGATTAACACTTAATCAAGGTTAACGATTAACCAATGTGCATATCCACAAAATAAATTAACAGCAATCATAATCCAAATGCTTCCCAGATGTGCACAATAAAATCATCATCCTTTGATGAACTGGGCTAAATCTGAATATCTAGAATCCTTCTAAATCTTCAGATTTACATGCACTAGACATGAGCAACACCAACTCCACTTACACAGTAGACAAACTCGTCTCTCTATGTGAGATACAAAATCTAAAACATACTTGGTTTCACAAACCAACAAGATGGATAGTTACTGTTAAAGAGTAACAAAGATATCAGCAACAAAATCACATGCGTTCTTAGCAAGATTCCAAGAATAGATTTGGGTATTTAGAACACTTCTAAAATTTTCAGATCTATGCGCAATGAATTTAATAACTTCTGAAATAATGATCATCGCACGAACATGGCTCTGATACCACTGTTGGGTTTTGTAATACACCACAACACTTATGCGCAACAAAAATGGAATAAGAAAACCCAAAACAGTTCGGATCTAGCGATGAACACTAATCAAGATGTAAAATATGGTAAATAAAATTTTTATCTTTGAGGGATTGAGTCAATACTCAACCAAGGTGCTCTGATTGATTCCAACAAATGGTAATGGCCTGAGTTACGAGCGTAGAATTGTGTCCACGCCTCTACAAGTGATCTACATGAACGAGAGAACTCTTAGACTCTCGCACAAGATCTATGTCGAAAGATATAACTCTGCGTCTTCATAGACTGCTAGGTTTGCTCCAAAAGAGGCGGCGGCGATGAGTATGAACGCCCTAAAAACACTTTCTGGCAAAGTACAAGGACAACAGACAGTCGACGGTGAGATCGGCGTAATCGGCCTTGGCGGAACACTTCCGTCGGGAGCAAGAAGGACCGACTCGGGATTAGGTTAAAACCGAATCCTTTTATGACTACATAACTTTCTTTACGTAACTTACTCGGTTTACTGTACATATCGTATATATACTGAATACCGAGCCAACCCATACCAGCAGGCTGCGCTGAACCAGACTTAGAGGAATTAAACCAGACGAAACAAAATTCGTCGAGTATTCATGTCGATATTCGATGAATCAATACTTGCCTCGACGAATCGTTGAGTATAGACGTCGATATTCGACGAATCAACACTTGATGCATCGTTGAGTGCAATCAACGCTAGACTCATCAAATCAACATTTGACTCGATGGATTATTGAATGAACTCAACGCACTCAACGTCATCATTCGACGAATCAATATTTAACTCGACAAAGGCGTTGAATGATCTCGACGCTCTCAGCGCCTAATTTGACAAGTCAACATTTGACTCTACGAAGGTGTTGAGTGATTTCAACGCTCTCAACGCCTAATCAACAAGTCAACATTTGACTTGATGAAAGCTTTGAGTGGTCTCAACGCACTCAACGCCTAACTGAGTAGAATTGATACACTCAACACCATCATTCGACAAATCAACGATTGACTCGACGAATCGTCGAGTGGTCTCAACACTCTCAACGCTAACTCGACGAATCAACACTTGACTTGCCAAAAGCTTTGAGTGGTCTCAATGCACTCAACGCATGGCTGAGTCCAGTCCTTTACTCATCTCATACCAGTGCTTGGTCCTTCACTCATCACATGAGTAAGACCAACATAATCCAATCTTCCAAATTCTACAAACGTTCTTATGTATGATCCTGATAGGCTTATACTGCATTGGCAGTGAGACTACATATTTAATCACTTCCAAATCACCATGGTAGCACCAACATTAGAATCCTCTGCTCGAGAGTACGGGTCCTTGAGTGGCTGTCGCACTCTCCTGAATGGATCTCCTCCAAGACTCGAGGAATTTCGGCCTCTGACAGGCATCTGGCCAGAGGGACTGAAATGGTCTTACGATAAAGCTCCCCTTCCTACAGCAAGTAATAAGCAGTCTTGTACCGGAATTTCTTCTGATCTCCCTTGCTGGCAGGAAGCTAGCCCGTCTTTAAGAACGCAGCGAACGGATCCCTCCAAGAATCTCTCTGCTCGATCTCCATCATCTCCCCTTCCTCAATGGATGGTCGAAACAATTCAGTCACTGTGCCCCTAGCCTGGGGACCATACTTAGCAAGATAATCTTCCTCTGATTTCCCCTCTCGGAGTACATGCTCAACGAAGAAGGACCAGAATCCTCCGCTCAGACCTTTGACCTTGACCAAGTACTTCTGCGGGGCGGGATCGCATACCTTGAACTCTCCTCTAATTTGTGACGCAACCATTATGGAGTTAATGAGGACCATGAGATTCTGGATTCCCAATTCCTTTGCGAGATGCAAGCCTGCCACCATGGCTTCGTACTTCGGTTGATTGTTCGTGAAAGGGAAGAGGATCTTGAATGCTTTCTCGATCCTAGTTCCTTGCGGGCTCACTAGCACAACTTCGGCTCCCATGTAATTCCTACCTGAAGCCCTATCCACGAACATCCTCCAAGAGACTGGGCTGGATGATCCTTTGTCCCCTCCTACCTCGACCGAGAAGTCGGCCAGGAAGTCTGCCACTGTTTGAGCCTTGGTTGCCACCCTCGAAGAATATGAAATGTCAAACTCGTTGAGCTTCACCGCCCACTTTGTTAACCTCCCTGAATGCTCTACTCCATCCAAGATGCTACGAAGTGGATGATCTGAGACAACCTTGATGGAGTGAGCCTGAAAATATGGGTGAAGTCTCCGAGCTGAAACTACCAAGGCAAAAACTAACTTCTTCAGGATGGGATACCTCGTTTCTGTCTGTCGCAGCACTCTACTCACATAGCAGATGGGAAGTTGCTTCTTGCCTTACTCTCTTACCAGCATGAAACTGACCGCTTCCGCTCCCACTCTCAGATAGAGAAGGAGGTCTTCGCTTCCCTGTGGGCCTTGGAGGAGAGGAGCTTGAGTTAGCTCCTGCTTGAGCTTTCCAAAAGCCTCCTCACACTCTGCGATCCACTCAAACTATTGGCTGCCTCGAAGAGTTTTGAATAACGGAGAACACTTCTCCCCCGCTTTGGAGAGAAATCTGCTAAGGCCAGCCAGCCTTCCAGTTAAACTTTGCACTTCCTTGGGATCTTTCCGGGATGCCATCTCCAAAATGGCCTTGACCTTGTCGGGGTTAGGTTCCACCCCCCTTGAAGTTAGGAGGTGACCTAAAAAATTCCCCCTTCCTGCTCCGAAAAGGCACTTGGCCTGGTTGAGTCGCATCTTATACTTACTTAGGGTTGCGAAAGTTTCCACCAGATCTTCTATGTGCTCCGCGATGCTCCTGCTCTTGACAAAGAGATCATCCATATACACTTCCAGATTTCGCCCCTTCCGCTCCTTAAAGACTTGATCAATCGTCCTCTGGTAGGTTGGGTCCGCGTTCTTTAGCCCAAAGGGCATCATCTTATAGCTATAGAAGCCATCGTTAGTGATGAAAGAGACATCGCAGCAGTCAGGGGGTGCATCTGGATTTGGTGATACCCTGAAAAAACATCAAGGAAACTCATTACAGGAAACCTGACGGCTTAATCAACCAGCGCATCGATTTGAGGCAAGGGGTAACAATCCTTCAGACAGGCTTTATATAACGTAGAAAAATCGATACAAAGGCGCCAGCCCCCTCCAGACTTCTTCACCATTGCAACATTAGAGACCCAGCCAAGATACTGGATCTCCGAAACGAACCCTGCCTCCAGCAGCTTCTCCACCTCCTCTCTGATCAGACCGGCCAGCATGGTGGTGCTCTTCCTCTGCTTCTGACGGACGGGGGCAATCTTGGGATCTAGGTCGAGGCGATGGCAGGAAACATCGACGTCAATCCCTTGCATCTCTACAGTGCTCCAGGCAAAGATGCCCGCGTTCTCCTACAAACACGCGGCCATCTCCAGCTTCCCCCCGTCGTCAGAAATCCTCCGACCTTCAGCAGCCCCGGCTCTACTCTCCGGGAGATCACCTCCAGCTCTTCCAACTCCTCAGCATCAAGCCTTCGTCCCTCTCCAGCATCTTCTCCAACCTCTCCGCGTTCTCCATCCAGCTAATGGCACTGATGGAATTCAGGTAACATTCCCTGGCAGCTTTCAGATCTCCCCTGATGCTCACTTGGACGTCTCCCTGACAGTAATTCAGGCATTGATGATAGGAAGATGGGACGGCCTTGAAGTAGTTGATGAGGGGTCGCCCGAAGATGGCGTTGTAGCAGCTCGGCGCATCGATGATGACAAAGCAACATCAGATTGAAGTCCTGCCAAGGGTGACCAGAAGGTCCACTTCTCCCTCCACCTATTTCTTCTCTCCTAAGAAGCCAAAGAGGGGTCCGGCCGCAACATAGATCTTGGACGCTTCCATCTGAAGCCCGACGGAGGCCCTCTTGAAGATGACGTTCACTGATCTCCCGTTATCCACAAGGATTCGGTCGACGGTGAAGTCCTTGATGACGGCTTGGATGACTAGGGCATCATTGAAGGGGTTCTCATTCCCCAACATATCTTCCTCAGAAAATGTGATCTCTTCCAACGGAGGCGGAACTTGAGAGGTTGAGGCGACGCTCTTTTGATAGATCTGATGGAGAATTCCCTTCGGGAAGCTCCAAGTCCAGCCCCGTCGTTGATCACTCCAATCCGCCCACCTCTTGGGTCATGGGCCACTTCTCCGCGACCTCCAAGGTTGACCCGGTCTTCGTTCCTCCTCCTCACTGGAGCTTGGAACACTATAGATCCCGTTAGCGCTTCCTGCCTGGGCTGCTCCAGCTTTCAGCCTCCTCCTCGCCTCCCAAAACTCTGGGCAGGTCATCGTCTCATGCCCCTCTACCCAATGTATATCACAGTAGAGAGTAATCTCCGCCTCCTGACGCCTCGCCCTTCGTGCCTCCTTCCTGCGACGCTTATTGCCCTGTCGGACAATGGCCATCGCTACTCCTCCAGCTCCTCTCCGACCTCTACCATGCTGGCTATTGTTCCTCTCCTATTGCTGCTGGAACTGCAGCCTAGCAGGCTGCCTCCACAGAGGCCGATTCGCAGGGTACTGGAATCGCCTCTCTTCTCTCCTCTCCGGAGCCTCCACGGGCCTCCTCTCTTCCTGCCTCCTAGGCCTCTCCTGCCTCCTCCTCTCTTCCGCCCTCCTGGGCTCTTCTCTCTTCCTCTACTCCTCTCTTTGCCTCGGCTCCTCCCTTCTCCTCTCAACCCGCCTCTCCGACAGCCTTCCAGCCCTTACCTCTGAAGGTCCTCCTCTCCCCATCCCCAACGGCTCATCTCCATCCAGTTGCGCTAAGAAATCTTTATTCTTCTCCTCTCCCTAGACGAACATATTCGCCCTCTCCACCATCTCCTCAAAGGACCTAGAGGGTTTGGATCTCATCTCCTTGCTGAAGAGACGCTGCTTTAGACTAAACTTCAGGGCCAGCATCAGAGTGAAGTTGTCCACCTCCTCTACTTACAAGATCTCCTTCTGGAAACGGTCGATGTAGTGGCCAAGGCTCTCGTGTTGTCCTTGAGCGATCTTGAAGAGGGTGGTTGCCTCCTCCTTCCTCTTCTTGGATGTCGCAAACCTTACCATAAGTCCCTGATACAGATCCGCGAAGCAGTAGACGGAACCGGCTGGAAACTGGTGGAACATGTCTCTTGTATTGCCCTTGAAGGTAATAGAGAAGAATCTGCACTTGAAGGCATCCGACATGTTACAGATGGACACCACGTCCTCAAACCACTAGAGATGTCTGATCGGGTCATCTCTGCTGGAGTAGTGGGTGAGGATTTGTTCTCAAAAGCCTTCAGGAACTAGGGCTGCGAGAATCTCGTCACGGAAGGGCTCCTCTCTCCCTAGTGGTGGCGAGTTTCATCCTCGGTGGTATTATCCTCATACTCGCTCCATGGGCGAGTATCACGATACCTCGCCGGGGATTTTGGATCTCGGAATCTTATCCCCTGGCTGTTCGTCGGATAGTGATGCGATTGCATCACCCGCTCCTCTCTCTCCCAAGCTCGCTCCTTCCCAGGTCGCCTTGGCAGCGCTTCCTCGTCCGACGATGTCACGCGACGGTGAGAGGTCGTCGTGACATCGGGGCGATGTGGGAGCCCTGAGAGAATGGTCCTCTTGACCCTCCTCGCAAACTCTTCGAATGCAGCTACCATCACAAACTCGCCTCCTCGCGCCGAGTTACCAACTCTTGCCAAGTTGTCGACTAACTCTCCTGGCTCGCCTACACTTACCATATCGCCTACCAACAAAGCTTTACATCCTTGGCTACGATCCACGCTCACCGCACCAAGCGTTGAAGCCAGGAAAATTCATAAACCCAAAAATTGAATCAAGGCAGCCTAAGGTCACCGGCTCAACGGATAGGCTCGACGGCTAGCGAGCTAAAGAACGGAAGTCACCGAACAAACAAGACCCCAGATGCTGCAGCAGGGAGGTCTCACCACGTACCCGAAAGCTTGAAAGAAGCAACACCTCCACAACTAAGAATGACTGAGCATGGTACGAGGGAGACTAGCTAGTAACTAAGTCGCGGTGACTAAAAGTGGATAGTTGCTTGGCCGCGACCTGGTCTCTGAGAAATAGTAAAACACAAGCTCAGCTAGCGTCCAAGAAAAGAGTCTGAGAGATCTCGACGAGATTCAAAAAGTGTGTCTCCTCGTACCCCTGAGGTTCTATTTATAGGGAAATCTTAGGGGAAGGGGGTGAGTCTCATTTATAGACCACCCCCGGCGACTAGGCGACTTTCTGGAGGAGCTCGCACGGCTAGGCGAGTAACGGGCCTAGTCTCCTACATGGCGAGTATGCGAGGGGAGCTCGTCATACCCACACAGGCCTTCTACCACCTGGCACGTTGACTCTAACCTATGTCTTGACTTGCTGACTTTGACTTCTATTGAGCTGGCTCTGGAGGGATCCACCCTCGACAAATACGGGTTGTACAATATAACTTTTCCTTCACTATCAATTGCCAACCTATGACATATGTTGCTTTCATCTGCAGTATCTAATGGATGTCAGACAAAGTACTAGATTTTCTCTCCATCCTCCAGTTAGTACCTTTCATCAGTTAAAACTCGGGGAAACATTGACTATTATTTTAAATACTTTTTGGGCAACTGTAAATTAGCAAAGTGGGACTTAGCCAAATTTTCAAGGTCTGGTGCTTCCATCGAGGCTCTGAGAACTTAGTTTCTTTTTCATCTTTTCTGTACTTTGCAATTGTAATGGAGAAGCGGCTTGTCGCCCTCCGATATCAAATCTCGATCCTAGTAAACTCAAATGAACTTGTGAATTTTTGCTTGACACGGATCCAATCACGTGGTTTTTCACCAATTACGGGTTCTCCACGTCAAAAAAACTTCTTGTCATTCGATGTTATCTACCTTAACTGTTTGCACGCTCGGTCCAATTTCGAGCTAAGGCGGTCTGATTTCGGACCGGGGAAAGACAGGGCGACCCACAACAGTTTGGCATTCTCTGTGGGAAGGAGTTCCCAAACTCTGCAACTCCTCAAAAACAACATTGTCACATACAAGCACCTCGAACCAACATCAGCGTAAGAGAAGGCCCCTTGCTCGGCCCATACTTTTGTACATGTCGCGCACCATGAGGCAAGGGGGCACAATCTTATGCATGGAGGTGGAAATAATTATCGGACGCCCCATCTTGTATAGGTGTGTCTTCGTCATAGCACGACGCGAATGAGAGCACCCCGACAAGAGGGCGTGCAAGGATAACACTATTCACTTTGGGGATGACATCGAGACCCCCTCGTCAACAGCGTAGGAATAGGAGAGCTCTGTCTTAAGGTCAGAAGGATTCTTGTTAACAGTGGAAGTTCGATCAACATCATGTTCATGGCCGCGTTTCAGAGCATGGGGATCCATGACGAATCACTTTGTCCAACAAGTGGACCCATCTACGGATTCAACAATTGGACAGTCCCTATGCGGGGAGTGATCTCCATCCTAGTGACCATAGGAGAGTACCTGAGGCAAGCAACACACAGTACCTAGTTCTTGGTCGTGGAATGTAATTCTGCATACAACGCCATCTTTGGCAGGCCTCTACAAACCGCATTTGGGGCTATTCCCTACATACCGCATATAACAATGAAGTTCTTAAAACCCGGGGGCGTAGGCGTTGTTCGAGGGGAGTAGGCGATGGTGGAAATCTGCTACCTCAACCAAGCTCAACCACCGCAAGGGGCAACCCAACACATTGAAAACTTTGACCTGCGGGATGAAGCCACCATGCAAAGGGCAATGCCAGTGGAAAGTCTGATCGAGGTTCCGTTTCGCGCAAGGGATCCCGCCCGCACGGTACTAATCGGGTCACTCCTGTCCCCGGAGGATCTATGGGAATACTTGAACTTCTTATGTGCCAACCCGGATATATTTGCATTGAGTTCTGAGGACATGCCAGGAGTAGACCCGCAAATCATCACCCACTCACTAAATATCAACCCAGCATGTAGAACAGTGGTCCAAAAAAACACAACTTTGCACCTGAAAGGCTCCACGCTATCGAGGAGGAGATCGATAAGCTTTTGACCACACAATTCATCCGAGAAGCAGCATACCCCACTTGGCTCGCCAACGTGGTCATGTTAAAAAAGCCTCAGGGAAGTGGAGGATGTGTGTTGACTACAACTCAACTAAGCTTGTCCAAAGGACAACTTCCCTCTCCCTCGCATTGATCAGCTCATGGATGCAACAGCCAAACATGAACTCCTCAGCTTCATGGACGCCTACTAAGCGTATAACCAGATCTGGATGAACCCGACAAATAAAGAGCACGCCGTCATTCGCACAGATAAAAGGGTGTACTGTTATAAAGTAATATCATTCAGACTAAAGAACGTTGGGGATACATACCAAAGGCTAATGAACCAGGCGTTCAAGAGCCTCAACGGGCAATCCATAGAGGTCTATGTTGACGACAGGCTAGTAAAGAGATCTGGCGGGGGCATCACTTAGAGGACCTGGACAAATGCTTCCAGCTCCTCTGTCACTTCCAACTACGCCTAAATCACACCAAATGCGCGTTCGGAGTTACGACAGGGAAGTTTCTGGGCTTCATGGTAACACAATGAGGGATAGAGTCCAACCCCAAGAAGATCAAGACAATAGAAGACATGTCTCCCCCGCGCATCGTCAAGGAAATCTAGCGTCTCAATAGAAGAATAGCCACACTCTCACGCTTCTTGGCTCGGACAGGGGACTAGTACCCCCTTTCTTTAAAGCGCTTCGTGGGACACACCACGCCAAATTCCAAAGGACAGATGAGTGCAAAACTGCCTTCTAACACCTCAAGCAGTACTTGGCTACTCACTCATTACTCTCAAAACCCATCAAAGGGGAAGCTCTTTTTTTATACTTAGCGGTCTCACCACACACTCATCTCGATCTTGGTCAAGGACAAAGGGGAGATCCAATGCCCAGACTACCTTAGCAAGGTATTGTCCAGCACCGAGAGCAAATACCCCCACGACGTACAAAATGGCCCTGACCCTGGTATTCTCCACTAGAAAGCTCTGTCCATACTTCCAGGCTTACATAATCAAGGTGCTTACGCACATACCGATTGTTGAGACTATATTTGCCAGCAGGACACGTGTGTGTGGGACCGCATATTTGGGCTTTCCCAATCGCGTTCCAGGTCTGGGTGTTGACCCCGTGGGCCCCCTTGTGTGGCGGAATATCCCCGCGGTCCTGTGGTTGGGATTAGTCCCACATCGCCCGTAGCAGGCGATCCTTTGTGTTCATGTACCCCCGTCCCCCCTTACCATCACCTCGGGGTTTTGGGAAGATGTGTGGTGACAGGTGGTTTCCACATGGTATCAGAGGTAGGTTGTCCTGCTGCGGGGGTGTGTTGAGACTATATTTGCCAGCAGGACACGTGTGTGTGGGACCGCATGTTTGGGCTTTCCCCATCGCGTTTCAGGTCTGGGTGTTGACCCCGGTGGGCCCCCTTCTGTGGCGGAATATCCCTGTGGTCCTGTGGTTGGGATTAGTCCCACATCGCCCGTGGCAGGCAATCCTTTGCGTTCATGTACCCTCGTCCCCCTTACCATCACCTCGGGGTTTTGGGAAGATGTGTGGTGATGGGTGGTTTCCACACCGATCCGAGCAATCTTACAAAATCCCCGAGGTGTCAGGAAGGCTGGTCAAATGGGTTGTGGAGTAGGAGAATTCGACATCCAGTTCCTTCCTAGGCCCATAATAAAGTCCCAAGTCCTTGCAGAATTCATAGTGGAATGCACAATCCCGCCAGAAGAAACACACGGCTCTGACAGCAAGGCTCCGACGCAGTGGACCTTGTACGTCGACGGAGCATCAAGCACCGCGGGGGCAGATGTAGGATTGTTGCTAACAAGTCCTGAGTGGCCACTCTCGAGTACGGACTCCGGCTGAAATTCCCCGCCACCAACAACATTGCGGAATACGAAGCCCTGATCACTGGCCTCTGCCTAGTCATTGACTGTAGAGTAGGAAGTTTGAACTTCAACACCGACTCTTAGTTGGTAGTCTCGTAGGTCGAGGTGGACTATGAGGCAAAAAATGAACAACTCGCACAATACCTCTAGCTGGCCAAATCCCTCATCGAAAGAGTCAAGTCTCACCAGATCCTCCACATTCCTTGAGAGCAGAACGCCAGGGCGGACATGCTATGCCAAGTCGAGGACTTGCTCATTCCTAGTATTTTGGGCCCCTGGGAGATTGCAGCCATCACATAAGGGGATCCCAGCTGGATGGATCCCATCATCGTGTACCTTAAAAGCAGTCAACTACCAGCGGACTTAGTAGAGGCCCGACGCCTACGAATCTGCACGGCCCCATTCTCCATCATCACCAATTAGCTCTTCAAACGTTCTTTCTTCGGGCCGCACCGAAAGTGCTTACGCCTATCCGAGGCCAACTACACTCTTCAGGATGTACATGAAGGCATATGTAGCGAGCATCTGGGAGGGAAGCCTTTAGCCTTAAAAATCCTGCGACAAGAATTCTACTGGCCCACGTTGAAAAGAGATGTCATAGACTTCACTCAAAAATGCGAAAGTTGTCAGCTCCACTCCAATGTTTTGCATCAACCTCCCGTCGAGCTCACCCCACTCCGAAGCGCATGGCCTTTTACTCGGTGGGGGATCGATCTACTCGGGCCATTCTACCGGCCTCCGGGCAAAGGAAGTTCATCATCCTATCCATTGACTACTTCACTAAGTGGGTCGAGACCGAGGCGCTGACCAAGATTACTGAGGAAAATGCTACACGGTTTGTCCAGAAGAATATTGTGTGCCGCTTTGGCATCCACTCCACCATCATCGTTGACAATGAGACGCAGTTCACAGGAAAGGCCTTCACCGAAATGTGCGAGGACCTAAAGATAGAAGACAAACCGAAGTCACCAACCGCACCATCATAAAAGGCTTGAAGACCCGCCTTCAAGAGACCGACGGGCAATGAGTGGATGCTCTCCCCAATATTTTGTGGGTCTACAGGACGACGGTTACCAATCGGGGAAACACCCTTCAATTTCTAATACGGATCAGAAGCGGTCAAACCCGTGGACATCGGAGCCCCAAGCCCCCACGTCCAAGCTTTCGACCCAATGAAAAACGAAACCCTCATGTAG
The DNA here is from genome assembly GCA_039583875.1 of Platanthera guangdongensis. Taxonomy (NCBI): domain Eukaryota; kingdom Viridiplantae; phylum Streptophyta; class Magnoliopsida; order Asparagales; family Orchidaceae; genus Platanthera; species Platanthera guangdongensis. Next base: position 5,200,325 of record CM077161.1, read on the forward strand.
GGAAACTTGGTGATACAAGTTGTCTGAGATGAAACACCTCAAAGAATCGTCGCGTATTAGGGCCGCATGGCTCGCTTCTACGACATGAGGGTAAAGCCAAGACCCATCAATATCGGGGACCTTGTCCTCCGAAACCTCGAAGCAGCAGGAAAGGGCCCTCAGAAGGACAAGCTCACTCCCACTTGGGAAGGGCCTTTCATCATCACAGCAGTAGTAAAATCTGGGACTTACAAGCTGAGAGCTTCAGATTGGAAAATGCTCCCCCAGTCTTGGAAGGCGCAAAACCTGCGCCTCTTCTACCAATAAATAATAACGAGTCGCACGGCCAAGGCACCTCACTACCACATCTTTTTCAACATCAATACAACAAACCTTGTTCTCGTCTAGCAACGAAGCCTAGACGTGATAGACGAAAGTCTTTCTGTACCTCCCAGGTAAGATCAGCAAAAGCCTTTCGACACCTCAGGCATGATCGGTGAATGCCCTTCTGCACCATAGGCAAGACGAACAAAGGTCTGTCTGCGCCTCTCAGGCGAGATAGATAGTACTTTCACTTGGATGAACCCTGGTTCTCCTGAGCCATGAACGAATAAAGGTTCTTACGTCACCTCCACCCGAACGGACCACGATCCTCCTGAGGCGCGAATGAACAAAGGTTCTTCGCCACCTCCACTTGGACGAACCCCAGTTCTCCTGAGACACAAACAAACAAAGGTTCTTTGCCGCCGCCACCCGGACGAATCTTGATCCTCCTAAGGTGCGAACGAATAAAGGTGCTTCGCCACCTCCGTGTAACATCCCAATTTCTATTTTTCGAGCCCTTCGTGTCGTTTGACCCGCTAGAGTTCTGTGGGCTGGGTTGGCACCCAGATATTTTGGTGATAACCTATTGGGTATTAGTGACCCAATAAGTCATTTTCTCCGCCTTCCGGGTCACACGGGTCTTATGTGACTAAACTAGATATTGAGCCTTTATTTTTGCGTAGATGGACTTATTAGCCTTTAGTAGGCCAATATACATGCGAGTAGCATGTCATTACCCTATAGTAGTCCAATTAACTCATCATGATATTTATTCACTAAGTTGAATGTCTTGAACCATGCGACGCCCAAAACATCTTTATCCGCCTAAACGCACATCAAACCACATAAACGATAACTTAATGGGAAATATGACGAGTGCACTCCTATCAACTCTGAAATTTTATCAAGATACCCTAAGGACAAATTGAGGTACTATGGACCAATAAAAATTTAATTAATCTTTTAAGAATTTATTTATTATTTGGGTAATTATTTATTAAATATATTGGAGATTTAAGAAAAATAGCAAATGATATTATTATTCTATCAAATTTTTATCATAGTACCCTAAGCATATTTGAAAGAGATGTATTAATTAAAATTATTTTTTTAAAAATATAAATTATTTATTTTGATTTTATCATGTTGAAAACACCAAATAAATAAATAAAAATACGAAAATACTTTCAAAAATTACGAAATGTTTTCTAAAAATAATTTATGATTTCAGTAGGCTGCCATAAAAATTTTGCTTTAAGATAATTAACGGGCAATTAAATATCTCATTTATAAGCATTCATTAATAGGTAAAACCCCCATAATAACTCCCCCTTTCAATATGGTGGCTGGAGGTTCATCTCCTCTCCATTCTCAAGGCCTTGGGAAGGTTAAATCCGGCTGGTGTGGGCAGATTCATTAAGGAGGAGTAAATGCTTCTCATTAAACCCCTCACAACACCCCAAAAGACCACCCCTCCTATATAAACCCCTCTAGGGTTAGGGTTTTGATTTCCCCAGCACCATATCCCCCTAACCAGCAATAGACCCAGCCCCGGCGACCTTCCGGCGAATCTCCTCCATGAACTCCGGCGAACTCCACCGCCATGGCCGCGCGACGATCCCCTCGCCTAAACGGCACGAATGTAAGTTCCTCCGACTTCTCTCTGCCCTTAGATCCTTGTCTCTTCGATCCGTGCCGTTTCCGACCACCGGAGACGGCGTTCCCGGCCACGGAAGTTTCGGACCACCCCCACAACCTCCGCCACCGTTGCGGGTTTTGACCTCGCATGGGGCGTGTGAAGGGGAGGAGGAGTCCCCACGACCCCTCCTCAAGGCCCTTGAAGCGAAGGGGCTCGACGGAATCCGCTCCGGCGGCCTCTTCATCCGATCAAAAAAAACAAAAAAAAACGGTTTTCTGTTAGGATTTTCCGGCCACCGCCGGTGGCGGCCGGCCGCCGGAAGTCACCCCACTGGAGGCCCTCCCCAGGGTACTCTCATTGGGGGTAGTGGCCGGAACCCAAGACCCCACCAGCGGTGGTGGAGCAGCCCGTAACTCCTCCTGTTTCATGGTGGCTTTACAGCCACCGTGGACCTGGAGATGTTTCTCTCCAGGTCGCAGCCGGCGGCGGCGGACGGCCGCCGGCCGACTCCCTGCCGGAGCGCCCCACCGGGCGAGTTTTGCTGAGGAGGGGTAGTGGCCGGAGCAACCGGTGCTCCGGCCGGCCCTGTTACCACCCGCGCGGCCTCACGGCGGCTGCAGGCATGCAGCCACCGTGAGGCCCTATTTATTAAATAAATAAATAAAAAAAAGGAAAAAAAATGATTATTATTTCATTACTCCCTCTCGGCGCACCTCGTCGGCGGCCGCGGCACCGGACCACCGCCGATCCTCATTCGCCGGGACACCCATCTTGGACGAGGCCATCGGAAGTGGTGGCCGGAGCAACCGGTGCTCCGGCCGACCACTGTAGCTCCACGGTGGCTGCATACATGCAGCCACCGTGGATCTGGATGTTCCCTCCATCCAGATCCACTGTCGCCGGCGGCGGTAGGCCGCCGGCCGGCACCTCGCCGAAGTCCCTTCCCCGTCGATCAAACCATGAGTGATGGCCGGAGTTTTCCTTCCCACCGGTGGTGATGGGGAGGCCCCGCAAGTGGGGATCTAAGGCTCACGGTGGCAGCATGCATGCTGCCACCGTGCACCTGGAAGGATTTTCCTTCCAGGTTTTGCGCCTGCTGCCAGCGTTGGGCGGCCGACCGGCACCTCGCCGGTGTACCCAACTCCGAGCGCCACCATTCGAGAGTAATGGCGGGATCAATTGCTCTCCGACCGGCCATGGATATTTTTCCTACGCCATCACTGCACGCCACCCCTGTACGCTGGTAAACAAAAATTTTTTATATCCATATTTAATTATATACATCTGGAATTCTAAGAGAGGTATGGGGATAACTGTGTGATACATGTTGGAATAATAATAATAATAATAACAATAAAATTGATTTCACCTTCCCGGAAACGCTGACATGGCTCGTGGCCCACTGATTACGCCACAGTTTGAGTATTTAGACTTTGTACAGTGGGAATGTTTTGTTAATGACGCATCACCACGATGGTATACCTAAATACTTTCTAAATATTTCTACAAAGAGCTTATTCTGACTAGTTTTGATATCAAAATCATTCAAATAACAAGCGCATATCAATAACCTAATGAACCAGTAGAGGCATGATTTATCATTCATATATTAAGGTTTCATCACATCGTGTACATGAAAGTATAGTTCTTCTATTTACACGTCGTCATTGCTAGCTTAAATTTGTGATAAATATCAAACTGTGGTTGTCTTGTAACTACAAGTTAATCTATATATATATATATATATCTATATATATATATTTGTGTGTGTGTTGTTTTTATAAGTATTGCAATGTAGTCATTTCATTCATTTCCTAATGCATGGGAATGCGGGAGGGTGCATAGTTACTGATGTGGCGGGTTCGTCGGCTTCCCCCTATTATACACTACGGGAGAAGTTGTGACGACGAACTCTATTGTTGTTGGGTGGTGAAGAGGACCGGGGGCTAGCTACCCCTTCCACAGAGGTCCGTCTCACACTTGTTTTGGTTATGTGCCGAGAGGGTCGATCTCCGCACAAGGTGAGGATGTGTTCCCACCGAGAGTACCCGTTTCTTGGGGTACGAAGGCCTAGGACGTTGGGGTGTATCCATAACCTAGAAGTGGGAGCGACCGACCCACTGTCACCGTCTGGCCACGGCGGTGAGGCCTGGGAAGTGAGCTCCTTCTCTTAACAGGTCACTATGTCGACATAGGGGATAATGATCGTGACTCATCTTTCTAGAGACCGTGAGAACATCATACATGCTCATCACATCAATTATACATGATATGTTTACATGCGCTATCATCCTGGTCCGTCATCATATAACCACCGTCAGGAGGAGTTATACGATGACGGGTAAACTTACTACTTCGGTACTCTTTTTATAAACCATTGATTTCTCATGTCACTACCGTTTAACTGCTTATTAAGATATGATGCTTCGACTACTGTACTAACTTTCTATTTCTCCCGTCACTACCTTTTAATTATTATTGCAAGATATGTTGCTTCGGCTATTGTACTAATTTTCCTTGCAGGTTACCTTCCTTGTACCCATTAGGGGCTGGGGAGGAGCGTGGGATTTACTTGGTCATGATGTGGCTAACGTACTTTTGTACGTATCATTTTAGGGACCGATGCGCCCACCCACGGAGCAGGAGCCGATGGAGGATCGTAGGCGTAATCCCGTTGAGGAGGAGCATCAGGAGCTAGTGCGGACGATCTACGAGGATTTGAGGGTATTATTTTGAGGAGGAGAGAGGATGAGTGATTTTCATTTTGTAGACTCTATGTTTGTCGTCTCATGTTGGATGATCTTTTGGGACGCTTATACCTCTCGTGGGATCTTGTTATGGTTGCCTATTTTCTATCATGATGATTTATCTACACTCTGTGATGCTTCCGCAAATTTTATATTCTGTGAATGATTTTCTATTTCTGATATATATAGCCTTACAAAGCGCATGTTCCGCCACTTGGGTCGTGGGTCGGTGAGAGGGGTGGGTCCTCTACCGAAACACGAACCTTTTGGTGGGACAAGCGCTTTGGGCATAAGGTCCTCTTGGTTTTAAAAAAGGGGACCTTACAAGGGTATCAGAGCGGAAAAAAAAACGTTCCGGATTTATAACGAACAGTAATCACAGATGGTTCACCATCGTATGTTAATTAGTTCGAGGACGAACTATGCAACGGAAGCGTGGTGGACCATAGTAGAATCATGATGAAACATCACGTAAGTGTCCGCTAGTAAAACCCAACCAAATCAATTCTTCGACGAGTACCTACCCCTTTAGCCTAATTATATAGCTCTAACACGTATATTTTTTATAATCTGGCACAGGAATTTCGGGAGCCTAGTCTCAGACTGAGAAATGAGAACACAGATGACACTGACGAGGACAGTTACACCCCGACACGCCAGTTGATGAGTGGGCCCCTCCACCTCCTGCCGCACCTATTGGTCACGCAGTACCGGCCCAGCCGACCCCATTTCAGCAAACAGAGTTGGGGCAGACTCTTACTGCACTATTGGAAACTTTTCGGGCCTCACTACAGCAGCAGCTGCTGCTACAGGCGCAGGGCCCCACAGATGCTGAAAGATTGGTGATGTTCAGGAGCTTTCGTCCCCCAACCTACAGAGGGACAGAGACAGCCATCCAGACAGAGGATTGGCTGGAAAGGATTGAGGAGCTACTCAGGGGAATGCACTGCCCCTCCTACTATGCGGTTTCCCTAGCCACCACCCTTCTGGAGGGTTATGCTAGGCAGTGGTGGAGGTCTATCCTACAGACCACTTATAGGAACCGCCGCCTGACCGATATTTCTTGGAGAAGTTTCTCTACTTTGATGATGGAGCACTTCATTTCTGGCTCTAACCGGACAGAGCTTCAGGAGCGTTTTCTTCACCTTCGGCAAGGCACTATGACAGTTACGGAGTACTAGCGAGAGTTCTCCCACCTTGCCCGGTATGCTGACATCATGGCCATAGAGGATGAGAATCGGGCCAAAAGGTTCTTTCAAGGCCTCAACGACTCCATTTGGCAACCGTTGATGACTGCTGCTCATGCTCCTTTTGAGGTTATCGTCCACCTTGCAAAGACGATGGAGGCCGATATAAAGACCACTCGAGAGAGAAACAGGTTGAAGAGAATATCAGAGACACCCTAGGAACAAGATCGGAGGGTTCAGGGGAGGCATCAGCGCGCGCATGGAAATGACAGAGGAGACCATAGAGGCTACGACCGACGAGATCGCCATCAGCCACCCCGCGACCACCATCGGAGAAGGACACCCCCACCTCCCCCAGCACAGCAGAGGGCCCTCCCAGCACCAGCTTATGCGGCGGAACAACGCCCTTTTGAAAGGCGTTGTTTCCACTGCAACGAGTTGGGACATTTGCGACCTCAATGCCCCCTTTTGGCACCCAGGGAAGGGCATCGGGACAATTACCGTGTTGGAGGTCGTGGTCGGGGCCAACCCGGTAGAGGACAGCAACAACCTCCCCAACAGGCTTATGCTTTGGACCTAGGGAGGGATCGAGCCACTGCAGACGTGGTGAACGGTACGAGTTTTACTTATACTGCACCTTAAAATGTGATGCTTTTATTACATTTGTATATACATTATCGTTTCAAAATCAATCGAAACCACAGGGATCCTTTGGATCAATGATCGGGCTGCTCGAGCGCTCTTTGACACGGGCGCCACTCGCTCCTTCGTGTCTCATGATTTCATACACCAGGAGCCAGGAGTGATTCACCTCACAGGAAACCCGTTGCGGGTACGACTCCCCGATGGATCGGAGATGATCTCCTCGGACTTATGCAGATTTCGAGTAAAGATCAGTGATCAGGAGATGGAAGTTGAAGCTGCGGTACTCCAGCTATCAGGGTTTGACCTGATATTAGGGATGGATTGGCTCGCGGACCATGCAGCACAGATAGACTGTCAGAACAGGAAGGTGACCCTCCAAGCACCAACGGGAGGAACGTTCACCTACCAAGGTATACAGTTTATTTCTCGCCTCATGCTAAATTCCATACAGGCGACGAAGGCTACCATGAGAGGTGATGAGGTGTTCGTGGTCTACTTTGAGTTGATGGAGCTGACCAAGGAATTGGCTGAAGTAAGAGTGGTAAGGGAGTTTCCGGATGTCTTCCCGGAGAAGCTCCCCGGACTACCTCCACATCGGGAAGAGGACTTCAAAATCCACCTCCTCCCCGGGGCTCGTCCAGTTTCAAGATCTCCTTACAGGATGGCGCCTAAGGAGCTGGCGGAATTCAGAGTACAGCTACAGGAATTAGTAGACTCGGGATTCGTCCGACCCAGTTCTTCCCCTTGGGGAGCACCCGTGCTCTTCGTGAAGAAGAAGGATGGATCCCTTCGGCTCTGCATAGACTACCGGGAGTTGAACCGGCTGACTGTGAAGAATACCTATCCCCTCCCAAGGATAGAAGAGTTGTTCGATCAATTGCAGGGGGCTCGGTGTTTCTCCAAACTCGACCTCCGATCGGGGTACTATCAGCTCAGGATTGATGATAAGGATATTGAGAAGACTGCGTTTTGCTCTCGTTACGGGCAATACGAGTTCACAGTGATGCCTTTCGGTCTCACCAATGCCCCGGCAGCGTTCATGTCACTGATGAATCGGGTATTTGAACCTTTTCTCGACCAGTTTGTCATTGTATTCATCGATGACATTCTCGTATACTCGGCATCGGAAGAGCAGCATGTTACACACTTGGAGAAGGTACTCCAAAAGTTGCGAGAGCACCACCTCTACGCGAAGTTTTCAAAGTGTGAATTTTGGCTTAAGGAGGTTGGCTTCTTGGGACACATCGTCAGCGCTAACGGTATAGCAGTGGACCCAGCAAAGATTCAGGCCGTTCGGGATTGGCCGCAGCTTCGTTCAGCGGCTGATGTGAGGAGTTTTCTCGGGCTTGCGGGATATTACCGTAAGTTTGTTGAAGGATTCTCTAAGATCGCCCTACCGCTAACATCATTAACAAAGAAAGATGCGCCGTTTGTATGGACACCGCAATGTGAAAGGGCTTTTCAAGAGTTGAAGGAGAGGCTTACCTCAGCTCCTATACTTACTATACCATCGGGCCAGGAGGGCTTCCAGGTGTACGCTGATGCATGCCAGCAGGGCCTAGGAGCCGTCTTGATGCAACATGGGAAGGTGGTCGCCTATGCCTCAAGGCAACTAAAGGTGCATGAGAAAAACTACTCTACACACGACCTAGGAGTTGGGAGCGGTAGTCTTTGCCTTGAAGATATGGAGGCACTACCTGTACGGTGTCCGGTGTGAGGTGTTTTTAGATCACAAGAGCCTCAAATACGTCTTCACGCAGAGAGAGCTGAACCTGCGACAGAGACGGTGGTTGGAGTTTTTGTGCGACTATGATTTCGATCTCCAGTACCATCCTGGAAAGGCAAACACCGTTGCTGATGCTCTGAGTAGGAACCCTGTGGCCTCAGCTAGTTGGATGATCGGCACACCGAGAGATATTGTACGAGGCCTCGAGGAGATGGGAATTACAGTGATCGCACCAGGAGATGCAGTTGCGGCCGCACATCAGCTGTATTGAACAGAGATCAAGTGCGATCTTCGGGACAGGATCAGGGATGCTCAATCTGATGACCCATTGTTCGAGGACTGGATTGCCCGTTTAAAGGCCGGAAAAGAACACCCAGATTTTCGAATAAGGGACGGAATTCTCTACTTCCGCGATAGGATGTTCGTTCCTTCTGGGGGACAGTTTCGGCACGAGATTTTGTATGAGAGCCACCACACGCGTTACTCGATCCATCCAGGCATCACAAAGATGTATGCAGATCTGAAGAAGACATTCTGGTGGCCAGGGATGAAACGAGACGTCATCTCTTTTGTGACACATTGCCCGACCTGCCAGCTTGTTAAGGCAGAATGCAAGCACCCCGCCGGGTTACTACAGCCGCTCCCCGTCCCCGAGTGGAAATTCGAAGACATATCTATGGATTTTATCCATGGCCTGCCCCGCTCTCGGACCGGGAACGATTCTATTTGGGTGGTGGTCGATCGTTTGACGAAGGTTGCACGGTTCATTCCCCACCGCCAAGACGACGGTGTCGGGAAATTAGTGCGTCTTTTCATTGAGAATGTGGTTCGATACCATGGTGTGCCAAGGACCATAGTTTCTGATCGGGACGGCCGATTTACCTCGAAGGAGTGGAGGAGCGTTCAAGCGTATTTGGGGACCAAACTAACCTTCAGCACATCATTTCATCCCCAAACAGATGGGCAAACAGAACGCACAAATCGGACTTTGGAGGACTTTCTTCGGTTATGCCTGGTGGATAAGAAGGAGCCATGGGAGCGGCTCCTACCTTTAGTTGAATTCTCCTACAACAACACGTATCAGGCAAGCATTGGCATGGCTCCATACGAAGCTTTATACGGCCGGAAATGCCGAACTCCACTTTCTTGGGCTCAAGATGCGGATCCGAGGGCCTTGGGGCCCATTTTTATGGAGAATGTGACAGAGATTGTCCAGGTGATACAGGATCGGATGCGTGAAGCTCAGAGCAGGCAAGCCAAATACTACGACGCCCGCCATCGTCATGTTGAGTTCGCTGTGGGTGATAAGGTTTACTTGAAGATCCGCCCTCGTCACGGTGTATCTCGGCTCCGTCGACAACGAAAGTTGAGCCCAAGATACATGGGCCCATATACCGTCACGGAGCGCATCGGCGAAGTGGCATACAGGTTGGAGCTACCCCCAGAGCTTCAGGGGTTGCATGACGTATTTCATGTCTCTTCACTGAGGCGTGCACTATTACGCCCCGAACATGCTATTCAGGAGGCCCCAGGACCGGTAGAACCCGACCGATCAGTGTCCCTCAAGCCGGTGCGGATCATGGATACCGAGACGAAAGTTCTGCGACGGAAGAGAGTTCCCCTTGTCCGAGTGCAATGGGACAACTGCGGGACCGAGGAGTCTACTTGGGAACCTGAGGACCAGATGCGAGAACTTTACCCCGACCTCTTCACGTCAGGTAACACATAACAAATGTATACCTCTTATTTAGGGTATAATCTCATTATGTCTTCAAAAATACTATGACCCAACCGAATTTTCGAGGACGAAAATTTTGCTAGACTTTTTAGATTTGTAACATCCCAATTTCTATTTTTCGAGCCCTTCGTGTCGTTTGACCCGCTAGAGTTCTGTGGGCTGGGTTGGCACCCAAATACTTTGGTGATAACCTATTGGGTATTAGTGACCCAATAAGTCATTTTCTCCGCCTTCCGGGTCACACGGGTCTTATGTGACTAAACTAGATATTGAGCCTTTATTTTTGCGTAGATGGACTTATTAGCCTTTAGTAGGCCAATATACATGCGAGTAGCATGTCATTACCCTATAGTAGTCCAATTAACTCATCATGATATTTATTCACTAAGTTGAACGTCTTGAACCATGCGACGCCCAAAACATCTTTATCCGCCTAAACGCACATCAAACCACATAAACGATAACTTAATGAGAAATATGACGAGTGCACTCCTATCAACTCTGAAATTTTATCAAGATACCCTAAGGACAAATTGAGGTACTATGGACCAATAAAAATTTAATTAATCTTTTAAGAATTTATTTATTATTTGGGTAATTATTTATTAAATATATTGGAGATTTAAGAAAAATAGCAAATGATATTATTATTCTATCAAATTTTTATCATAGTACCCTAAGCATATTTGAAAGAGATGTATTAATTAAAATTATTTTTTAAAAAATATAAATTATTTATTTTGATTTTATCATGTTGGAAACACCAAATAAATAAATAAAAATACGAAAATACTTTCAAAAATTACGAAATGTTTTCTAAAAATACTTTATGATTTCAGTAGGCTGCCATAAAAATTTTGCTTTAAAATAATTAACGGGTAATTAAATATCTCATTTATAAGCATCCATTAATAGGTAAAACCCCCATAATAACTCCCCCTTTCAATATGGTGGCTGGAGGTTCATCTCCTCTCCATTCTCAAGGCCTTGGGAAGGTTAAATCCGGCTGGTGTGGGCAGATTCATCAAGGAGGAGTAAATGCTTCTCATTAAACCCCTCACAACACTCCAAAAGACCACCCCTCCTATATAAACCCCTCTAGGGTTAGGGTTTTGATTTCCCCAGCACCATATCCCCCTAACCAGCAATAGACCCAGCCCCGGCGACCTTCCGGCGAATCTCCTCCACGAACTCCGGCGAACTCCACCGCCATGGCCGCGCGACGATCCCCTCGCCTAAACGGCACGAATGTAAGTTCCTCCGACTTCTCTCTGCCCTTAGATCCTTGTCTCTTCGATCCGTGCCGTTTCCGACCACCGGAGACGGCGTTCCCGGCCACGGAAGTTTCGGACCACCCCCACGACCTCCGCCACCGTTGCGGGTTTTGACCTCGCATGGGGCGTGTGAAGGGGAGGAGGAGTCCCCACGACCCCTCCTCAAGGCCCTTGAAGCGAAGGGGCTCGACGGAATCCGCTCCGGCGGCCTCTTCATCCGATAAAAAAAAAACAAAAAAAAACGGTTTTCTGTTAGGATTTTCCGGCCACCGCCGGCGGCGGCCGGCCGCCGGAAGTCACCCCACTGGAGGCCCTCCCCAGGGTACTCTCATTGGGGGTAGTGGCCGGAACCCAAGACCCCACCAGCGGTGGTGGAGCAGCCCGTAACTCCTCCTGTTTCACGGTGGCTTTACAGCCACCGTGGACCTGGAGATGTTTCTCTCCAGGTCGCAGCCGGCGGCGGCGGACGGCCGCCGGCCGACTCCCTGCCGAAGCGCCCCACCCGGGCGAGTTTTGCTGAGGAGGGGTAGTGGCCGGAGCAACCGGTGCTCCGGCCGGCCCTGTTACCACCCGCGCGGCCTCACGGCGGCTGCAGGCATGCAGCCACCGTGAGGCCCTATTTATTAAATAAATAATAAAAAAAAAAAAAAATGATTATTATTTCATTACTCCCTCTCGGCGCACCTCGCCGGCGGCCGCGGCACCGGACCACCGCCGATCCTCATCCGCCGGGACACCCATCTTGGACGAGGCCATCGGAAGTGGTGGCCGGAGCAACCGGTGCTCCGGCCGACCACTGTAGCTCCACGGTGGCTGCATACATGCAGCCATCGTGGATCTGGATGTTCCCTCCATCCAGATCCACTGTCGCCGGCGGCGGTAGGCCGCCGGCCGGCACCTCGCCGAAGTCCCTTCCCGGTCGATCACGCCATGAGTGATGGCCGGAGTTTTCCTTCCCACCGGTGGTGATGGGGAGGCCCCGCAAGTGGGGATCTAAGGCTCACGGTGGCAGCATGCATGCTGCCACCGTGCACCTGGAAGGATTTTCCTTCCAGGTTTTGCGCCTGCTGCCAGCGTTGGGCGGCCGACTGGCACCTCGCCGGTGTACCCAACTCCGAGCGCCACCATTCGAGAGTAATGGCGGGATCAATTGCTCTCCGACCGGCCATGGATATTTTTCCTACGCCATCACTGCACGCCACCCCTGTACGCTGGTAAACAAAATTTTTTTTTATCCATATTTAATTATATACATCTGGAATTCTAAGAGAGGTATGGGGATAACTGTGTGATACATGTTGGAATAATAATAATAATAATAACAATAGAATTGATTTCACCTTCCCGGAAACGCTGACATGGCTCGTGGCCCACTGATTACGCCACAGTTTGAGTATTTAAACTTTGTACAGTGGGAATGTTTTGTTAATGACGCATCACCACGATGGTATACCTAAATACTTTCTAAATATTTCTACAAATAGCTTATTCTGACTAGTTTTGATATCAAAATCATTCAAATAACAAGCGCATATCAATAACCTAATGAACCAGTAGAGGCATGATTTATCATTCATATATTAAGGTTTCATCACATCGTGTACATGAAAGTATAGTTCTTCTATTTACACGTCGTCATTGCTAGCTTAAATTTGTGATAAATATCAAACTGTGGTTGTCTTGTAACTACAAGTTAATCTATATACATATATATATATATATATATATATATATATATATATATATATATATATATATATATATATATATATATTTGTGTGTGTTGTTTTTATAAGTATTGCAATATAGTCATTTCATTCATTTCCTAATGCATGGGAATGCGGGAGTGTGCATAGTTACTGATGTGGCGGGTTCGTCGGCTTCCCCCTATTATACACTACGGGAGAAGTTGTGACGACGAACTCTATTGTTGTTGGGTGGTGAAGAGGACCGGGGGCTAGCTACCCCTTCCACAGAGGTCCGTCTCACACTTGTTTTGGTTATGTGCCGAGAGGGTCGATCTCCGCACAAGGTGAGGATGTGTTCCCACTGAGAGTACCCGTTTCTTGGGGTACGAAGGCCTAGGACGTTGGGGTGTATCCATAACCTAGAAGTGGGAGCGACCGACCCACTGTCACCGTCTGGCCACGGCGGTGAGGCCTGGGAAGTGAGCTCCTTCTCTTAACAGGTCACTATGTCGACATAGGGGATAATGATCGTGACTCATCATTCGAGAGACCGTGAGAACATCATACATGCTCATCACATCAATTATACATGATATGTTTACATGCGCTATCATCCTGGTCCGTCATCGTATAACCACCGTCAGGAGGAGTTATACGATGACGGGTAAACTTACTACTTCGGTACTCTTTTTATAAACCATTGATTTCTCATGCCACTACCGTTTAACTGCTTATTAAGATATGATGCTTCGACTACTGTACTAACTTTCTATTTCTCCCGCCACTACCTTTTAATTATTATTGCAAGATATGTTGTTTCGGCTATTGTACTAATTTTCCTTGCAGGTTACCTTCCTTGTACCCATTAGGGGGCTGGGGAGGAGCGTGGGATTTACTTGGTCATGATGTGGCTAACGTACTTTTGTACGTATCATTTTAGGGACCGATGCGCCCACCCACGGAGCAGGAGCCGATGGAGGATCGTAGGCGTGATCCCGTTGAGGAGGAGCATCAGGAGCCAGTGCGGACGATCTACGAGGATTTGAGGGTATTATTTTGAGGAGGAGAGAGGATGAGTGATTTTCATTTTGTAGACTCTATGTTTGTCGTCTCATGTTGGATGATCTTTTGGGACGCTTATACCTCTCGTGGGATCTTGTTATGGTTGCCTATTTTCTATCATGATGATTTATCTACACTCTGTGATGCTTCCGCAAATTTTATATTCTGTGAATGATTTTCTATTTCTGATATATATAGCCTTACAAAGCGCATGTTCCGCCACTTGGGTCGTGGGTCGGTGAGAGGGGTGGGTCCTCTACCGAAACACGAACCTTTTGGTGGGACAAGCGCTTTGGGCATAAGGTCCTCTTGGTTTTTAAAAAGGGGATCTTACACTCCGCTTGGACGAACCCCAGCTCTCCTAAAGCGCGAACGAACAAAGGTTCTTCGCCACCTCTACTTGGACAAACCACGGTCCTCCTAAGGCATGAACGAACAAAGAATCTTCGCCACCGCCACCTGGAAGGACCCCAATCCTCCTAAGGTGTGAAAGAAAAAAAAGGTTCTTCGCCACTACCACCTGGATGGACCTCGGTCCTCTTAAGGCGCGAACGAACAAAGGTTCATCGTGACCTCTACTTGGACAAACCCAGTTTTCCTAAAGCGCGAACAAACAAAGGTTCTTCGTCACCTCCACTTGGGAGAACCCCGGTTCTCCTGAAGCGCGAACGAACAAAGGTTCGTCGTCACCTCCAATTAGATGGATCTCGATCCTCTTAAGGCGCTAACGAACAAAAGTTCTTCACCACTGCCACCTGGATAGACTCCGGTCTTCCTGAGGCGTGAATGAACAAAGGTTCTTCACCACTGCCATCCAGACAGACCCCGGTCCTCCAAAGGAGCGAATGAACAAAGGTTTTCGCCACCACCACCCGGACGGACCCCGGTCCTCCCGAGGCATGAGCAAACAAAAGTTCTTTGTCATCGCCACCCGGACGAACCCAGTCCTCCTGAGGCGCGAACAAATAAAGGTTCTTTGCCACCGCCACCAGCACGGACCCCGGTCCTCCTGAGGCACGGACGAACAAAGGTTCTTTGCCACCGCCACCCGGACGGACCCAGGTCCTCTTGAGGCGCGAACGAATAAAGGTTCTTCGTCACGACCACTCGGATGGACATCGGTTCTCCTAAGGCACGAACGAACAAAGGTTCCTCGCTACCTCCAATTAAATGAACTCTGGTTCTCCTAAATGCAAGAACAGAAGTTCCTCTCCATCTTCACTTGGACGAACACCGAATCCCCTAAAGCCCTATACTAAGTCACCACTGTACAAACAACAACAAGGGGAGGTTCAGCGACTACCAAGATCCTCCACCTACTCATAGCAGCGGGACCTTCACCAGGCAAAACCAATGTCCGGAGGGAACTACAAGCCTCAGGCAGTCAGTCCCGAGGCGAGGCAGTCAAGCTTAGAAATTTCCGTGCTCGTCGCTTTGCGGTTCATGACCCATGAAAATTTGGGTGCATTTGATGAGATTTCCCTGAATTTTCTAAGTCAAACCCGCAAGGCTCAGATCAAGTCCGTATGAACCCTACCAGACAAGTCACGTGCAGGAAGCCGTAAGTCCCGAAAGCACCCAAGAAGGAGGTTGAACCCTAGCACGCACGGTGGGGGTCGCGTAGGTGCGACCGACTGATGCGCGCACAACCTACGCGTGCACGCGGCCTGCGCGTGTACGGCTTGCGCGCATGCACGACAAGCACGCGGCCGCGCACGACCAGCCTATGCGGTCGCATGCACGTCGTGCCAGCGCGCGGGCATCGACGACCGCTGTTGCTGTCGATGACCCCCGCTATTTCCTACCGTCTCCGTCGCCGCCGACTGCCTCCGGCCATTGCCGCCGTCGGGCACCTTGCCCGGGCCGCCTGAACTGTCTAGGGGGGCACTTCTATCATTTCACTAAATTTGGTGATCCAAGTGACTGAAACTAAGCGACGCCATTCTCCAGCACTAATTGCACCTCGGCAAAATTACTACCATTACCCTCTAAAAAACTATAAATAAGCTCGCATACCTTCATTTGAAGACAAACAACTCCAGAGGCAAGGGAGAGCTCTGAGATTTTCTGGCGAGATCGTGGACTTAAATCGATCCTTAGCTTAGGAATCCGCTCCACTCTTCTCCTTGCGATAAGGCTCCAACAAGCGTCAAGTCCCAACATATGCCTCCGTGAGAGCGCTCCCATCAAGGCTCCGCTACAACGAGAGCACCACGCCAGAGTTCCAAGGACTTAGAGAATTCTTTGAGCCGGAATGTTTCCATCGAGGTTTCGTGGACTTATCCAAATTTTCAAGGCTAGAGTGCTTCCATCAAGGCTCTGGGAACTTAACTTCTTTTTCATCTTTTCTGTACTTTGCAATTGTAATGGAGAATCAGCCTATCGTCTTCCGAGCTCAAATCTCAATTCCTGTAAACTCAAAGGAACTAGTGGATTTTGGCTCGGCATAGATCCATCCACGTGAGTTTTCACCTTTTTCGTATTTTTCACGTCAATAAAAGTCTCTTGTCATTCACAACTGTCTACTTTGATTGTTTGCGCGTCTGATCCAATTTCGAGTTAAGACGGTCTGATTTCTCCGGATCAGGGAAACACCGAGCGACCCGCAACACCGTGTAATGACATTCATAACTAACACTTAGATCATAAAGAAGTATAATATATTGTTAACTTGGTGATCATGCACATGCTTGATGAGGGTCAAGCTTGTTCTTAGCTCATCCCTACCTATTGTCTTATATAGGCAAATAAAATTGTTTCACTATATTAAGGATTCGTTTGGGGGACTTATTTTCACCGGTCAAGCGGTTGCGACCGCATGAACCAGGCCTTAAGTAAGGCCCAGACTTAAGGACCAGTTTCATGCGGTTACTTAAGGCCTGATTCATATGGTCGCAACCGCTTGACCGGTAAAGATAAGTCCCCCCCAAACAGAGCATAAGTGGTTTATGAAATATATCAAAGAATAACAAGATTTGCTTATATCTAGTTGTTGATAACCAATGTTTTGTGGGTATAAATAAGTTGAGCTCGAGTCGAGTTTGACAAAATTTCGAATCTCGAGCTAACTCGAGTTCGATGAGCTTATTTTGGTTCGAACTCGAGCTCGAGGCCAATATATTGAGCTTGAACTTGAGTTGTTCACAAGCTTTGCATATCATTAATCATTTTTTCTTTACAATTATATATATTTAAAAAAAACTGGTAAGCCATCTAGTCGTGTACAAAAGGACACGACCCAGTGGGCCGGCCTGGTAAAAGTCCAGCTAGGCCCGACCCGGCAAAAGCCCGGCACGGGCCGAGGCCGGGCCCAGGGCCCATACAGGGCTCAGGTTTAGAGCTACTGCCCGGCCCGATACCCGGCCAGGGCCGGGTCGGGCAAATCCTTTTCGGTCTTTGCCCTGGCCGGGCTAGGGACGGGCAAAGCCCGGCGAAAAAGAAGAGCATAATGGCTCTTATTAGAGTCGTTAATTAAACGGCTCTAATAAGAGTCGTTAGCATTGGCCAGCTGCCCCGCTGGACACTGATGTACAGTAGTACAGCAGATGCTGTATATCTGCTGTACTGCTGTACAGAGCCTAGGGCCTAGGCTGGCCAGCCTAGGCCCTAGGCTCATTATTTTAAAAAAATTAATTTTTTTAATAACCCCCCCCCCGCTCTCCCACTCTCTCTCATTCCCCAATCCCCAACACGAGCACCCCCCTCTCTCTCTGACTCTCTCTTTCTCCCACTCACTCTCTCAGCTCTCTCTCTCTCTCTCTCTCTCAATTTCTCTCTCTCTATATTTTTCTCTCCAACTCACTCAATCTCTCACTCTCCAAGGCTCTCACTACCTCAACGACAGCATGTCGTCGTCCTCCTCAACGTGTGGGTCGTCTACTCAGAGTACGCCTATAGTGGTGGAGCACAATCATAAGACGATAGATTGGGAGCACTTCGATAAGGTTCAAGTTGGCGCCGAATTTAAGGCGCGGTGCAAATTATGCTCGAAGTTGCTGACCCTTACCGGCAACTCGACACTATCAAGTCACTTTAAGTCTTGCGTGTCGAAACAAGCCCTCGAGTCCAATCAGGCCCAAATTTCAGGAGCAGCACAAATTTGGACATACGATCAACTTCACCAATGGGACCTGCAGATGAAACATGTCATCAAACGTGGGTTGTCATTCAGCCATTACGACAACGAGGATGCGACGAAGTACATACGTGTAAGCCTTCAGCCTAAATATCAACATGTAACTAGAGCTTCTCTTAGACGCAACGTCATTAAAGCTTATTTAGAATCAAAACACTTGTTAATAATTTTTTTTGAAAATTTCGAGGGTCGTGTAAGTTTAACGAGTGACGTTTGGAGCATTAGCATAAAAGTAGGATTATTGTACATATGTATCACCTGTCATTGGATCGATCCCGTCTCATGGGAGTTAAATAAGCGCGTAATTTGTTTTGAATGTTTCGAATATCTGCACACTAGTAAAGCTATATATAATGTAATTATAAAATGTGTGCGCGAATTTAAATTAAAAGATAAAATAATGAGTATTTCTTTTCACAATGTCTCTAACAATAACGTAGTTATTGATTGATTAAAATGTGATTTAAAATCAATGCTAAACGGTGCGTTTTTTCACCCTCGCTGTATTTGTCACGTTTTAAATTTAGTAGTAGAAAATAACTTAGCCGCTATGAAACCGTATATTGAAAAAAATCGTCTTATGCTTAGAGTCATTTACAGTTCTAGGTAACGATCGCATGATTTTAAAAAATTTGTAAACGCACAGTGTAAAAAATATTTGAAACCACAAGTTGATATGTCTATTAGATGAAACTCAACATAAAAAATGTTTAAAAAACATTTCAACAAAAATCACTTATTATGTAATATTATAATATGGTAAATAATCATGATTTAACCGATGCTGATTAGGACATATTAGGACATTGTATGGATTTATTAAAATATTTTTATAGGGTGACGGTTTTTTTATCTAGCGTATACTAACCCACTAACTCACTAGTTATTGAAAATTTTGTAAACATCACACAAAAATTTAATTATTATATACAACATGATGAATGACTTCCATTAATTGAAATAATGGAATTTTTTAAAAAAATATTATAGAGAAATGCCTGCAATATTTTCGTACGCCGCCGCTTTAAATCCGTTATTCAGCGTAGACGGCGTAAAAATTTTGATAGAAGAAATAAATACAAACTTAAATTTTAATTTAAATTTCGATGATTGTGACAACGTTAGTATTATAAAATTTAATTCTCTTTTTACCGATTGTTATAATTATTATGATAACTTATATGCCTCCCGACCCCGGGAAGAAATATCGCAACCAAAAACAAAGAATACTTTTAAAAACAAAATTTTAGAATTAACAGCTAGAAAAAAAAAGCGTGCACATTTAGTAGTTTAAATGAATTAAGATTGTACACTAAAACACAATTCCGTGATTTTATGAGCACGAAGGAGATTGAAAACTTCGATCTCTTAAAATGATGGAAATGTAAAGTTAATACGTATCCTATTTTGTCCATATGACCAGTGATTTACTAACAATGCAAGCTAGTACGGTAGTTTCATAGTCCGCTTTTTCTCTTAGTGGCAGAGTTTTGAACGAGCGGAGGAGCCGACTCAATGAAGAATCTCTGGAAATGCGCATCTGTTACAAGAACTGCTTGGATGCTATGAAAAGCTAGTAGCACATTACAACATTAGAGGATAACTCAGAGGAGATGAACGCGATGAATTTACAAGATGATTGAAGAGCAAACGCACATATAGTAGCTGCCTTCAAAGTTAAAACTGTATTTTTCTGTTTTGTTAAATTAATTAATATTGTAAATTTTTTTTCTAAAATTAAAAAAGATAATAAATTTCATTTGTTTTAATTTTCTTCAATTAATGTAAATTGTAAACTGTAAATTTTTTTTAATATTAATGAAATTGAAATTTTTTTGTTCATGCGAGCGAATTTTTTTTAGTGTATTAAATTTTCTCCGTATATATATATTTTAAAATAATTTAATTATTATATTTGTTAAAAATACAATTATAAAGCCCGGCCCGGGCCCGTCCCGAAGGGCCGGATCAGGCCCCTTCCCGGGGCAGGGGCCCGAGCCCGGTTTCAGAAAAGCCCGGGCTCGGCCGGTTGAGAAAAGACCGCGGTATCGGGCCGGCCCGATCGGGCTTTATGCCCATGACTAATTAGCCAGCTCACCAGGCAAGGGGTCGCGGGGTGGTGCATCGCAGGAAATGCACTGCACCGTGCAGTGCGCGAGATCAGACAGGTGCGAGTGTATCTCAGCTCGCGCAGAGATGCGTGCATGCTTCGATCTCTCGCGCACTGCTTTGAGATGTGTGCGCTGAGATGTGCAAGCATCTCAGCACACTCGCATCCATTAAATTGCACTTTATAGTAAAGTGCAACGGATCTTGTCCCTCGGATTTACTGCACTTTACCTCCCCGTACACTGACTCAAGCTCGAGTCGTAACCATGATCCTCTTCCGAAGTCGTAACCATGATCCTCTTCCGAAGTCGTAACCAGCTAATCCCAACTCCTCTTCTCGCTCCTTTTCTTCTTCGCCATGGGCGATCAATGCCGGATCTTCTTTCTAGCTCTCTGCCTGAAGCTCCTCCTAATCCCTACATACCGCAGCACGGATTTCGAGGTTCACCGCCACTGGCTCGCCCTCACCTCCTCCCTCCCGCTCTCTCGCTGGTACCTCGACACTTCAAGCCCCTGGACCCTAGATTACCCTCCGCTCTTCTTCGCCCACTTCTCCCTCCTCCTCTCCCTCCCCGCCTCTCTCGTTGATCCCGCCATAACCGACCTCTTCGCCGGGCAGAACTACGCCGCCCAATCAGCCGTCTCATTTCTCCGCCTCTCCGTCGCCGCTTCCGACCTCTTCCTCCTCGCCGGCGTCCACCGTCTCTCCAAACACTTCCCGCCGCTCCAAAAACGGCTCACCCTCGCGTTAATCCTCTGTTCCCCGGCGCTTCTTATCGTCGATCACATACACTTTCAGTACAATGGATTTCTTTTGGGGATTCTGCTGATTTCGCTGTCGTTTATTGCCGAGGGGCGGGATCTTGCCGTGGGTTCGTGTTCTCCATCCTGATTTGCTCCAAGCATCTCTTCATGGTTGCAGCGCCGTTGTACTTTGTGTATTTACTCCGGCATTACTGTAATGGACTTTGGACTAGGGCGGTTTCCAGGTTTTTGGTGATGGGTTTGGCGGTGGGGGCTGTCTTTGTCGCCACTTTCGGGCCTTTCATTTACTATGGTCAGGTAGAAAAAAGATTACCTTTGTTTGCTTCTTGTTTTAGTAATTTTCTTCTTAATTCATCACTCACTACAGAGTTGATAAATTGAACATTTTAGGATACGAGTTTGTTTTCACTAGCATGATTGTGGTGTTAATTTTAATTTGCTCGTTACATGGGTGAAGTTGTTTTGGTTTAGGCTCCGTTTGACATGGCGGTAGCAGTCGTGGACACGGTGGTTATGAACCGTCATTCGTGAACGTCTGTCCTCACTGAAGAAACTCCATTCACTTTTATGTTCAAAACTAGTTTTCTTTTCTTGGTGAAGATCATACCCAATGTCATGCCAAACATTATTCTATGGCGGTGGAATTTTAGTCCAAACTCACCGGAGCAAAAAATGCGTGCCAAATGAAGCCTTGGTATATTACAAATAATCAAGTGTAGTCCATCTTGATTTAGGCTCCGTTTGAGGGATTGTTTTTGGTGTGACACGCTTTCCGCCAAACACTAACGCATCTCCCAGATCATTTTTGCACCCACATTCGACATTCTCGTCTTTTCCTGCTGACTGCTACATCATTGAACACCGTTTTCATGTCGTTCGCAACAACACATGGATGCCCTTTGCCACATTAGACATTTATTTTCCGAGAACCTCCCATCAAACGGAGCTTTAAACAACAAAATCTAATTTAGTTATTGACACTGGGTAAAGTAAATGCTGCAGTGTGAAAATGCACTAAGAGACTTTAATGTATGTATGCACACATGAGCATTGTATCAATTTAGGACTCCCGTCGTCACCACACGTGCATACATGTGTTAGTTGAATCAAAACAAAAAAATGCTTCCAAGAAATGTTCGGCTAATATGTCTTTCAAAAAGAACAAAAGATTAAGCAAATTCATATGAATCAAGATCTCAAATTATATGTATATTCACCCAACTATGCAACAAAGACTATAATGACTTCCAATTAAAAACTCACATAAATAATTAAGGCCAAAGAAGAAGGTTTACTATGGTTTCAAGCACAAACATTGGGATTAACACAATCCCTCCACTAAAATAGTTGTTTCCTCCACTGATTTCGACTTTCCAAAGGCTAGAATGATACTGGACTACAGGTGGCTGAAGCAAAGAACCCGAGACAGCTAACTGGAGATGCTAGCAACACTATCCGTCCACTTCCAATGGTTGGAACTGAAATTCTGCAGTCTATGAAACACAAAAAGACGTCAGAGTCTATTTTGTTTGGCTGGAAACAAAGGAAGACTACTGGTGTGAATCCACTGGAAGTTGTCGATTGATGTCCTGGGTTAAGAAGGACATTGTATAGGTTGCCGACAAAAGTACACTTAATAGCATCGTCTTGGATAAGTGCAGGTCACGGGAAATCCAGGCGATGGTAAATTCAGGTTAAGCAGCTTGATAGAGCAAAGTATCGACAACTCCAACGTCAATCCAGATGCAGTGCTTGGGGTGGAAACAACACCCAGCTCGTCTTCGACGATGGTGGTACGAGATCAATGAAAACTGGAATTGTCGATGTCGCAGCGGGTCTCGGATGATCGATGGGGAGCAAGATATCGCTTCAGGAGAGGTTGTTTTCGTCCCTGCTTGACGATTCACGACAGAAACTACCCTAATTCCCAACGATTCCAAGCAATTGTCGAAGCTAGTAGATGAAAATTGATCGTTTCAACGGTTATCCAGTAGTTGTTGAGGGGTTTGTGGAAACAGGGGTGGGGGTTCTCGGGAAAAGAAAGGAAATATACTTTATTAGACTTCAACACCTAATATTTCACGGCTGCAACATCGTGGCATCACAAACTATAAAATACATACTTATAACGACTTTATGTATCGTATTTGAAACGTTTCGGAGTTGGAAAACTCTAGGTAACTCATCTCCAAAACTCTCGGGAACTTTTAATTTTAGATATAAAAAATTTCGGATACTCATGGACACTTTCAAATATTATCAGATAAGTTTGAGTATGCTTGAAAATGCCCAAAAAAATATGTGTTTTGCCATGGTTACATAGAGAAAGACGTGAAATAAAAATTATAAAATGATAAGTGATGCGATTTAATTTATAGAATAAATTTTATTTATGATTTCTATTTAGGATATGATATTTTTTTGTGACACAAATCTTGTTTTTCATTTAATATATTATGATATGTGAGATATAATGATGAAAACAATAAATATGTTAATGTCACACATGTCTTCATATTAATTTTTACTCATATTTAAACAATTAATTTTTTTTAAACGTATCACGTATCCTATGTTTTTGAAAATCAAGTTTCCTGTATTTGTATCATATCGCATATCTCGTCCCGTGCAACCTATATCACAAAATCTCAATTCTCTCAAAATTTTGCAATCCCCCAAAATGAACTCCAGTACAAGTATTTATAGACTCTCTCACACACAAAGTCCGACTATGATTGACTAAAACGACAACATATAAACAACACACAAAGACTGCGTAGAAAAATACAAAAATACATAGATAATATTCCGTCGACGCTCCGAACGCAATGACGAGCTCTAATCATCCATACACAGATCCTAATCTCTCCTTCGACAAGTGTAAACCCGAATGGACTCCGAAATGGGTTGGCTCGCCCGTGGACTACGGTCCCCATCAATTCCCCCCGACTTGAAGACATTTATCTCCGTAGAATGTAGATGATCATACTCCTGATGAAGACCAGGTGCAAATGAACCGAGCTCCTGTGTTGACATCCATGTATCATCAGTAGCAGACACCCCTTCCACTGGACTGGGTAATGGATAAATGGATAATGCGTCCATTGGGTGCCAAAGTGATGTCATGCTCCATAATATTTGTTATACACGTAAGTGTCGAAGTAGATGTGAGTGGATCCGGGTAGTTGCGTAATGGGGTTAAATACTCATGAGGTTCATAATATGGAATCAAATCTTCAATGTTGAATACATAATGTATTCTCATACTCTTAGGGATATTCAATACATTGGCATTTGAACCAACCTTTCGTACTACTGTTCGCGGACCCTTTCACCTGCCATTTAATTTTTCACAGTTTCTGAAGGGAACCTCTCAGCTCATTCTCACCATCACTTGTTCACCTTCACTAAATCCCGATCTCTCCTTTGAGTGTCTGCATGCGTTTTATAACTTTCATTACTCATTTTAATTTTATGTCGAACTGTTTCATGCAGTTCATGCAAATCACTCGGCAAACATACTAGGTCTGGCTGTAAGTGGAAGCAACACAAGCTCAATAGACTTTCTAGGCTCATAATCTAGGATAACATGAAATGTATTAAACATTACGAACCTATTAATAGGGCTATTATACGCAACTTTCACTATAGAAAGAGTAGAATCCCAACTAGACATATGGTTATCTACTAGGCATCATAATAGGTTCTAAATTTGATTAACTACTTCAGTTTGTCCATCCGTCTGTGGGTCATAGGCGGTGGAGAGTTGAAGGATAGTGTCAGTCATATGCAAAAATATCTTTCTAAAATAACTCACAAAACGGACATCACGATCAAATACAATTGTCTTAGGTAGCTCATATAGTCAAAAATATTCTTGACAAATAAGGTCGTGACTTGGGATACATGAGTATAAAGTGAACTCTATTCGAAAATCAATCCACCACCACAAATATGGAATCATTCTTTCTGAGTGTTCGCGGAAGTTGAAGCATGAAGTTCATACTAATATCCACCAAAGGTTGATGGGGAACAAGTAGGGGAGTGTATATGCTAGTGTCTTGACGTGTGCCTTTGGCTGTCTGGCAGATGCGACAGAGTCAGACTACACGAGCAACATCCTTCTTTAGGCTAGGCTAAAAGCAATGATCCTTTACAAGGCTAATCGTTTTATCTCTTCCAAAGTGACCTACCTTGCTTCTAGCTTGCATCTTCTATATCAAATAATCGCTAAAGAAGTACAAGGGATACACAAACGAGACCTGTAAAATAAATACCCATCCATCAAGAAAAATCCCTCTGGAGTTTCTAGTGGATCTCCAGATAGAACATTATTCATCTTGCTAGAATTAGACAATGTGGTCTCATATATGAGACGCTCAAAGCCCTCTACTTGGGCACTCATCTTATACAACATTCTGAGTCTCCTGTTGTGGGCATCTGTTGGTTTGTTCTCAACACCAGACTTGTGTTTGAGAACATAATGGAACTCTTGCATGCATTCCACTCATTTAACATGACATTGACCTAATTTCTTCTGCAAGTTAAGGTAATCACAGGGCCTGATGATCTGAGTACAATATAAACTCTTTGGATAAGAGATAATGTCACCAATAACATAAGGCTTGGATGACCGCATAACACTCCCTGTCATAATTAGAATATTTTTGCCTGACCTTAATTATTTTCTCACTAAAATAGGCGATATGATGTCCTTCTTGGCTCAATAGACCACCAATGGCTATGCCTGATGCCTCATAGGCCACTCAAAAGACTTTACTGAAGTCACGTAGCCAAAGAACATGAGCTGAGGGAAACTTGTCCTTAATCTCATTGAACGCTCTAGTAACTGCTTTTGTATATACAACATCACCCGTAGGCAACTTATGAAAAGTGTCATTGTTGTACTGAAATCACTTACAAACCTTCGATAAATGGTGGCAAGTCCGTGAAAGCTATGTGCTTCATGAATGTTCATGGAAATTGGTCTGAATGGATAGATTTAACTTTGTCAGAGTCTACAAAAATGCCTGCGGTTGGCACGATGTATCCCAAAAGATGTACATGGATAAAAAGTGCACTTTTTCATTTTGATATACAAGCACTTCTTTTAGAGGACTTCACATACGAGTCTAAAATGAAGAAGATGATCAGTGTGCGTTTGACTGTAGAAAACAATATCGTCGAAATAAATCACCAAAAAGGGTCGTAGGACTTGGGTTATAACCCTCATGAAAGTGCTAGGAGCATTTGATAATCCGAATGTCATTACTAGCCATTCATAAAACTCATATCTTGTTTTTAAGGTCGTTTTCCACTCATCTCCCTCATGTGTTCTGATTTGGTGGTACCCGCCGCGTAAATCAATCTTAGTGAAGACCTGTGCACCAACCATAACATCTAATAAATTATCCAATTGAGGATTGGGAAACCGGTACTTCACGTAATCTTATTAATGGCGTGACTGTCAATGTACATACGTCAACTCCCAAGAGTAAGAAAGGTTGGGACTTCACAGGTAATCAAATTTTCTCGTATGAGTTTTTTTTTGAAGAAGTTCATCGACTTGCCGCTTCATTTCAGCATGTTCAATTGGGTTCATACAGTAATGGGGCAAATTGGACAGGGATGCCCCGAGTATTAAGTCAATGGTATGTTGAATGTCTCTCAGGGGAGGCAACTCTTCAAGAAGCTCATCTAGTGTAATATCAGAGAACTCATCTAGAATATGACGAACATCCGGGTGGACCTCTAAAGTCTTAGTAGGGCTCTCAAATGCTTGTGTGGAGGTCACTACTTAGATGATGTCAGACTCATGACTCTCGTAGAAAATCACCCTTCCTCATGATTTGTGAAGGCTTCGTGGAGCCTGTACCGACTGAAGGGTCAACTCTACCTGTGGAACACTCCTTAGGTTGAGTTGAGGATAGGGTGATCTTCCGTCTCTTATCATAAACTACACATGTATTCATCTTACCATAACATGTGACATCTCGATCATAAAGCCAAGGTCTACCTAAAAGTACGTGCGCGACATCCATGAGAATGACACCACACCAAACTCGATCCTCAAATGAGATGTTACAGATCGATTTTGGATCACTCGCTGTTTATCTTATTATATGTTATATGGAGTTCATATTAGGAGTCAAGTATTATTATATTAATATTTATGTATTTTTTAATATTTTATGTGTCATCGGGTAATTATGGGCTGTGAAACACGGGTACGGGTACGCGGTACTGCAAGATTATAAAATAGCGCGGTACGGGTACGTTTGGGTATGCGAAGAAAATTTAAAAATACATATAATAAGTTAATTCACAGCAAGAATATATTCAATGAAATGTTATCAGTTATCACCATACATGCACAAGATTGCCCACATAAACACAAAAATTAGACTAATCTAAGGAATAATGAAAGTGAGAATTATACTAAAAATATCCTCTAGAAACACACAGTAAAAGAAATTTATTCAAAAGAAGATATAGGGCATACATAGTTCAACAAACACAAAAGAAATCTAATGAAGATATAGGGCATACATAGTTCAACAAAACAAATAAAAATGCTATAATGACTTAAGTTCTTAAATTTTAATGTCATCATTTTTTTCATCATTAAATAATATTGCTTCCATCTCTGGCCCATCATGCGATAAGTTAGCAACTTCAAGAATACTAGCACCCTTCATAGAATCAAATGCATCTCCACTAATGTCTCATAGTTTTGTGTCTCCTTTAGTATAAAATGGCGTCCTCCTTGAAAGAAGCCGAATATTAGAATGCACAAAGACTAAATCTTCACATTGTTGTGGTGTCATCTAATTTCTCCTCATGGGATGAATGAAAGAGTAAGTGCTCTAATTCCTTTCACAACATGAAGATGAACACAGTTGACTAAGCTGCTTTCCCAATATCATCTTCTCTGTCAGAAGATCATCTTTCACTTATGACCATTGCTTGAAGGCCACGAGAAATAAATTTAAATCTTTTCATCATGACAATCAAGGAAGCAAAACGTTGTCTGCAACTGAAAGTAACTTTAACGGTACAAATTCATTGAAAATAGCTAGTCTCATTGAATGATTCAAGATGAAATTTTTAACAAACCTGACATCATCAATAATAAGTTTAATCCAAATTCATTTATCGTAAACAAAACTAGCTATTCCTGTTTCTTTGGGAGCACAAAATTCTTGAGTGCAAGATTTAGTGTATGCACAACACATGGAGTTCAAAATATTTTTGAAAAATGCCCTCTATAATAGATCTAGCAGCACAAGTAGCAGCATTGTCAATAATAACTTAAACTTTTTCATGTCCAACTTTATGAATAACTTCTCCAAGCCACTTAACAATAAAAATTTTATTTTTATATTCACCCTCACAATTAATAGCTCTTATGAAAAGTGCTCCACCATTTGATGCTCCCATCAAATTGATAAGAGGTCTTCTTTGTGCATCACTCCATCCATCAACACAAATACTAAGACCTTCTCATTCCATGATTTTTTAATAGGCTCTAACAATCTTTCAATATTTGGTTTTTTTCTTTTTGGAGAAGTGTTGTCCGTAGTAAATTATATCCAGGGGGCATACCCAACTATATTATTCTCAGCAACATATCTAAACACATCCACAAAGTAAAGATTTCTTGCTAAATGAATAGACAACCCAACAAAATAAAACATGCGTGCAATCATAGAGTTTAAAGTTTCACGAGCACCCATATTCATCGCTTTCTCTAAGGGACTGTTGCTCAATGCCCTTCTCTTCCTTGGTTCATATCCTTCTAATCTAAAATCACCTGTATTATCAACAATTGATCTAGTTGTAGTGTTAATGGGGGAAGGTGGTAGAGGAACTATTTTAGTCTTGACAGTTTCTTTCGATTTTCAGCTTGTTCATGAGCTTTTCGTAATTCCGAAAGAATATCAAATTTGCTACTAATAACAAAACCAACCCTTATACCTTCATTCTTTATTAGTAACAAATGAGTTTTGACTCTTACATATGATCTTGAAAATCATGTTGCAATAATTGCATTTTTATTTTGAATTTCCTTCTCTTCCCCCTTTTTAGAGTCAATATAACGTGCTTCCAAAGCGGGAAAAATTCATTTCAAAATTAGTTGAAGGCACATTTGCACTAGTTGAACCCATTGAGCTTGATTTATTAGAACTCATTTTGAATTTAAAAAAATTCTTGAAGGAGTGATTACAACAATATTTGTCATAATTCAAATTAAAATTATAAATTAAATGACAGCAGTTTCAGATGTTGTCTTCTTTGCGGCTGCAGCCTACAGCTATGAGTGTGTGAGAGAGAAAAGCTGTTGTCGGTCGCTGGTATTGAGACGAGAAGGGGGTGTCGACGAGCGTGAGGAGAGAATAAGGAAGAGTCGACTGTTGTGAGGCGAGGAGGCACCGAAGGAGGAGGATTCCAGTGTCTGCTCCCGGTCGTTGGCCTACGACGAGGATGCGTGGCGCAGCTCTCGGTTCTCGCGGCTCTTGAGATTTCAATTTCGATCAATAATTTGCCCTAGCGAGAAGGAGACTCTGTGAATAAGCGCTATTTTTTGGACCGGGCGGTGAACCAGGTTGTATTGGGCCGACCAGGAAGTAACCGGAAGTACCGAGCCGTACCAAAAAATAGTAAAAGTACGAGGTACGTATTTTGCCGTACCGGGGCGTAACGAGCCGTACCAGTACCCATAAAAGTACCAGGTACGTGTATGGGACATTTTTTGGAGTACTCGTGATTCATAGATTACGGTTTGCCACCCGGGGGTTTGATAAATAGACCCTTAGAGTCTTGTATCAAGTTATCAATGAAATGAAGTCTAGTTCTTGTCCTTTTTGTGAGATCTTGATGACTCTCTCCTCCAATGAGCAACCCTGCTTATGCAGCCGCGGTTCGGCTTCATGGTATCCTCCTCCACCGCCATCTTCTCCGCCTCCGATCACTATTCCGGCGAGTTACCACTATTACGGAAGTAGGCCTGTAACAACTTGGTATCAGAGCCATTGGTCCTCTTCCGCCGCCACCACTTCAGTTCTGCCGAAGTCTCTAGCAATCTTCTCCCCACTGCTGTCGCGGGCTTCGTCCAGCCAGCCGGGTTTTCCCGCGCCTTCATCATGGTCCTGTTTGCTTCTTCCTCAACCAGCCAACCTTCGTCCAAATCGCTTCCATCAACCACTGGAACCATAACACCGCCTCCCTGTTTCCCTTCCAGACCAACCCCCAGAAGAAACCTCCCCGTCGTCTTCAACGAGCACGTCCCCCCAGATTCCTTCATCGTTGACGCTCTTCCTTCCCTTCCTCCGTCGCAGCACAAACCAACGTCGTTGTCTCCATTGTCGACACCTTCGCTCAACTCCTGCGACAGTCCATTGCGCCGACTGTTCAGCGACCCTCCTCATCCAGCGAACCCCCGCGCGACTCCAAGCGCTGCTACACATTTGCTTCGTCCTCGAGCAGCCGGTCTCCATCCGACATTTCCCATCCCGTCTTTTTAATTTCTCCGCACGCTACCTCTTCCTGCTTTTTCTTTTTCTCCTGGAGCCCCCCCACCCCCCCCCCCCCCTTTTCAAGTCATCCCTCGAGCCCCTTGCCAGTCCTCTCTGATAGTCCTCTCTGATACCAAATTTATTAATCCTTTTCGTTAATCTATTATTACCATTAAATCAACAGCCGGTTATTCTTCAAAAAAAAATCTGCAACCGGTTATTTAATTCCAGCTCCTTTTTCCGCACTCTTACATTGAAGACTATACATTTTATCATTTTATCATCATATCGTGCCACGTACAACAGTTTTATTTCTTCTGTTTCACACTTCTTTTTTTTTCTTATTATTTTCACTGTCTATACACATCAAGCCCACCAACCTATCAACCCTCTAATTGATTACTATTTCAGTAATTAATTCTCTTTTTTTTTATCTTCACCTTATGATTTGGAGGCTACTCGACCCGCTCACGAGAAACATCATCTCGGCGCCGCCATCCTGGTCCTCTTTGAAGACATGCTTGCGAAAAGTAAACAGTTGCTCACTATTCCACAGACGCCACAGGGCCATGCAGTTGCCACTCCGTCGTTGATGCTAGTTATTGCCTTGCCAGCCCCGGCTCCACTTGCTCCGTCGGCCCCACTCCGCCGACCCCGAGGGTCCCGTTCCTGACTCCGGCCACCTCACCGCTTTCAGATCTGTTCCTTCTGCCGGGCGTCGCTTCCCCGACCTACTTGTTGTTGCTTCTCATCACCGCTCCACCGACCGTGCCGAAGCTATTACTTCCACCGCTCATTTTTCCAACAACGTCGCGCTACTCGCCGACTCCGCCGCCGTCACTACGCGATATCATGCATTGTTCTGGCGGGAGATCAAGCTGTCAGATGATCTGGTCACTGCGTGAAGTTCGAGCTTGAGGGCAAGCTCGATTTCAAGGGAGGATGAGATGTTACAAATTGATTTCGGATCACTCGTTTATCGTATTATATGTTGTATGAAGTTCGTATTAGGAGTCAAGTATTATTATATTAATAATTATGTATTTTTAATATTTTATGTGTCATCGGGTAATTACGAGTTTGCCACCCGGGGGTTCTATAAATAGACCCTTGGAGACTTGTATCAAGTTATCAATGAAATGAAGTCTAGTTTTTGTCCCTTGTTGTGAGATTTTGGTGGTTCTCTCCTCCAACGGGTAACCCCGCTTAGGCAGCCGCGGTCCGGCTCCATGGTATCCTCCGCCACCGCCATCTTCTCCGCCTCTGATCACTATTCCGGCGAGTTACCGATGTTACGGAAGTAGGCCGTAACACAAGACTAGGGTGATAGGCACGAGGCATCACTGAGTGACTTGGATAGCCATCTTATCTACCAAATAACTCGGTAAGGGTACGGGTGGGCTTCAGGTTTTACTTTCATACGCTTTAGCCCCTTCCTGGCCATTATGTTTACACAACTTCCGCTATGTATGCCAAACTTACAGGCACCATCCACACTAGGGAAATAGGCATAGAAAATGGTGGTGCGTCTCCAATTCATCAGTGCTATGTATTTGCTGCCCTCTGGTGGTAGTGTTTCACTTTCCGACAATGTCTTCGTTTGGCCGATCAAATCCTTAACTCTAGTATCAACACATGCTTGTGCATGCACATATGAAACACTTGCAAATTGACATTAGAATCTTAACGGACTTGTTAGTCTCAAACAAAGAGAGTGACTAACCATGTTCCAAAGCTTAAAAGGACCCAGGAGTAGACATTATATACAAAGATATAATAAATTTTGAGATTAGGCTTCTCTCATGCAGATTGTGCTAATTCACCTTTTGATAGGAGATCTACAACATGATATTGCAACTTTGTGGAGAAAATTTAATATCCTAGATGAGCAGAAACAACGCACCGTAGCAAGATCAAGTGTTGATTAGAATATAGAGCTATGACTCATACAATATGTGCACATGTTTGGCTTAATCGTTTAGTGGAAGAATTCTGCCATATTGAAAAGTTTGCTGTTGAACGATAGAGATGGAGGGTTCTGCTAATGAGAACACCAAAATAACAGGTTTTTCGGAGAACATATGTAATGAGGAAATCTAAAACAGGGAAGCCTAAAATGCTCTTTCCACATTCATCCAAATTGCTCTGTTAGAGATTTTGAATTAGATTGTATTTTTTAGATTCTCTGTTTTATGCAGTTGGATTCAAAGTTGTTTGGATTTAATTTTTTTTTCAACCCTCGATAGTGTTTACATTCAAAATTTTTTCTTTTTCTACCTTCCACTACTTTCCCTTCACGTCGACAAAAACTTCCGTGCACATTAAAAAACCACGGTGTTTGTTTTTAATCAAATTAAGGCTCTTTTGGCTCAGCTGCAACGACTAGAGAAATAGTGATGAAAAATCTTCTGTTTTGCAGAGTGTTGGAAAAATCAGTGAAACTGTTTGGAAGAATAACATTTGCGGTGTTGTTTCAGATGGAGAATCGGTTTAGCCAATTTGACAAAATAGTTGTGCGGTGTAACTGAAACTTTCTTAAGAAACCGAAACTCTATTGCCTATAGTCAAACTGATTTTTTTTCTGAAGAAAATGGATTCTAAATAATTTCTTTACATAATCTAAAAACTCTATGCTATCTGTTGAAGCCAAATAGACCCCAACTGAGTTCGAAGATAAAAGTTGGTGCAGCCAAAAAACTACTTCTCTCAAGTCTCAAACCCTTGACTGGATTCTAAGGATCTAAGACTGACCAATAGCCTCAGCAGGGAGGTCCCACCTCACACCCGGAAGATCTCTGAGAGCTTCCCCTCCAAAGCCAAAGCTGGGCTAGGAGCTCCTCAGAAAGCACTGGAATTTGGGAGACAATGATCGCTTGCCTTCTAAGGAGCCCTTATGGGTCTATTTATAGTTTTTGCTGCCTTGAGATTACTGAAAAGCCCCTAGTTGGTCTGCCAATAGCCGAATCCCCTGTTTTTCTGAGGGTACTGAAGTAATTTCTCCTGAGGGCAATTAGGACATTCTTCCTAAGGCCCTGGGCCCCACTCGGCGAGAGCTGTGCCGAGAAACTTCTGCCCAGGGCATGGCGCGAACGTTCTCGCCCGGCGTAGGCGAGAACTCTTTGAGATAGGAACCTGGCTCGTGCGCAAGCGCTTCCCTCCGCGCAGGCCGTGCTCGACGGTCTTGGCTTATGGTTCCTCGTTCGACGATCAGGCGCAATCGTTCCCGCCTTCTTTGGGCGAGACCTCCTTAGGGCAGATCTTCCTTAGGGCGGGAACACTTCGGCTAACCCAACTGTGACCATTGTGCCTCCTTGTCTGGCTCAGCGAATATGAGGTTGTACACAATCCCCGCTCTTTTTGAGCTAGCACCGTGCTCGAAAAGACATGTCCAACCCAAAATATTCGCTGAGCACGTGTCAACATCAGGGAATCTTTCAGTGGGCCGTACGGTGCCTATAAATATGTGTGCCGATAGACGGTCATAATACTTCACTCGAGTCGTCATTCTCCCCCTGAGCTCTCGCCTTCTCTCGCTATGCCTTCCAAGCGTGCCGACAAACTGCTTCCGCAGGATCTGCAGGACCGCATTAACGCGGCACAGGCGCGAGCTAGGGCTAACAGCGCCCTGGTTGCCCCATGGCTAGCGAGACAATCGTCGGTTGCTGAGCCCTCTATGCCTAAGAAGAAGAAGAAGAAGGCGAAGGTGTTCAGCGGGACCTGTCCCGCGAGAACAGGAGCCCGCCCACCCCCCCCACCCCTAGTCGTGCGGACGGCCCCTCGCCGCGGAAGGTAAGCTTGATATACCAATTACTAAAAACCAGCTGTTCAGTTGTTTAACGTGATACCTCTCGCAAGAGACGGTTCCCGACGCTGCCGCGTCCCCGCGAGAACCTTTGGATCCACCCTCTAGCCGTCATGATGATCAACCGCGGTTCCAGAGGTGGCCCCTCCACCTGACCCGAACATCGCAGGTAACGGTTCCCCTCTCGCCCTCACTTAAATTTTTAAGTGCTGACCTGATTTCTCGCAGCGTCGGTTTCCGCACCTCCAGATCTCGCCACCCGGGAGAGTGGGGCGAGAGCCGCGAATCAGTCTGCCCATGCGGTTGATTCCTCCCTACTGGCGGGAGGAAATACTGCCGAGATCTCCGTGCCTTTGTTAGACGCTAGCCCTCCTGCGGGAGAGAGACCCGCTCCCCCGCCCCGCTCCTGACCAAGCCGGGATCACCATTCGCAAAGTTTACCCCCCCGGAAAAGGAAAGCCAATCCACCTCCTCTGGAGCTGAGGGGGGGGGGGGGGGGGCTGGGCCTTCTCGCCTGCCGTCGACCGGGGGGCCTCGTCACTCTGAAGGTATACGGAAACTTTATCGCAGCTATCCTTAGCTCCCGCTAAAATGAGGAATTCTTTTGACAGGGGGGACATGGGCTCGCGGCTTGGCGCTGAGGTAGAGGAGGAAGAAGAAGAAGAAGAAGAAAGAGAGGGAGAAGATGGCGAGAGCTCTCCCTTCCCTTCGTCTGACGAGATGGAGGAGATCCTGACCGGTGTCGGGAGCGCGAAAAGACGGGGGAAGAAGGTCGCCGCCATTCTGTCGAAGCTCATCCGGCGAGAACGGGTCCGCGACCTTGCGGCAAGAGAGTTCACCAGTCAGTGGAGAAGAGGATAGAGACCCTGGAGCGAGATTACCTTATCGGCGAGATGGACCGGCCGGGGGGAGCTACGCCGGATCCTCACCCGAGAGGTGCATCGAGCGAATCGGGATCTGTCTCGCCGGGTTGACCTGGGATGCAGCGTTCTGTCGTCCTACTTCAACCCGCAGGCGCCACCCGGACCAAGCTGCGGGACCGAGGAAAATGGCGGTGGGAGCAAGGGAAATGGCGCTGGGAGCCTTACTGAAGCGCGAGACCTCCCCTCCTCTTCCCCAGGCCTTCCCTTCTCTAATGTACCCTTATTTACTCGCTTAGAGTTGTAACTAATGTTTCTGCACTTTATTCGCTTATTATTTTATCCCGTTCTCGCTCAGCGAGAGCAATAACACGGTTTTTAATATTTTCTATTATTGTATGCGTATGAGTTATTTCCCGGGTCCCGGGTGGCGAGAGCCACCTCGCTTCCGCCTACCTTGCCCGTCGCATGACCTCTTGCCACGTTTGCGCCAGTCACTTAGTCAATCGGTCACTGTCAAACTCGGGCGGGAAAAACGAAGCGTCGCTGACCTAGGACGCGCCGGCTGTACCCCGCCTCCTTTCTGAGAACAGCCATCATTACCACGATTTTCTATAAATAGGAGGCTCACCTACCACATTCATTTCTCCGATTCCAGTCTCTCTCCTCTCCTGTTGCTTTCGCGGTTCCAGCTCTCGCCCGTTTCCGCCTTCTCCTGCCGTTCTCGTGCCGCTATCGCTCTCGTCATCTTCTGAAGTTCTCGCCTTCAAACCCTCTATCACGATGCGGGCGGGGGGTGAAGGACGATCCCACTGCGCGGAAGCTTTCCAAAGCATCTTTTCCCTTCCTGCACCCTCACCGTGGATGAGTTCACCTGATCAAGACTCAGCACGTTCCCGCCGGCTTCACCGCGCGGAACCC
The DNA here is from genome assembly GCA_039583875.1 of Platanthera guangdongensis. NCBI lineage: Eukaryota > Viridiplantae > Streptophyta > Magnoliopsida > Asparagales > Orchidaceae > Platanthera > Platanthera guangdongensis. The sequence goes on from CM077161.1 coordinate 5,236,441, forward strand.
GGGCAATCACGACAAAGTTAACACCGCAGGGGAGGGGGAGCTCGCCATCCCTATTGAACACTTCGAGGTGGGCTTCCGCCTCCCGCTGTGGCCGAGATGCGGCAGGCCCTCCGGTATTACGGGGTGGTTCCCGCGCAGCTGAACCCCAATTCAGTTGCTATTCTCGTGGCATTCATATGCTATATGCGGTCCGAGAGGATCGAGTTCAGCTTGCCGATCTTCCGCAAACTGTTTACTTTCCGCGCAAAAGGAGGTGTGGTGTTCTTCTCCGGGCAACTGCTCAAGACAATCGGTCTCGCCAACAAGCACCATCACTGGGGCGAGAGGTTCATCTACGTTTCTGGCGACTTTGGGAACGTACCCCTTGCCCCCATCCAATATGAGGATGCCGCCTACAAGCCTCCGTCCTTGGGCTCCCGCGAGAGCGCCCTCCTTGAGTTCTTCGGAACCAAGGACTTCGACGTCCTCTACCTCCGGCGAGACGTCGATTCTCTCTCCCCTGTACTCCCGGGAGAAGGTAGAGTCTCGCCTTTATTTGTCTTTTTCTTGCCTTTTCCAAGGTTGGAACTTATTGTTATTGTTTTCGCAGGAGAGCGCGAGATCCCCCTACGCCAGCCCTTCGACGAGGCTCGCGCCGGAGGGAGTCAACCTCCTAGGGACCCGCTGGCTCTTGCGAAAGCCGCTGCGCAAGCCTGCCGAAAAGAGCCGGGCCCTCCCCCTTCAAGCGGTGTCGTGAAGCGAAAGCCCGGTGCCTCCGCGCCTCAACCAATCAAGAGACCCAAGACAACGGATACCGAGAAGGGCAAGGCTGTTGTGGTGCCGCCCGTCCAACCTCTCCCTGCCGGCCGCTCCTTTGAGGAGGTCTTGCAGGCAGTAAGCAAGATTGCGGCCACCAGGGGCGGCCCCGAGACTCCTGCCGAGAACCCTCGGGCCCCTGGTGCCGCAGAGAGCGAGGGTGCCGCCGCCGGGACCTCCGGCCAACCCCTGTCTGACGAGGTGCCGCGGGGCCATCGCAACTTTGGTCTCGGCATGAGGTGCTTGGACGCGGAAAACAAGCCGCTGCTGCAGTGGGATCCTGACGCCAACAAGGTCTCGATCTCGTCCCTCTTGCCAAGCTGGGCAGAGCGAGACGAGGTTACCGGCGAAGCTTTCGCCCTAGGGTATTGCCTCTACAGCCGGGAGGACGCCAGCGTCTACGATAGGATGTCGACCCGGCTGCTGGCCTACGACTCCACTCGCGCTTTGATGCGTGGGCTGGAGCTTGCGCACATGTGTGCCCGGCGGAGCATCACGATAGACCGCAACTTTCAGGACATGTTCAAGGCCAGGGACGATGCGGTGGCCCAAGCGGCTACTTTGGCCAAGGAGCTGGCCGAGGCCCAGCAACTGTTATCCTCGCGCCAAGCGGAAGGGGTAAGCGAGACCTTTCGCAATCACTTGTTCTCGCCTCCCTAACTCTTCTCTTATGCTAACCTTCCGCCGTTCAGGATTCTGCCCAAGCCGCACTTCGCGAGGAGCTGTCTCAGGCCGATACGACAACGTTCTCCTGCGGGAGCAGATCGCGCGCCTCGAGGCGAGTGCAGCCCCTCCGTTGGACGAGAGATTGAAGAGCTAGTATTACTCGGCTTATGACATCGACAAGCTGCTCCAGGGGAACGCGCAAGCCACAGTAAAGTTGACGCTGAAGACGCTGCGAGACATCAACTGCTGGGACGGGAGGGGCAAAGACATCACTGCTCAACAGCTTGTTCCATGGCTCTTTGAGCCCATTCCAAAGCCCCCGGGCGCCCCTGATACCCCTCCCTCGGATGTCCCAAAGTCCCCCGCAGCGGGTGGCGAGACCTCCGGGGAGAGCTCCGGCGAAAGCTCCAGCGGGAGCTCAAGCGGGAGTTCTGAGGGGTACAGTTTGTCTCCTTGAGGGCCCCCTCTTCCTTTTCCTTTCCGCCTCTGCTTTTTTCCTTCCGCCTTAATGTAAAACGCGAGACGTTACCAGTTTGTTCTTTTAATATATTTAATGCAAATGTTTATTGTAAATATCTCGCTCTGTTACTGTGAATGTGCCCGATTTAATTGGTGGTCGGATTTTGTCTGCGCGTGCTTCCGTCGAGGCCCTTGGTCGTCTTAAGATAGCCTGCCCTAGTGATGGATCAGCGCGATCCCGCACGAATCTTTAGGCGGGTTCCTGCTGCAAACTACCCGACGGAAGCGTGGCTCATGAACCCTTGGGACGGAACCGTGCTCCTTAGCCTGCGTGAATCTCTTTAGGCCCGTCGCCTAACGATCCCGCTAGTTTGCTCGAACATATTGAGTCTTTTTTGGCGAAAGCGCCCTCACTACGAGACCTCTTTGGCGGGAACTTCCCAGCCGAGATCTATCACCGCCGAGACCTTTCCTATCTTTTCCATTTTGCCTTCCCAATGCGCCTCCTGCCTTGTCCAAACCAAGCCAACCAAACCAATCCTATCCCCCACAGGCGAGCCTTCGGACCTGCCAGCTAGATGAGAGCCTGCGCAGCGGGTCTACCCGGGGCCGAGACGAGCTCGGGGTGCCGATGAAGAACTCAAACCAGACCTATCCCCCACAGGCAAGCCTACGGACCTGTCAGCTAGATGAGAGCCTGCGCAGCGGGTCTACCTGGGGCCGAGCCGAGCTCGGGGTGCCGATGAAGATCTCAAACCAACCAAACCTATCCCCCGCAGGCGAGCCTTCGGACCTGCCAGCTAGATGAGAGCCTGCGCAGCGGGTCTACCTGGGGCCGAGCCGAGCTCGGGGTGCCGATGAAGATCTCAAACAAAACCTATCCCCCACAGGCGAGCCTTCGGACCTGCCAGCTAGATGAGAGCCTGCGCAGCGGGTCTACCTGGGGCCGAGCCGAGCTCGGGGTGCCGATGAAGATCTCAAACCAAACCTATCCCCCACAGGCGAGCCTTCGGACCTGTCAGCTAGATGAGAGCCTGCGCAGCGGGTCTACCTGGGGCCGAGCCGAGCTCGGGGTGCCGATGAAGATCTCAAACCAAACCTATCCCCCACAGGCGAGCCTACGGACCTGCCAGCTAGATGAGAGCCTGCGCAGCGGGTCTACCTGGGGCCGAGCCGAGCTCGGGGTGCCGATGAAGATCTCAAACCAACCAAACCTATCCCCCACAGGCGAGCCTTCGGACCTGCCAGCTAGATGAGAGCCTGCGCAACATGTCTACCTGGGGCCGAGCCGAGCTCGGGGTGCCGATGAAGATCTCAAACCAAACCTATCCCCCACAGGCGAGCCTTCGAACCTGCCAGCTAGATGAGAGCCTGCGCAGCGGGTCTACCTGGGGCCGAGCCGAGCTCGGGGTGCCGATGAAGATCTCAAACCAAACCTATCCCCCACAGGCGAGCCTTCGGACCTGCCAGCTAGATGAGAGCCTGCGCAGCGGGTCTACCTGGGGCCGAGCCGAGCTCGTGGTGCCGATGAAGATCTCAAACCCAACCTATCCCCCACAGGCGAGCCTTCGGACCTGCCAGCTAGATGAGAGCCTGCGCAGCGGGTCTACCTGGGGCCGAGCCGAGCTCGGGGTGCCGATGAAGATCTCAAACCAAACCTATCCCCCACAGGCGAGCCTACGGACCTGCCAGCTAGATGAGAGCCTGCGCAGCGGGTCTACCTGGGGCCGAGCCGAGCTCGGGGCGCTTCAAAACGAATGATCACGTTATATTATGAAAAACTTGGCAACAGTTAAGAAAAAGCCACTCGATATAGTATAATAAATTTATTTTTGAAATACATGGTTACATCCTTCCCCCCTCAGGGGTAGAAGCGTTTTAGATCATCACCACTCAAAGTGTGGCTTAGGGCTCTTCCCTCCACGTCCTGGAGGTAGTATCCCCCCGTTCCGAGGACTTCCTTCACAATGTATGGACCTTCCCAGTTCGGGTGGAGCTTACCCACAGGAGCCGACCTTCCTGCCGCGTCGACCTTTCTCAGCACCAGATCCCCTTCAGCGAACTGCTTGACCCTGACATGCTTATCAAAATGCTTGACCATCCGTCGCTTGATCTCTTCTTGCCTGATAGCTGCCACGTCTCGCAGTTCCTCCACCATATCTAACGAGAGGCGCAGCCCCTCTTCATTCTCCACCCTCCAAGCCTCGTCCCCTTCGCCCGCGACTATGACTCGCGGGGACCGGACCTCGAACTCCACTGGTAGGACGACTTCACACCCATGAGAGAGCTTGAAGGGGGTCTCACCGGTAGCCGTGTTCGGAGTCGTTCGTAGTGCCCACAGGACCGACGGGAGCTGCTCCACCCAATTCCCCTTTAAGTTCTCCACCTTCTTCTTTAGTAGGTTTACAATGATTTTGTTTACTGCTTCCACCTGGCCGTTACTCCGAGGGTGATGGACGGAGGCAAACCAGAGATCTATCCCTAGTTGAGCGCAGAAGCTGATGAACTCCTCGCTGACAAACTGGGGGCCGTTATCGGTCACTATTGCTTGGGGCAACCCATGTCTACAAATGATTTCCCCCCAGATGAAATTCCTTATGACCTGCGAGGTGACCTTGGCTAAGGCTTTAACCTCTAGCCACTTTGAGAAATAATCGACCATGACCAAGAGGAACCTCCTCTGCCCACTAGCCGGAGGAAAGGGCCCAACTAAGTCCATTCCCCAGATAGCAAATGGCCATGGTGCCGTGATACTCCGGAGCCTCTGAGCTGCCAAGAGTTGAAGGGGGGCGTAGAGCTGACATTTTTGACACCTCCTCGCAAACTCCATGGCATCCTTCCTTAGGGTGGGCCAGAAGTACCCCTGTCTGACCACCCTTGCCTCCAGTGTCCTTCCTCCAGAGTGACTGCCGCACTCGCCCGAGTGCACCTCCCTTAAAATCTTCGGGATTTCTTCTTCGGTCACACATCTAGCTAGGAGCCCTGACAACATCTTACGATGCAGACCCCCCTCCATCATCAAGTAGTGAGCCGCTTTGCGCTTGAAGCTTCTCCCGACCTTGGTCCCCTCAGGCAGTTCACCGGTGGTTAGGAAGGCCACAAATAGATCTACCCACGAGGGTTGCCGATCCACCAGCATTAATTCTCCTTCCTCAATAGCCGGTCGGAATAGCTCCGTCAAGGTCCCTCCCCCGCGAGGTCCGAACTTGGCTAGTCGATCGGCGGCTACACTTTATTCCCTTGGAACATGTTGAATTGAGAATGACCGGAAACCTCCGATGATCGCCCTTACCTTGGAGAGGTATCTGATGAGGGTAGGCTCCCGAGCTTCAAATTCTCCCCGGATCTGCGATGCTATTACCTTTGAATCAGTGAAAACTTCCACATCCTGAATATCCAGCTCCTTTGCCAGGCGGAGGCCGGCGATCACGACCTCATATTCCGCTTGATTGTTGGTCACGGGGAAATGCAGAATGACCGCCTGCTCTATGGTTACCCCCTGGGGACTTGTCAACACCACCCCTGCCCCTAGGGAGTGCCTTCCTGAGGCTCCATCCACCATCAACTTCCATGCTTCTCGAGGTGGCTGCTCTCCCCCCTCGACTTCAACGATGTAGTCTGCTAGGAAGTCCGCCACTGCCTGTGCCTTGATGGAGAGTCTTGGGACAAAGGAGATGTCGAACTCGCTTAGCTCAATGGACCACTTAGCCAGTCTCCCCGAGTGCTCCACTCCTTCGAAGATCTTGCGAAGAGGGTGGTCGGTGACCACCCTAATCGAATGCGCTTGAAAGTACGGCCGGAGTTTCCTTGCCGAGACGACCAAGGCGTAAGCGAGCTTTTCCAGGATGGGGTAGCGGAGCTCCGCTTTCCTCAATATCCGACTGACGTAGTAGATGGGCAGCTGCTTCTTTCCTTCTTCCCTCACTAGGACGGAGCTCACCGCCTCCGCTCCTACCCCGAGGTACAAGGTCAGGTCCTCCCCTTCCTTTGGGCTCTGAAGGAGGGGAGCCTGAGAGAGCTGTCTTTTCAGCCCTTGGAAGGCCTCTTCGCACTCGGCTGTCCATTCGAACATTTGATTCCCCCGCAACACCTTAAAGAACGAAGAACACTTGTCTCCTGCCCTGGAGAGGAACCTGCTTAGCCCAGCCAACTTGCCTGTCAAGCGCTGGACCTCCTTGGTGTCGCGAGGTGACTCCAAATCCAGGATGGCCTTGACCTTGTCCGGGTTGGGCTCCACCCCCGCCGGAGTCAGAAGATGCCCGAGGAACTTCCCGCGGCTGGCCCCGAAGACACACTTCAAGGGATTCAGCCTCATTTTGAACCTTCTCAGGGTGGCGAATGTTTCCTCAAGATCTTGCAGGTGCGAAACCATGCACTTGCTTTTGATCATTAGGTCGTCGACGTAGACCTCCAAGTTCCTCCCCCTCTGCTCCCGGAAGACTCGATCCATCATGCGCTGATAGGTAGCCCCTGCGTTCTTTAACCCAAAGGGCATCATCTTGTAACTGAAGCATCCCTCCCTCGTGATGAAGGAAACATCCTTGGTGTCAGGAGGGTGCATCCGGATCTGGTGATAACCTGAAAAAGCATCTAAAAAGCTCATGACAAAAAAACTGACGGCTGAATCAACCAGCGCGTCGATCCGAGGCAGGGGGTAGCAATCCTTAGGGCATGATTTATTCAACAAAGAAAAGTCAATACACATCCTCCATTTACCACCTCCTTTCTTTACCATTACCACATTGGAGATCCAGCCTGGATACTGGATCTCTGAGATGAAGCCCGCCTCTAGGAGTTTCTTGACCTCCTCGCGAATGGGCTCCTCCAGCTTGGTGGCGATGGCTCTCATCTTTTGACGGATGGGGCGGGTGCGGGGGTCCAAGTTCAGGCGGTGGCAGGCTACGTCGGCGTCGATGCCCGGCATGTCCGCCGCGCTCCAAGCGAAAATGTCAACATTGCTTTGAATGCAAGCCCGCACCTGCTCCCGGGCCTCGAGACTCAAGCCCCCGCTGACCCGCACCCTTTGTACTTTTCCTGCGTCGGTGAAGACCTCCATCTCCACCACTTCTTCGGCCGGCTCCAGCCGCGACTGCTCCCAACCGGTCCTTGTCTCTTCCTCCAGCTCCAGCTCTCCTCTTTCTCCCTCCTCCTCAATCTCCATCGCTTCTACCCCCCCTGCTGCTGCTGCTCGGCTTCTACGCCCCTCGGGGCCTCTCCCTCGACTTCTTCTGCCGCCTGCCCTTCTACTTCTAACGCCCCTTCCGGGCTCTCCTGCTCCCCGTCCCCCGGACCACCCGCATATCTCCTTGCAGCTTCTCAGTCTCCTCTCCTCCGACTTCCTTCCCAGCTATCCTTCTTGCCTCCTCTAAGACCATCTCCTCTTCCTCAACAACCTCCTCTAGGGCCGTCATCTCTATCTCCAACTCTTCTGCCTCCGCCATCCACGAAATGGTGTTGACTGCTGTAACGTAACATTGTCTTGCCACCTTCGGGTCCCCTCTTACCCTGACCTGCACCCCCCCCATTGTTGAACTTGAGGCACTGATGGAACGAGGAGGGGACGCAGCGAAAGACGCTGATGAGGGGGCGCCCAAAGATGACATTATAGCTGCTCGGGGCGTCCACGATCACGAACCTACAGTTCCGCGACACGCCCCCCAACCTTACGTGCAACCCTACTCCTCCTTCTACCTCCTTCCTCTCTCCGGAGAACCCGAACAGAGGTCCATCCGACGCCAAGACCCTCTTCCCTTCAACCCTCATCTCATCAAAGGCCTTCTTGAAGATGACATTAACCGAGCTCCCGTTATCTACCAATATCCTTGAGACCGTATAGTTTTCCACTGCCGTCTGGATCACCAGGGCGTCGCAGAATGGATCTTCATAGTCTGGCATGTCCGCTGATGAGAAAGTAATCTTTTCTTCTGGTGGGGGAACCTGGGAGGTGGAGGCCACCCCCCTCCGGTACATGGTTTGCAGGCTCCCCTTGCGGGTTGCCTCAATCCCCACTCCTCCGTGAATCACCCCGATTCCTCCCCGGGTCCCTACATCCACCCGGTCTTCGCACCTGTCTTCCACTTCGCCCTGCTGCACCTCCACTATCCTCACCGGTGGATCCTGCCTCCCTGCTCCTCTTGCCTCCCTCAACTCTAAGAACTCCGGGCAGGTGGCCGTTGCGTGACCTTCCTCCTGGTGGAAGTCACAAAAAGGCAACGCCTCCCCGCCCCTTCTTCCGTCTCCCCTACCTCTTCTACCTCCTCTAGCTCCTCTGGCTGCTCCTCTCCCCCTCCCTACTTCCATGGCCTCCTGCGGTGGCGGGGGACGACTCCTCGGCTCCTGCCTCCATGCCGGTCGATCGAACCTCCGGGTCTCCCGCAGGTTATCTCTCCCCTGATAGCCTTCTCCTGGGCCCTGGGGGCGACCCTCCTGGGGCCTCCAACCTAACCGGTTGTTCGGCTCCCAGGCCCCCCAACCCTGCTGCTGCCCAAACCTTCGGGGCTCCTCCCTTCTCCTTTCTTCCCTTTGCTTCCTTTGTTCCCTCGGCTCCTTCTGCCTTCCCGCTGCCGGTTCCTTCACTTCGTCCTCCGCTAGCTTGGCCAACTTCCTGGCGAATGCTGGGTTTGCTCTCTCGAAGTCAATCTCCTTTGCCGCCCTATCCATGAGCTCCTCAAAGGAGAGGGGAGGCACCCTCTTCAACTCCATGCTAAAGAATCCCGGTCTCAGCCCCAGGGTAAAGGCTAGCATCAGCGCGTACCCTGGAGTCTCCTGGACCAGGAGGATCTCTTCCTGAAATCGGTCGACATAGTGGCCCAGCGTCTCATCCGGCCTCTGCTTCACTGCAAACAGGCACTCCGCTTCCTTCTTCCGTTTCTTCGAGGTTGAGAACCTCAACAGGAAACTTCTCCGTAGATCTTCAAAACAGTAGATTGACCTCGCTGGCAACTGATGGAACCAGTCCCGAGCCTTCTCTTTCAACGTGATGGCAAACAGCCGGCACTTGAAGGCGTCTGTCATCTGCCTTATTGACACAACGTCTTCAAACCACTGTACGTGCTGCACCGGGTCATCCTTCCCCGAGTAGTAGGACATGTCGGGCTCCCGGAACCCCTCCGGTACCGGAGCCGAGATGATGAGCTCGCTAAATGGGCTCTCGCCACCTGCCTGGCGAGAAGGTACGTCTCGCGGCCTCGGCTGACTTGCCCGATCCGCGAGACCGTGCCCTGGGAAGAGCTCCCGCACCGCCGCCTCCTTCTCGCCCGGATCCGTCAGCGCCTCCTTGCCCGGGCGCTGGCTCTGGCCCGGGAATAGCTCCCGCGCGGCCACGTCTCTCTCGCCAGCCTCCCCCGGGACCTCCTTCCCCGGGCGCTGCCCCGGGGCGTTCTCGCCTAAGAGCGGGACCTCTTCAATTGGGACCTGAGGGGTGGCCCACTCGCCTCTCGCTGAGAAGGCCAAACTGATTGTTTGCAAAACCTCTCTCCTGAACTCATCCAGCATCCTCTTCGTTGCTTCCTCTCCCCGGGTGGGGGATCCTCCAGAACCTGACCCTTCACCTTCACCTCCAGCCATGGGGCAAAACTCAAGGCTTTCTTGTATCAGCTGCCCTCCACGCTCACCGCACCAGAACTGTTGAAGCCAAATATGACCCCAACTGAAGTTCGAAGAAAAAGGGGTGCAGCCAAAACCTACTTCTCTCAAGTCTCAACCCTTGACTGGATTCTAAGGACCTAAGACTGACCCAATAGCCTCAGCAGGGAGGTCCCACCTCACACCCGGAAGATCTCTGAGAGCTTCCCCTCCAAAGCCAAAGCTGGGCTAGGAGCTCCTCAGAAAGCACTGGAATTTGGGAGACAATGATCGCTTGCCTTCTAAGGAGTCCTTATGAGTCTATTTATAGTTTTTGCTGCCTTGAGATTACTGAAAAGCCCCTAGTTGGTCTGCCAATAGCCGAATCCCGCTGTTTTTCTGAGGGTACTGAAGTAATTTCTCCTGAGGGCAATTAGGACATTCTTCCTAAGGCCCTGGGCCCCACTCGGCGAGAGCTGTGCCGAGACCCTTCTGCCCAGGGCATGGCGCGAACGTTCTCGCCCGGCGTAGGCGAGAACTCTTTGAGATAGGAACCTGGCTCGTGCGCAAGCGCTTCCGCGCAGGCTGCGCTCGACGGTCTTGGCTTATGGTTCCTCGTTCGACGATCAGGCGCAATCGTTCCCGCCTTCTTTGGGCGAGACCTTCCTTAGGGCGAGATCTTCCTTAGGGCGGGAACACTTCGGCTAACCCAACTGTGACCATTGTGCCTCCTTGTCTGGCTCAGCGAATATGGGGTTGTACACTATCATAATGAAATTTCTTTACATTTTTTTCTAATTTACTTTATTTTGTGGCATACATATTTTTTTAATAAGATACTGCAGTTAAAGAGGTTGTCAGACCAATGGAGAGAAAATATATTGGTACTTTTGTAAAAACAAAAGAGATATATACAATTGTGTTAATTACATAGAAATTAAATTAATGAGTCATATCATGAAACTATGAGAATGAGTAATAAAAATAAGAGTAAGATGAGAGACGTTATCTTAGAGAATCCATTTGGATTCATGCCAGGGCGGTCGACCATGGAAGCTACACATCTCTTGAGAAGACTCATTGATAACCATCGAGAAAGAAAAAGATTTTCATATGTTGTTTTATCGATCTTGAGAAGGGTTATGATAGAGTTCCAAGTGTGATTTTATGAAGAGTCTTAGAAAAGAAAGGAGTAAATGTATCATACATTGACATAATCAAAGATATGTATGCAAATTCAGTGACAAGGGTGAGGACATCTGGAAGATTAACACAAGAATTCTCTATCACTGTTGGCTTACATCGAGGTTCTGCTTTAAGCCCATATCTCTTTACCCTTATCTTAGATGGCTCATCGGACATATCCAACAAGCAATACCTTGGTGTTTATTTTTTGCAGATGCTATCATTTTGGTTGATGAGAGTATGAAACGCGTGAGGGTGTAAACACAAAACTTGAATCTTGGCGAGTCACTTTAGAAAAGAAGGGTTTTAGGTTGAGCAGGGCATAGACGGAGCATATGAAGCTTAAATATAGCAGTGCAAGGACATATGACTTCATTATTAAGTTGGGTGATCAAGATATTTCCCGCAGTGAATGTTTTGAATATCTTGGATCGATAGTTCAAAAAGATGGAGGTATTGATAAAGTTGATACACAGAATATAAGCAGGTTGGTTGAAGTGGAGAGGCACGTCAGAGATCTTATGTGATCGTAAAGTACCATTAAAACTTAAAGGCAAGTTTTACCGTACTGCAATTAGACCAGCGTTGCTTTATGGTTCTAAGTGTTGGGCAGTGAATTGTGTACATGAGCAAAAAATGGGAGTTGCGGAGATAAGAATGCTTGGGGAATGTGTGGACACATGAGACTAGATAAAATTAGGAATGAATGTTTCAAGGATAAGACGAGAGTAACACCAATTGCAGAGAAGATGCGAGGAGCCCGACTGTAATGGTTTGGACACGTATAGAGGAGACCATTAGTGGCACTTGTTAGGCGTTGTGAGAGTCTAGTCACTAGGCATGTTAAACGAGGGAGGGGTAGACCAATAAAGACTTGGAATGAAATTATAAGGAAAGACATGATGTACTTAGGCATCGGTGAGATTATGACTAAAAATAGGGCACGATGGCGACAAAAGATCCATATAGCCGACTCCACTATAGTGGGATAAATGCCTAAGAGCTGAGTGTTGTTGTTGTTGTTACTGGATTCATGGATGTTTGTCTCCAAGTTTACTGGATTCTAAAGCCAAAGATAATAGAATATGCCAATAAAATTCAAATTTATGAACCCTTTTCAGGAACTTGCAATCATAAAAAATAATTACAAAACCATTTCTAAAATTAAGAACCCTACAAGTATTTGATTTTCCCGTACAGAACTGCAGAAGCTTTTGAGGAGAAGAAACAAGAAGAATAACTTGCGTGCAGGAAACAAGAAGATAATGAATAGACTTCCTCTCCCTGGGTGCTGGAACTTGCAATAGAACATTCTTTGCTTCATTATTAGAGTGAAACAAGAAGAATATTTCATCCAGAACCTACTAATTGGAAAAATAAACGAGGGAAGGAGGTTTTCCATACAGGGAAGGAGGTTTTCCATTAGAAGCGAGGAACGAGTAATAGTCCCGGAGGTCGGGAGTGGTTTCAATCTACAAATTGCGAACATCAGGAGATCTTTCCGAGATTTGGGGTCCGCCCATGCACTGAGAAAGTAGCGAGCGAAACACTAGGGGACGCGTGAGGAAGGCTGCGATCGACATCTGCCACAGGAAGATTTGCTAGTTGCGCGGAGTGCGAGTCGTGAAAACTTTTCACGACTCAAAAACGCGTAAAAAAACGTTCCGCCAGCGGGGGCTTCTCCCACCATTGCTCCTTTTTTCAGTGTTTGGCGGGGCGGTGGAAAAATTCACCGCACACCGCTCCAAAAACGTGGAGCCAAACAGAGCCTAAGGTATAGCCTAGAATATGTTCAACAACATTTGTTTCAAATTTATGAAGTGGTAATCAATCAACTATTCTGAGTTCTTTGTGCAAAAGAGTAATTTATGACTGCTTGCTTCAATGATTTTATTGATGATGACTTGTGTTCTGGTCCTGTAGCGGTCAAAAGTAGCTTCTCCCTTCTAATTTGAAGGCGCCATGTTCTAATAAATTTTTCCTTTTTTCCATGGGTTGTTATTGAAACGTTTCTTTAGTAAAAGTATGTAATAATTTACTTTTTATACAACTAGTTATACATGCAGAGTATCTTCTATGGACATCTCATATAATGGAAGTACATGTACGATGGAGAATGGGAGACTATGATTCAATTACATGCTTCTATGTTTATGCAGATCCAACAGGTGTTCCTTCGTTTATTTCCATTTGGAAGGGGCTTGTGTCATGCATATTGGGCTCCAAATTTTTGGGTATTTTACATAGTCGTTGACAAAGTGCTTGCTTTTATACTTGGTAATCTGGGATTCAGTATTCAAACACCTAAGGCTTCTTTCACTGGAGGACTAGTTGGGGATTCCTCGCCTTTTACTGTACTCCCCCAGGTGGGAATACAAAATCTATAACTCTCTCTCTCTCTCTCTCTCTCTCTCTCTATATATATATATATATATATATATATATATATATATATATATATATATATACACTAGCATCTTCGAACGGGCTTCGCCCGTTCTCGATGCGTCGCTGCGGGCTTCGCCCGCTTGACCCCCCGGCGCGCTTCGCCCGCCCCCCCGATGGGCGAAGCGCGTCCCCCCAGCGGGCTTCGCCCGCCCCCTGCAAAATTTAAATAATTATATAATTTAATAAATAATAATTTTTTTAAATCAAATTATAATTTAATAAATAATTATATAATAACTTATTATTTTTTAAAAAAAATGAAAAAAAACCCAACCCCCCCCCCCCCCCCCCCTCCCCCGCTTCGGCCTACTCACGCAGGCCGCCCTCCTCTGTCGCCGGCGGCGGAGCCGCCGGCGACCTGCCCGGCGCCCACCGGCGGGTTCGCCGGCCTCCGACGAACCAACCGGGGGTTGTCCGGCGCGAGCGGGCAGGGCCACCGCTGGCGGTGGCTCTGCCCTCTCGCTGCGGGACAACCCCCGGCGGGTTCGCCGGAGGCCGGCGAACCCGCCGGTGGGCGCCGGGCAGGCCGCCGGCGGCTCCGCCGCCGGCGACAGAGGAGGGGCGTTGGACGGGCAGGCGGAACGGGCAGGCGGAACGGGCGGGTATCGCGATTTCTGCGTGTATGAACAGTAAGTTTTGGTGAGTTTTTTTTAATTGCAGGCCGGTGTTTATGAATCCAATGGCCAGATGCAATTTTTTGTAGATCAGACGGTCCATATGAGTTTCATGGTGTGCTCCAAATATGTCTATTGTATTATATAATAAAGATATATATATATTTTTATATTTATACATGTACATATATATAAATATATATCTTTATATATTTGTATATTCTTTCTTACTCACATTTCCTATTTCAAATTACATGTCATCTTTATAGCTCATATAAAAACAGTTTTTTTTACTAGTGTACTTCTTGTAGTGACAGGTCAACCCTATGGTAACCTTGACTTTGGTCCTTGTTGCTTTGACTCCTTGCCTTATTAGGGCATTTGCAAATCCCCAGCCAAAACATTTTATCAGATGGGCAGCATATACATTCACTTGTGGGTTTATGTTTGGTTGGCACGTTCATGAGAAAGCATCGCTTCATATCACCATCCCTCTTGGCATAATAGCTATGGATAGTTTGGGGGATGCAAGACACTATTTCATACTGTCAATAGGTATGTCTCCTTTGCTTTTGTTGTTATGGCAAAATTGTTAATGGCGTTATTTTGCTCTCTCTCTCTCCCTCTCTCTCTCTCTATCTATCTATATATATATACATACACACACACATACACCCTTGAAATATGCATTTGCATTAAAAGAAAAATGAAGGGGTAATATAGCTAATCAAAAGAGCAGATACTATAAATTTTGTTCTTGACTAACTCAAGAAACTTTGGATTACTGCACTCATAAGCAGTCCAAGAAAAAAAGGAAATCAAAGTTGTTTTGGCACAAATGTCAGCCACCTTGTTGACGTCTTGAGGAACATGTTGGAATAGCACCTGATTGAAGTTAGAGAGGAACTCCAAGTTCTCCGCCGTACGGATGTCCCCGACCCAATGCCTGTAACATCCGAAAATCTGACGCGAAATTATTTAAAATTTGTAGGGGCAAGTCGCGACGGAGTTTGATCGATGCAGCGCGTCGTCAAGGTACAATGCTACTATGCCTTGGGTCGCATTCGTTAAATTGTAATTTATCTCAGATGTAGTGGTAAAGAGACGCATTTTATTTTAGTGACGCGCGGTGTGAAAATGAGTAAATCTTCAAAGGATTTAGGTTGGGGTGCCAATAGTAATTTGCCCCCCTCTATTCATACGGTTATCAAAACCGCTTTAGCCATGAAGTAAATCCCGCAAGCCATTAGTTCCCGTATCCTATTGTTTGCGGATTAGAAACCGCAGCCCGACGCTTACCTCCCGATTCGCCTATTTCGCAGCATCGCCCGTCCGCTCGCGACGACGCCCGGCCGACGGCCTCCCGCTGCCCTAATCGGCGGCTGTTTCCCCTCCGGATTCCATCTCCGACCTCTCCTCCCTTCTCTGCTGGCATCAGTGGGCATTCCTTTTCCTTCCTTAGCCGTGGAAGTGCCGGATTCAACCCTAACCGGTGGAAGTTGAACATTTTGGTTGCGGTGAGTTCGTTCTCTTCCTTTTCTCGATTTCTGCTTGGTTTTCCTTCGTTTTGGAAACTAGTTTAACCTAGGTTTTCATCCTTGTGCCCTAATTAGGTTTTGGAGCACGGTTTCCACCGCGAAATTGGAGTTGGGCGCATTGGAAGCTTCAATCACTCCCACGTGAAGGTAGTACGCTATGTTAGCCGTTAATTTTGGACGACTCTAGTATTTTGGAATTTTTTTCAAAAGGTTAACCCTAAGGGAAAAATGCGATAATTAGGACTGCCTTGAATTTGCAGGACTTTGGTGGGGTCGGGGCAGCATTCTGAAGGTCCCCAGCAGTAGGATTTGCTTTTGGAAGAGAAAATGTCGCCGCGCCGAGTATACGAGCGTCGCAGCACCCCTGTAAGGAAATCCTAATTTCTTTTAGTTAGACATATCAAGTAATTATATTTTATACGCATGAGTAGGTTTCGTACAAACATCATAACCATGCATAGAAAAGTGTGGCAGTAGGAAAATAATCGTGGAAACGCGTATGATAACGTCTTCTTCCATAACCACGTTAGTAAAGTCATGAACAGTTATTTAAGTACGAAATTCTACCCGTGTACGTAAGTTTAGAGATTGTCCAACCAAGGCCGCGAAGGTCGCTTAAAGTCGACCACGAGGAAGTCAAGGGTCGCTCAGTAGTACACCAGAAAATCCCATGCAGAGTAGCGTCAGACCAAAAAGGTCAGTAGCACACCGGTATTTTCGTGCTTGGTAGAGGCGCACTACCTTCCTCATAGGGCATATGGTATCCTATGAGTTACAGTCTTGGGAGTTGACTCCCCTTTGAGACAGTTAGTAGATTTGAGACCGTGTCCGCGTGGCACTAGAACAATTGAGTTCGTCAGATGGTCTCGGGTCGTCAGTTTCAGATTTTGCGCGTTAGGAGCTACTCAGCCTAGAGCCTTTCCCAGTAAACGTGTAGGCTAGAAGCCACCTAGAGCTCAAGTACAGACTTGACGTGAGACAGTACACTAGTTAGTGAACGTCAGGACTTGGGTAAATAAACGGAAAGTCATGAATATAGAACTATAGTGTGTTCACCAGGAAGTATAGGAAAAGCATGCATAACATATATCATAAAATGCTTTCAGTGCACGAGACTAGTTTTAAAGACATGCATGCATTCATATGTAAATCTGTTTTAGTGTCACTAAGGGGAATTGTTTTTCTTTACTCTGACCCTTCGTGGGCAATTTTTTTACATGTGACCCAGGTGGGAAACTACGTTTAGGATGAGCGTTATGGTGGCGTCAGTTTGTAGTACTTTACCCTTTCAGTTTACTCTATTTCAGCATGTACTTATAGATGTGGACAATGTACCTGGTTAATATGTTATATAATTTGTATCAGACTATTATTGTTACCAGATTTTCAATTATTACAATTCCATTCTTGTTTAGTGGCTCTGTGAATCCAGATATCAGGTATGTGGTTACCCTTAGTTTAATTTTGTTACTTCCGCTGTAAGTCTTAAATTGCTTAGTATAGACTTTTATTACCTGCTGCTACTAGTTTTAATACTGTTTCCTAGTTTTCTTTATATCGCTGACCCGGCCGGATGGCTGATTTCTGAAATACTGGGAAGGGGTATTACAATGCCCACCTTTGAAGCCGTCCATGCAATAAATAATGAGATTCCGACAGTCGCCCCCCAAAATGGCCCCCTTAGCGACATCCATCTCTTGCCGAATGAACCTCTTGAGCGACAAGAGAGCCGTCAATTCGACACCACCAGGGTCGCAGTGTACCGATTCACATCCCGATGTAAGGAGCACCTACCCCGCATAATCCCGAGCAACAAGCCCGATCCCCACTAGCAGGTTGGAGGTGAGGGTGTCGTCAATGTTGAATTTTAGCCAACCAAGTGGGGGGGGGGGCATAGAAAGGAGGGTGTCAGCTGCGTTGGCCGAATAGTGCCCAATGCTCATGTGTTTAATACTCACATGATTGGGAGATGGACGTTAAATTTTGAGCACCAGTAATTGTTGGAGTAGCAAATTCCTGGCGGTGGATCTTGGGGTTCTGAGCACGCCAACACTGATAAATAACATAACATTAAACGCGCAAAGGGTCAAAGGACCAAGCCGACTAGGATGAGAGGAGGGCAAGAAAATCATCCCACAAAGCAATAAGGGGAGATATATCCCCCATTGGATCAAAGCCACGACCCACTGCTTCGATGCAAGAGCAAGCTCCAAGGATGTGAGCACGGGATTCCTCCGTTGGACAACCCCATGGGCAAGCAGTGACAACACTAAGACCACGTCGAGCCAACCAAACTCGGGTGGAGATAACATCCCACGCTAATCGTTACCAAAAGAATTTTTCACGAGGACAGAGCGACAACTTTACAATCCACTGGAAGCAGGCCGGAGGCTGCTCATGAAATTAAGAGGAATAATCCAGGCCAGTTATGGTCTTACCGCTAAAGCGAGAAAGCGACAAGCGTAGCATATCGCTCGGGGGTTTGCTAGTGGCGTGAGTGCCGTTGCGCCGGGGCAATGTCATGGTCAGGGTACATTCGCATGGGGCACTGGGGGCCTGTGCATTGTTACTCGTATAAACATACATAATTTAATTGTTTTATAAACGTTTTAGTTCATACATGATTTATCCACCGTCGGATCTTATCGATCAATATGTCGTTGGATAGATCTTGTTGAGTCCACAGATGCATTCGGATGGTCATTCGAGTCTTTTTAATGTATTTATTTTTTAAGTTTTGAGTTGTATTTGACTCATGATATGTTCAGACATTATGAGTTGTCTAATATGGGTGCCTTATCAGTTATGTACTATTTATACATGCATGCAGACAGACGACGGTTTAAGGAGATCGAGATTTTGCTTCAATTTCAGAACCGCTGGTCTCCTCCGCACGGTGCGATTCCGAGAGGTCCTCTCTTGGTGCGACTCTAGAGCTTTTATTGTCATTCTTCCCCTTCCTCATATATCATTGTTCCTCGCTACTCACACAAGCTCACTCCCGCTACTTTCCCGCTAACCGCAGACCCAATGTTTCTGTGAATTACAAGTATCGACCGCTCCCTAACCACAACCCACTGCCCCTAGCCGCAACCCACCGCCGACGACCATTCTCGCCTCTCCTTCCTAGTACCCTACCGATTTGTGCTCCTCCGTCCAGGACGACGCTGATCCACGCTCCTCTCTCTTGATTCCTCTTTAGATATCAGTCCCGACTCTGTCTCTCGCCATTGATCCCGATTCCCGACCCCACTTATGGTGTCATTCCTGATTCCTCTTTCGACATCTTTCCCGATTCCGTTCCCTACGTACCCTGCTGATCCAGATAGCTCCTCCTCCATTACTTCTGACCTCCACACCCTCATCCAACCACCTCGATTTCCCCCTCCCATAGCCTCTGCCCTACCCAAGACATTCTTATCTCCCCACCGACAACTTTCATCCAGATTGGAGCGAACAGTCCTTTGGTCCTCGTCATTGCCACATTTCGCCGCCTGCGCGCATAAGTCGTATTTTTGATATTATGTTTTTCAATTATTGTATGCTCGTACTATATTTTGTGGTATGCCATTACTATTGTGTAGTTTTCCGTGAAAACGCTTGATTTACTGGATTTATTCGCCGAACACTTCAAATATTAACGCCTCAATTGCTTGTGAATTAATGTGTCGGGGACCACGCCTCCTGAGTATATATTTTACTCACAGCCTGGGACCACGTCTTGAGCGTTACGAGTTCACTTAAGTCTGGACCTCTGCGAAGTTTGGTCGAGATGAATTCCCCATGTACATGATTGACGAATCTTGATGAGGGGAGTCTCAGCGAGGCGAGCCTCGACTATTCCTTAACCGGTCGGAATAGTGACTCCGATCCTGCGGCGGCCACAAATCTCGCGGACTTTCTGATCTCCTTGGAGCATAATCAATAGGTTGGACCGCGAGGGTGATGCAACCAGCGTCGCTTCGTTTTTATTATTTTTACCGCACGTGTCTTTTATTATTGTAGCGCACGTTTTGCGCAATCTTGGATTATTGTGTAACGTCGAGTTGTATCACGCATGTTATAAGCGCTCGAGTGTTATTTTGTATCGCGCGTGTTGCTCGCGCAAGTTTTGGTTTTGCTCGTTGGTTCCGACCAACGAGACGCTAAATGCATTGGTCCGGTAATTTAGGGGTAGGTTAATTCTGGTAAGCTTATAATAATTAATTATTTTATTAAATGTCCACTTTGCCTATTACCTGCACCAACTTTGACAATCCCATTCCATTTTCTTTTAGTGAACTCGTCGGCCCTCTTGAAAAGCCCATCACCAAAGCCCAATTACTCCAATCATAAAAACCCTTCCTAGGTTTTTTGCCAATAGCAAATCAAAAACCCTAATTTTCTCTTATAAAAACTTATGTTCTCCTATTCTCAGCAGCCGGGAAAAGAAGGAAATAGTGCCACCGAAATCGCGTGCTCCTATTTCCTTCCCTCGAGCACTGTCTTCAGCCTTGACATCCGACAAAGCTCCGATGAAGCCCGCCTCTGTTGGGTATTGTATTCACAATAGCCCTGATTTGAAAAAGTGTCCCGTGAACTAAGTTGTATTGAGGTTGTATTTGATGTTCGTTTTAGTTGTGTGTGGTGCAAGTCTTTATTGCTAAGTACAAATCATTGTCAGGTTACAATGGGTCTCCAAACATAGTTTTGTGCAATGTAATCCCTCGTTACATAGAACATCGTGTTGACACATGTGTAATCTCTCTAATAGTGTGTATTTCATCTAACATCACAAAGAAAGTTGTTCAGAAGTTGCAGATTTTGGCCAAGGCAAATTCGTCGAGTAATCTTGTGAGGTCTCGTTAAATTCATCGAGAACTCACGTAATCACGCGTGGAATTCGTCGAGTGAGCTCAGGAGTACTTGAGAGATCACTGAGAACTGCTGACCAGAACGACTAAGTCAAAGTAGTTTAGACTTCTCAGATAAACTCGACGAATTCGTCGAGTACTTACGTTAAGTACTCGTGAAATTCGTTGAGTCCTCTCAAGAAGTCAAGTGAACTACCATAAGAAAGTGTTAGCTGATTCGTCGAGTACTCAAGTAGAATTCATCGAGTACTCAAGTACATTCGTTGAGTACTCTCGAGATCTTTCAGCTAATTCGTCGAAAGGTCTCGATAAGTCCAGACATTTCACGTAAGCTCTCTCCCAAGTTGTTTCAACTGATTCGCCGAGTCTAGAGACTTCACGTGTTATCTCGACGAATTTGGACTTAGCAGATTCTCATTCTGTTCTCGTTGTCATTTTCACGGCTTTCTTAAATTAAGGCTTCCACCATGTACAATACACGTGGACGGTAGAACTAAGTTCGAAATCGAGCTGTTACGGAGGAATCGCCTATAAATACTCAATGATTATTTCAAAAAACCCTAATCGTGATCTAATTACAAATTGCCGTAAACGATCGGAAATTCAAAATCATTCTACATGAAGATCTCTGTTGCCTACAACTTTCCAATCTGCGATTCTTCTTGAAATGAAAAGACTCAATCGATCTTAAAGTTTCAGATTCACATACGTTCAGAGATCAGTTGTTTCTCAGATCAGATCTGTGCTATTAATTCCAGATTCATCGTCTTCTTCTTCAAGATTTCTGACCGAGCTTTCACACAACGAAGGAATATTTTTAGATATGAGAAAGAGGATTGTTTTCAATCAAAATACTTTTCTTATTGCTTTATAGAAAGTTTGTCTTCCGAGTTTTTGTAGATCCTTGTTGAAGGATCGAGTTTAGGGGAACTTGTTCTCCGAGATTGTAGGAGTTGTATACTCCGAGTGTAATATTGTTTAATCTGAGTTTTTGGTGAAGTAGTCGTGTCCAGCCCAAAGTGCTAGATAAGCGAGGCGGGACAGTGGATGTACCCATTTTGGGGAACCATTATAAATCCTTGTGTCTGTACTGTGTTTTTTCTCTTGCTTTGTGCACTTTATTTTTACGAGATTTTTTATTCCGCATTAAGTCGCAGTATTCACTTATTCACCCCCTCTAGGTGATTTAGGTTAACAACTAGATATTTTCAATTGGTATCAGAGTAAGGTTGTTCATTAAAAGATTAATACCTTGAACAGATCTTAATCTGGTTGCCACAAGAGAAATGGACAGGAGCAATGATTTGTCCTCGATGAAGTTGCTAGTGTGCACCAAGGAGAACTTCACTATGTGGAAGGAAAGGGTAAAATTCTTCATGGAAGCTTCTGATCCCAGAATCTTCATCATTGTTGAAGAAGGCCCGCATATCCCCATGATTCTGTCAACCATTGATCCAACTCGGATGGTTCTCAAAAAGATAATGGATTTAAATAGAGATGAGATTACTCTCGTCTCTCTGGACAAGTAGACGAAGAACATCATTGTCAGTGCAGTGAATGACTCTATGCTGCAAAACTTAATCCACTGTAAGTCTGCAAACGAGATGTGACAAACTCTAATAGTTCTTATGAAAGGAACAGAAGAAGTTAGGGATGATCGAAGATCTCTGCTCAATCAGGAATACGAGGGCTTCAAGCAAGATAAGGACTATTGCTGACTGCTACGAAAAGTTTTTCAAGATCGTCAATAGCCTAAGGAACTATGGTCGTGAATTTACCAATGACGAGCTAAATGTCAAGTTCTTGAGATCCTTGACGAAATAATGTGATACCAATGTAGTTGTTATAAGGGAGTTTGGTAAAATAGCTGCCATGGAGCCACATATCTTGTTCAGGAAGCTGCTATCCCATGAGCTGAAACTCAATATCAGAAAGGCAGAAGAAGAGGGAAGCTAGACTTAAGTTAGAGAGAAGTCTGTAGCTCTGATGGCCGAAGGGTCAAGAAAAGGAAGAGCTTTGTCACCAGCAAGGACACAAACCTCAATTGATCATGAAGATTCAGAGCCAAGCACCTCTAGCTCTAAAATATTAGATGAAGAGTTTTCCTTAATCTCCAGATAGTTTAAGAGGATGCTCAACAAAATGAGGCAGATGAAAAATCAGCCCTCCTCGTCTGATTATAGAAGATCACGTTGTGATGGTGATCATAACAAGAAAAGCTCCAACAACAACGATAGTGTACAACCCCGTATTCGCGAAGAGTGGGCCCAAAACAAGGTAAGCCAGTTTTTAAGCTTTTTGGGAGTTTTGCACTCCTAGGGGCCAATTTTTGGTGAACTTGAAAGACATACTAGTAGGGGGAGAAAATATTTCTCCCCCCAAGGCGCTCTTGGCAAGCCGCCCAGGCCGCCAGGCCGCAAGCCGCCTCAGCCAGGTCGCGGGCCGCCCAGCTCGCCCCCGCCTCTTCTTGCTCGGCGGCCTAGCGGGGCGAGACCGGCCGGGGGCCAGGGTCTCGCCCCCGCCTCTTCTTGCTCGGCGGCCTAGCGGGGCGAGACCGGCCGGGGGCCAGGGTCTCGCCCCCGCCTCTTCTTGCTCGGCGGCCTAGCGGGGCGAGACCGGCCGGGGGCCAGGGTCTCGCCCCCGCCTCTTCTTGCTCGGCGGCCTAGCGGGGCGAGACCGGCCGGGGGCCAGGGTCTCGCCCCCGCCTCTTCTTGCTCGGCGGCCTAGCGGGGCGAGACCGGCCGGGGGCCAGGGTCTCGCCCCCGCCTCTTCTTGCTCGGCGGCCTAGCGGGGCGAGACCGGCCGGGGGCCAGGGTCTCGCCCCCGCCTCTTCTTGCTCGGCGGCCTAGCGGGGCGAGACCGGCCGGGGGCCAGGGTCTCGCCCCCGCCTCTTCTTGCTCGGCGGCCTAGCGGGGCGAGACCGGCCGGGGGCCAGGGTCTCGCCCCCGCCTCTTCTTGCTCGGCGGCCTAGCGGGGCGAGACCGGACGGGGGCCAGGGTCTCGCCCCCGCCTCTTCTTGCTCGGCGGCCTAGCGGGGCGAGACCGGCCGGGGGCCAGGGTCTCGCCCCCGCCTCTTCTTGCTCGGCGGCCTAGCGGGGCGAGACCGGCCGGGGGCCAGGGTCTCGCCCCCGCCTCTTCTTGCTCGGCGGCCTAGCGGGGCGAGACTCTCGCCCCCGCCTCTTCTTGCTCGGGCGAGACCGGCCGGGGGCCAGGGTCTCGGCGAGACCGGTCGGAGGCCGCGGTCTCGCCCTTGCCCCCCTGCAGTTTTACCTTCTTGCCCTCGGGGAAAATTCCCCTTTTACCCCCCGGCGTGGCTGTTTTCTATTGACCCAAGGCTTTTTGGGATGAGGGTATCTCGGTCATTTTGGTCCAAGGGGTTTTGGAAAACTATAAATAGACCCCCTTGGGTGCCTTGGAGAGGGACTTCATCTTCTTCTTCTTGCTTGCTCCTCCCTTAGCTTCTTCTTGATAGAGTTGAGAGAGCTCCTCCAAGGCACCCTAGCTCGAGCATTGGCTAGGGAGGGGAAGTGCTCGGGTAGCCTTCCGGGTGTGAGGTGGGACCTCCGCGCTAGAGCCGAGGGTCTATTTCTAGTTTCTTGGTCCTTTGGTCCGTGACGTTCTCTCGAGTGTAGTAGGTGTGAGGTCACCCCTTTCAAGGGACCCCGAACTCCACAGAGACCAGGTTTCTGGTTTCAACATTTTGATGCGGTGAGCGTGGAGAGTGACCAACACAGAAGATCTCAGGAGAGTGTCATGACGGGAGGTCAAGGAGGTAGTGATGATCTCGGCGAGCTCCCCACCCCAGGACCCTTTGTGGGGAGGCAAGAGTTCATGGCCTCCATCCAGGGCATCATGGAGATGCTGCGAAGCATTGCTCCTCAGGGTGGCAGCTCCACCCCGACCCCCCAGGAGCTAGCTCCCCCCCTCGACGAGTCGACTCCCAGGGGTTTAGACGAGATGACCCCAGCGGGGGAGAAGGAAGTGTCCCAGGAAGAAGGCCCGGGAAGGAAAGGATGGGCGATGGGGTCGAGCGAGACCTCACCGGCCGAGAGTTGTTCTCTAGCCCGGCGAGTGCCAACCTCCCAGGCGAGCAGGTTGCGCGAGTGGAGGTGGCGAGACCACCCCTTAGGGGGTCACCCTTCAGCGAGCTGATCATCTCAGCTCCCGTTCCCGAGGGGTTCAGAGTGCCAGACATGGCTTACTATACGGGGAAGGATGACCCCGTCCAGCATCTGCAATGGTTCGAGGATGCCGTCTCCATCAGGCCGATGACAGATGCCTTCAAGTGTCGCCTCTTTGCGATCACTCTGAAGGAGAAGGCAAGGGACTGGTTCCATCAACTCCCTCCGAGGTCGATCTACGGGTTCGAGGACTTGAGCCGAAGCTTCCAGCTCCGCTTCTCCACCTCCAAGAAGCGGAAGAGGAGTCCTGAATCCATCTTCTTGATAAGGCAGGGGGCCGAGGAGTCGTTGGCCCGCTACGTTGACCGGTTCCAAGAGGAGATCCTGGAGGTCCAGGAGATGCCAGGGTATGCTCTCCAGATGGCCTTCACTGTTGGGCTGAAGGAGGGCTTCTTCAAGATGAGCTTGACCAGGAAGGCCCCCCTTTCCTTCGAGGAGCTGATGGAAAGGGCGGCAGAGGAGATAGCCATGGAGGCGGCCAACCCGGTGTTTGTCAAGAAGTTGGCAAAGCTGACAGAGACAGAGGCAAAGGAGCAGGGTGGCTCAAGGCATCAGGAAGGAAGAAGGAGAGAGGAGCAGAGAACTCAGGGGTTCCAGGGACAGGAGGGTCCGGAACCAGGCTGGAGGCAGCAGGGAGGACCTGCCCAAGGTCCAAGAAGAGCTCTCATCCAAGGAGGGGGGAACTATCATGGGGGCCAAGGGAGGTATAACTTCCAGAGGCAGGCCCCAAGGCAACTCTTACCCCCTCCACAGCAAGCCTTGGCGATAGGAGGGGGAAGAGGTAACAGGAGAGAGCGTCCAGCCCGCCGAAAAAGGGGAGGAGCGCTACCGTACTGCGACTTCCACCAGGTGGAGGGGCACGCCACAGCCACCTGCCCCGAGTTCTTGGAAGTGAGGGGGGCGAGAGGCCCCGCCCAGCCGCAGCCGCCGGTGCGGGTAGAAGAGGTTCTACCCGGAGAAGGAGGTGATGATATATGCGAGGACCGGGTCGACGTGGGAACCCGAGGCGGTATAGGAGTGATCCACGGTGGAGTAGGGGTTGAGGCCACCCGGAAGGCAAGCCTCCATGTCATGTACAGAAGGAGCGTCGCCTCAACCTCCCAGACCCCGCCCCCAGATGAAAAGATCACCTTCTCGGTGAAGGACCTGCCGGATCATGAGGATCCGTTCTGTGATGCGCTGGTCATCCAGACAGCCATCGAAGGTTACACCGTCTCCCGGATCCTGGTTGACAACGGGAGCTCCGTCAACGTCGTTTTCAAGAAGGCGTTTGACGAGATGAAGGTAGAGCCAAGGAGGGTGTTGGCCTCGGATGGACCCCTATTCGGATTCTCAGGGGAGAGGAAGGAGGTCGAGGGTGGAGTGGGGCTCCAAGTAAAATTGGGAGGAGTCTCGAGGAACTGCCGGTTCGTCATTGTTGACGCTCCAAGCAG
Source organism: Platanthera guangdongensis (assembly GCA_039583875.1). NCBI lineage: Eukaryota > Viridiplantae > Streptophyta > Magnoliopsida > Asparagales > Orchidaceae > Platanthera > Platanthera guangdongensis. The sequence continues at coordinate 5,262,176 of CM077161.1, forward strand.
CTACAACGCCATCTTCGGAAGACCCCTCATCAGCGCCTTCCGTTGCGTGCCATCTTTTCACCAATGCCTCAAGTTCAGCTCAGGAGAGATCCAGGTCAGAGTCAAGGGAGACTCCAGGATGGCAAGACAGTGCTACGTCACGGCCGTCAACACCATCTCTTGGTTGGCCAAGGCGGAGGAGATGGAGAAGATCATGGAGAGCCTGAGCAGGATGGAAGTGTCAGGCGAGCAGGAAGCAGATGAGGACCACCGGGCCCAGACCCCCTGAGGAAGCCTCGCCCCGGCAGAGTCCAGTATGTATCTTATCTTGTAATGAGTCTAACCCCCGACCAACTGAGTCGGGGGGATCATGTAACCCATCTATTTTCCCCGTTTGAGGATTTAGAATTTGGTAAGGTTTGATTGTGATGCTTAGTCCTTTGCTCCGATGACGATTCCGCCGCCAGGCTCCCACTAGCTGGCTGGGTAGGTTGATCTCTCGTGGTAGCCTTAGTCCTTTGCTCCGATGACGATTCCGCCGCCAGGCTCCCACTAGCTGGCTGGGTAGGTTGATCTCTCGTGGTAGCCTTCGTCCTTAGCTCCGATGATGATTCCGCCGCCAGGCTCCCACTAGCTGGCTGGGTAGGTTGATCTCTCGTGGTAGCTCAAGTCCTTAGCTCCGATGACGATTCCGCCGCCAGGCTCCCACTAGCTGGCTGGGTAGGTTGATCTCTCGTGGTAGACCAAGTCCTTTGCTCCGATGACGATTCCGCCGTCAGGCTCCCACTAGCTGGCTGGGTAGGTTGATCTCTCGTGGTAGCCTTAGTCCTTAGCTCCGATGATGATTCCGCCGCCAGGCTCCCACTAGCTGGCTGGGTAGGTCGATCCCTCGTGGTAGCCCAAGTCCTTTGCTCCGATGACGATTCCGCCGCCAGGCTCCCACTAGCTGGCTGGGTTGGTCGATCCCTCGTGGTAGCCCAAGTCCTTTGCTCCGATGACGATTCCGCCGCCAGGCTCCCACTAGCTGGCTGGGTAGGTTGATCTCTCGTGGTAGCCTTAGTCCTTAGCTCCGATGAAGATTCCGCCGCCAGGCTCCCACTAGCTGGCTGGGTAGGTTGATCTCTCGTGGTAGCCCAGGTCCTTTGCTCCGATGACGATTCCGCCGCCAGGCTCCCACTAGCTGGCTGGGTAGGTTGATCTCTCGTGGTAGCCTTAGTCCTTAGCTCCGATGATGATTCCGCCGCCAGGCTCCCACTAGCTGGCTGGGTAGGTTGATCTCTCGTGGTAGCCCAAGTCCTTTGCTCTGAGGTGGTCCCGCTGTCAGGCTCCCACTAGCTGACATGGCCGGTGGTACCTCTCGTGGAGGCTAAGTGTTTGTACCCCGAGTCCGTCTCGTCACCCAGGCTCCCATTAGCTGGCTTGACAGGTTGACCCCTCGGGGGAGGCTAAGTGTTTGCACCCCGAGGCCGTCTCGCCACCCAGGCTCCCATAGCTGGCATGGCAGGTTGACCCCGAGGGGAAGTTACACTCCGCGAATACGTTGGGTTGGATGTTTCTTTCCGAGCTTGTGCCAACCTCGAAAAGAGCGGGGATTGTGTACAACCCCGTATTCGCGAAGAGTGGGCCCAAAACAAGGTAAGCCAGTTTTTAAGCTTTTTGGGAGTTTTGCACTCCTAGGGGCCAATTTTTGTTGAACTTGAAAGACATACTAGTAGGGGGAGAAAATATTTCTCCCCCCAAGGCGCTCTTGGCAAGCCGCCCAGGCCGCCAGGCTGCAAGCCGCCTCAGCCAGGTCGCGGGCCGCCCAGCTCGCCCCCGCCTCTTCTTGCTCGGCGGCCTAGCGGGGCGAGACCGGCCGGGGGCCAGGGTCTCGCCCCCGCCTCTTCTTGCTCGGCGGCCTAGCGGGGCGAGACCGGCCGGGGGCCAGGGTCTCGCCCCCGCCTCTTCTTGCTCGGCGGCCTAGCGGGGCGAGACCGGCCGGGGGCCAGGGTCTCGCCCCCGCCTCTTCTTGCTCGGCGGCCTAGCGGGGCGAGACCGGCCGGGGGCCAGGGTCTCGCCCCCGCCTCTTCTTGCTCGGCGGCCTAGCGGGGCGAGACCGGCCGGGGGCCAGGGTCTCGCCCCCGCCTCTTCTTGCTCGGCGGCCTAGCGGGGCGAGACCGGCCGGGGGCCAGGGTCTCGCCCCCGCCTCTTCTTGCTCGGCGGCCTAGCGGGGCGAGACCGGCCGGGGGCCAGGGTCTCGCCCCCGCCTCTTCTTGCTCGGCGGCCTAGCGGGGCGAGACCGGCCGGGGGCCAGGGTCTCGCCCCCGCCTCTTCTTGCTCGGCGGCCTAGCGGGGCGAGACCGGCCGGGGGCCAGGGTCTCGCCCCCGCCTCTTCTTGCTCGGCGGCCTAGCGGGGCGAGACCGGCCGGGGGCCAGGGTCTCGCCCCCGCCTCTTCTTGCTCGGCGGCCTAGCGGGGCGAGACCGGCCGGGGGCCAGGGTCTCGCCCCCGCCTCTTCTTGCTCGGCGGCCTAGCGGGGCGAGACCGGCCGGGGGCCAGGGTCTCGCCCCCGCCTCTTCTTGCTCGGCGGCCTAGCGGGGCGAGACCGGCCGGGGGCCAGGGTCTCGCCCCCGCCTCTTCTTGCTCGGCGGCCTAGCGGGGCGAGACCGGCCGGGGGCCAGGGTCTCGCCCCCGCCTCTTCTTGCTCGGCGGCCTAGCGGGGCGAGACCGGCCGGGGGCCAGGGTCTCGCCCCCGCCTCTTCTTGCTCGGCGGCCTAGCGGGGCGAGACCGGCCGGGGGCCAGGGTCTCGCCCCCGCCTCTTCTTGCTCGGCGGCCTAGCGGGGCGAGACCGGCCGGGGGCCAGGGTCTCGCCCCCGCCTCTTCTTGCTTGGCGGCCTAGCGGGGCGAGACCGGCCGGGGGCCAGGGTCTCGCCCCCATCTCTTCTTGCTCGACGGCCTGGCGGGGCGAGACCGGTCGGAGGCCGCAGTCTCGCCCTTGCCCCCCTGCAGTTTTACCTTCTTGCCCTCGGGGAAAATTCCCCCTTTACCCCCCGGCGTGGCTGTTTTCTATTGGCCCAAGACTTTTTGGGCATGAGGGTATCTCGGTCATTTTGGTCCAAGGGGTTTTGGAAAACTATAAATAGACCCCCTTGGGTGCCTTGGAGAGGGACTTCATCTTCTTCTTCTTGCTTGCTCCTCCCTTAGCTTCTTCTTGATAGAGTTGAGAGAGCTCCTCCAAGGCACCCTAGCTCGAGCATTGGCTAGGGAGGGGAAGTGCTCGGGTAGCCTTCCGGGTGTGAGGTGGGACCTCCGCGCTAGAGCCGAGGGTCTATTTCTAGTTTCTTGGTCCTTTGGTCCGTGACGTTCTCTCGAGTGTAGTAGGTGTGAGGTCACCCCTTTCAAGGGACCCCGAACTCCACAGAGACCAGGTTTCTGGTTTCAACAGATAGGTATAAGTCTAAACAGAACAAATATACTTCTCCTGACATTCTTTGCTATTGTTGCAATAAGCCAGGCCAAATGATCGTCGACTGTCCTCACAAGAAGAAGGAAGGATCGAAAAAAGAGGAAAAAGATCCTTCAAAGGAAAGAAGAAAGAAGAAAAGAGTTTCATCGCGAAGAAGCCAAAGACTTTTAGCGATAGCGACTCAAGTGAGTCAAGCTCAGACGAAGAAGCCTACTTTGGGTTTATGACACATACAAACGAGGATAACTGCTACTCCCAATATAATGGGAAGATAAATTCTCCACTCTCTTGTCTGAATCTAAGACCTTCTCCAATGATCATGAAGACTACTCATCCGAAGAGGACTTGGACTTAATGATCCAGTATCGAGCATTACTGAAGGGATTTGACAAATGTCGTAAAGTCGTCAAATCTCAGGCTAAATATATTGTATCTCTCAAGGCATTGGAATCTGAACTGAGGGATGAGATTGAGAGATTGACTCCCCTCAGAGATGAAATCCAATCCTTGAAAGAGGAACTAGAATGCTCTGCTGAGTTGATAAGTCTGAAAGAGAAAGTCATGCATGAATTGGAAGAGAAGTTATTGATTGAAAGAAAGCTTGTAGAAATCTTCTCGAAAGCAAAGACTGTTCTTTCTCTCATTGATGAATTTTCAGTCTCTAAGAGAAGTGGTGTTGGAAATAAGACTCCTAAAATAGAAGGTAGGATCCTCAAAGTCACTCAGTATTCAAGAAGGTAATCTTTCCTACAAATCAGTATGACTTTGAAACATCCTATGATCACTTTGCTAGACCAACGCATGTTGCCTCTAAAAAGAGTAACCAAGGATGGAGCCGTACCGGGAATCTCAGAACAAGTGCTCTCAAGGCACCTTACGAAGAGATCATTTTGAAGCATTATGGTCCATTCGTTCATGAACCAAAGGAGAAGAAGACACCAAAAGTCAAGCAAGTTGCTAAGCAACCACATGAGACAATAAAGCCTACCCTTTGTTGTTCTCATGAGGCCTCTACTTCTAGATCAGTACCTCCTGCTAGACCCCCCGATCAAATGGTAAAGCAGAAGAAGAAAAGAAAGTACAACAGGTTTGACTGTTGATGCTGTGACAAGATTGGTCACTTTGTCATAGATTGTTGGTACAATTCCTTTGAATATAAGACACCCCGAGTTAACAATGCTAAAATGACCCCTCGCAATGTTAACATTCATAATGGTGTTCATCTAACAAGAAACCAAGGACCCAAATTTGTTGGGGTTCCTAAGGGTAATTAATTTGTGAATGCAGGTATGTCCAAAGGCCAACCAAATCCTATCTAGTACTTGGACAACGGATGTTCCACGCATATGACCGGAACAAGAAGCCTACTACAAAATTATACCTCAGTCAAAGACAGTTCAAAAGTTATTTTTAGCGGTTCTGACAGAGAAATCACAAAAGACTACGGTATGATTACCAATGGTATTGTCTCTTTCACAGGCATGGTTTATGTTAAAGAATTACATTATAATCTCATAAGCATAAGTCAATTACGTGACAGAGGGTATATGATTGAGTTCTACAAGGACAAGTGTGATAAAAACTTATGATAACTTAGAAACTATTTTAACAGACACTTGGAGTAGAAATATTGTCTTAATTTTCTTTGTTTGGAATCTTCTACACCAGTGTGCTTTTGACAAAAGATAGTGCATCTCGTTGTGATCAATGATACAAAAGACTAGGGCATATTAATTTCAAAACTATAAATATGTTATTTTCTCACAACTTAGTATATGATGCACCTGATATTAAGTACGTTAAAGAGAGACAGTGTCACACATGCCAGATGAGCAAACAAATAAGGATTACCTTTAAGAGCATTGTTGCCAAAGATTCTTCCAGATGTCTATATCTGTTTCATATGGACTTATTTGGTCCCTTGCCGGTTCGTAGTTTAGGAGGTAAAGCTTACACTTTTGTTATTGTTGATGACTACTCATGTTTTGCATGAGTGTTCTTTCTAAAACACAAGTCAGATACCTTTGACTCTTTCATTAGCTTTGTCAGGCAGACACAGAATGAATTGAACTACTCTGTGGTCAAAATCAGAAGTGACCATGGAACAGAATTTGAATCTGGTGTCATGACAGAGTTTTGTGCAACCCAATGTATCTTTCATGAGTTCTTTCCTCGTACTCCACAACAAATGAAGTTGCTGATAGAAAGAACAGAACACTTATTGAGGCGGGCAGAACAATGTTGAATGACTGTTCATTACCCGAGTACTTCTGGACTAAAGCCATCAATACAGCTTATCACGTGCAAAACAAAACATTAATCAACAAGAATCATCGTAAGACACCTTATGAGCTTCTGAAAGATAGGAAACCGACTGTGTCATACTTCAAAATCTTTGGAAGCAAATGCTTCGTACTTAATAACGAGAATTATTATGAAACTAAGTTTAGTGAAAAGTGTTTTGAAGGTATTTTCGTAAGATATAATAGTCATAATAAGACATAGGATTTTCAATAAAAAAGCTCTGGTTGCAGAAAAATTCATTAATGTTGTATTTGGTGAGACAAGTATGCTTCATAGCAGCTCTTTTAGTATTTTTGTTGAAGATGCAGGTTCGCAGCTAAAAGATCTAAGATTAGAAGAAGCTGTCAAAAAAGACGTCTCAAGTTCCACCAAAGTCAATACTCCAAGCTTGATTGAAGATGAAGAACTCTAATTTGAAGAGCGTGCACTAGAAGAAACAGAACCTCCTGGTGGCAATGCAAGACATCTAGTGATCAGACATTTAAGAGATCACCCTGTTAGTCTGATCATTGGAGATCTTAGTGAAGGAGTTCGAACAAGAAGAGGTACAACTAACGAAACATTGCATTCGAGGTTCCTTTCCCAGATTGAGCCAAAAAAGTTTGAAGAAGCAAATAAGGATGCTTCATGGATTATCGCAATGCAAGAAAAGCTCAATCCGTTTAAAAGATGCAAGGTGTGGAAGCTAGTACGGAGGCCCAAAGGTCAAAATGTTATATGGACGAAATGAGTTTCAGAAACAAGCTGGACGAGAAAATAGTTATCATAAAGAACAAAGTCAGACTTGTAACTCAAGGTTACCGACAAGAAAAAGGATCAACTTCGATCAGACTTTTGCTCCGATGGCCAAACTCGAAGCGATCAGATTGTTCCTAGCGTATGTGCTCACAAAGGCTTCAAAGTCTATCAAATTGATGTGAAGTCGGTCTTCCTAATGGTAATTTAAAGGAAGAAGTATATGTGGAACAACCCCTGTTTTGTCGATTCATCCATACTTGATTATGTTTATTTTTTACATAAAGCATTATATGATTTAAGACACGTTCCTCGAGCTTGGTATGAGATGTTATCTAGCTTTTTTCTTGAAAATAAATTTACAAGAGAAAAGATAGACAAAACATTGTTCTTAGGGAAGTAAAATACAAGATTTTACTAGTACAAATATATGTTGACGATATTATATTTGGTTCTACAGACGACAAATTTTGCAAAAAGTTTTCTTACTTGATGCAATGAAAGTTTGAAATGAGTAGTATGAATGAGCTGAAGTATTTCTTAGTGTTTCAAGTGAAACAATCTGAAGATGAAATTTTCATCTCTCAGACGAAGTTCACCAAGAAATTACTTAAGAAATTCAGAATGAAAAACACAACCTCTATGGGGACTCCAGTGAGTTTAACTATGTCTCTGGACAAGGATGAGAAAGGAAAACCTTTTGATGAAACCAAGTACGAGAGTATAATTGGATCCTTACTCTACCTCACTGTTAGTAGACCAAATATAATGTTTTCAAATGTGTCTGCGCTATATTCCAGGTGAACTATAAGAAATCTCATTATGTCGCTGCAAAAAAAGATTTTGAGATACCTTAAAGGCACACTGAATCTTGATTTATGGTGCTCAAGAAGTAATGACTGCGAGCTAATTGGATTTTTAGATGTTGATTTTGCAATAAGCAGGGATAACGGGAAAAGCATCTCCGGGACATGTCAGTTCCTTGGAAGAAGGCTTATCTCATGGAGTAGCAAGAAGCAAAATTGTGTGACAATTTCAACTGCTGAGTCAGAGTACATCTCTGCAGGCAGTTGCTGTGCACAACTTTTATGGGTAAGAAATCAGCTGGAAGATTATAATATGAAGTTGAAGGAGATTCCAATGTTTTGCGATTCATCAAGCGCAATAGCTATAGCCAACAATCCTATCTCTCACAGCCGGACAAAACATATCGAGATACGCTATCATTTCATCCGTGAGCATGTGGAGAACAAGGATATCAACCTTTGTTATGTATCAACGGACAAGCAGGTTACAAATATTTTCACGAAGCCGCTAGATGAAGCCAAATTCACATATTTCAAAACTGAACTTGGAATGCTCAATAAGGAGTCTTGAGGTGGTCAAGGAATTTAAAGGAATCTACCAAAGTGAAGTTCAAATTCATCAAGTTTTCACACAAGTACTCATGAAATCAATCGAGAGATCTCAAGTGATTTCGATGAATCTCCCAAATTTCACAAGTCATTTCGATGAATCTGTCGAATCTCACAAGTACTTTCGACGAATTTCCCGCAAGTACTTTCGTCGAATTCGTCGAGTTCATCTGATTCATCTCGACGAATTACACAGTGCTCCCCCGTGACATTTCGACGAATTTGGTGGAGGTTTTGACGAATTTTACTTTGCAGATTTTACTTCTTTAATTATTGGATCCAAAAACATACAAAAAATATTCCTAAAAAGGTGCGCCCCGTTTGATTTCTTTGAAATATTAATATTATATACAGGCTTTAAAGGCCCTTCGAGACATCACGAGAACTTCATTCCTTTCTGTCGAGTCCTCTCCGACTGTTCATCTCCCCGTCGACCTGCGGAAATCTTCCGACGATTCCTCACCAGTTGTTCAGAAATTCCTTCTATTTCTCCTCCAATCAATCACGAATGGCTCGCAACGGTGCTGGAAACCTTCGGGTAGGAGGAGAACCGGTTCGCTCTGGATTCTCAAGTGCTTCAGACGAATTCTGAAACATCATCCTTATGCTGGAAACTGCCCGCCTATCGTTCATTCTGGAGAAGGAATGTCGTGTTCTTGACAGAGAAGTCCTCGAGTTATTCAGGAATGTAGAGCTCAGGCGTGAAGGTTCCTTCATTAAAAGCACAGTTCAAAATTTTAAAGTAAGAATGAGGTCAAGTTTCTTGAACAAATTTCTGAGAATGCCTGAAGTTGAGGAAGATGAAGAACTCACTGACGCTGATTAAGACAAAGCCCTCTCATTTTGTGACTTGGAAAAAATCTACAACAATTAGACGAAAAGAATGAATGACGAAGGCAAGCTCTTGACATATATTATTGGAAAGGTTTTTTTGTGCAAGACAGGATCACATGACTATGTATCGGGAGACATGTTCAAACTGTTGACAGTAGTGATCTGCATGAAGAGAATGGACTGGGGAGCATTTCTTTTTGACAGGATAAAGGCAAGCCTCTCAGCTCCAAACTTTAAAAGGATTATAACTTTCTACCTCAACCAGTTGGACAAGTATCAATTTGACATGTCCACTGGTGTGCAAATTCATCATCTGAAAAAGATAGTTGCTTCATTTTTTTCTCGATGCGAACGAAGGATTCCGAGGCAGGGGACAGGGAGAGTTGTGGGTGAAAGGAGACAGCTGTGCCCTCACCCCCCTGCCCCCCCCCCCCCCCCCCCCCCCACCCACCCACCCACCTCGTGACGAACTGAGGTTGTTGTTGCAGTTGTTGAAGGGGAGACTACAGGATTTATAGCTGAAGATATCACTGAGACACCTGTTGTTCTACCAGAAGTTCCTACTGAAGAAGAAGTGTTTGTTGAGGAAGAAGTACCCCCTCAAGCTGAGGGGGGGCACCAATAGGAGGCTCTTTCCATGAGGACCTCGGTGATGTAAGAGCTTCTGCTGAGGGGAGACTGCTGAAGTGGCTACTATCCAAGAGCTGATAGAGCCAAACCTTGCTCTTGCTCTCATTAATGGAAAACAAGTCGTTGTAGAGCCAGAGAGCGTAGTATTCAGATCTGCACCATCTCCCCAGCCAGCTGTATCTTCTAGTAATTTTGTATCAAGTCCATTCAGATCCTAGGAGACAATATCTCAGGAGGAGAATGTTCCATCATCAACTGATCTCTTGCTAAAATCTATAGAAGCCATGCTTATAAAGCAAAAAGATCACTTCGACTTTTCCTTGAAACAAGTGTTTGGCAGAGTGGCTGAGGTAGAAAAAGATCTGAATAGTGGGTTATCTGAAATGAAACATAATATGGAAAAGTTCAAGACATCCTTGACAGATTGGTTGACCCAGGGTGGTAAGGCCATCAATCATTCAATCCAGGGCATTGGTCATGTCTACAATGAGACAATCCACATATCTAACTCACATGATGCAATAATACATTCTCATGATGCGAGCATGCATCACATTGACGGGCAAATGACAATATATAAGGAGAAAATTCTCCAGACCTTTTTGGAAAAGCCAGAAAGGAGGAGAAGTTATTGGGCAAAATGAATGAGCTGAATAAGAATGTGCGCAACCAGGTGCATAGTGTAAATGTTTACCACTATAAGAATATTAAGTGGCTGCATGAAGAGTTGTCAAGAAGAGTTCCAACTCCATCTTTTGAGGGAGAACAACCTGTTGAAGGTGGAGAGATCCATGCTGGGGATGCAGAGCAACATTTTGGAGAGTATGCGGAGTATTATGAGCAACATCTTGAAGGTGGATAGTATGCAGCTCCTGATGATTATAATCAAGTATGGTCTGATGTTGCTGAGGAAGAAGTGAAGATACAACAACATTCAAGTCTTTATCCCACTATTGTGGGGTCGGCTATATGGATCCTTTGTCGCCACCATGCCCTATCTTTTGTCCTAATCTCACTAATGCCTAAGTACATCATGTCTTTCCTTACAGTTTCATTCCAAATCTTTATTAGTCTACCCCTCCCTCGTTTAACATGCCTCGTGACTAGACTCTCACAACGCCTAACAGGTGCCTCTAATGGTCTCCTTTGTACGTGTCCAAACCATCTTAGACGAGCTTCTCACATCTTCTCTGCAATTGGTGCTACTCCCGTCTTATCCTTGATACTTTCATTCCTAATTTTATCCAATCTCGTGTGTCCACACATCCACCTAAGCATTCTCATCTCCGCAACTCCCATTTTTTGCTCATGTACACAATTCACTGCCCAACACTCAAAACCATAGAGCATCGTGGGTCTAATTACAGTACGGTAAAACTTGCCCTTAAGTTTTAGTGGTATGGGGAAGGCTCATCTACAAGATGATCAGATCCAAACAAAGATAATAAAAAATATGCTGAAGTATGGAGTCCTATCTCTAAAGGTATTTTCTTGGACACATTCAGCATTGTTGACTTGATTAATGAAGAGCCAAAGCTATACTACAGCTCAGAGGAATGGGATAAGCACAAAGTGTCAAATGTGAAGAGGAGGCTTCATCTCAGAAAGTATGAAAAAGACAATCCCGATGCTCCTCCTCCACCATGATATTATTTCAAGCCTTGTGCATACTTCCATATGCAACATGAGAAGAGCATGAAAAGGAGCATTCTTGAAGACTATCATTTCTATGTATTATATTATGTTGTGAATGTCTTTGAATGCCCAAAGGAACATTTATATTAATATTGATCTTTTGTTATTCTCAGTTATATTATTCTTGTTATTTCAATATTTCTTGTATGCTTTAATTTATGTGTAATTCAGCTTAGTATATAGGGTTATGACTATTTCAAATAGGGGGGATTGTTGGGTATTGTATCTATAATAGCCCTTATTTGAAGAAGTGTCTCTTGAATAAGTTGAATTGAGGTTGTATTTGATGTTCGTTTTAGTTGTGTGTGGTGCGGGTCTTTATATTCAAGTACAAACCATTGTCAGGTTACAATGAGTCTCCAAACACAGTTCTGTGTAATGTAATCCCTCATTGCATAGAACATCGTGTTAACCCATGTGTAATATCTCTAATGGGGTGTACTTCATCTAGCATCACAAAGGAAGTTGTTCAGAAGTTACAGATTTTGGCCAAGGCAAATTCGTCGAGTAATCTCGTGAGGTCTCGTTAAATTCATCGAGAACTCACGTAATCACTCGTAGAATTCATCGAGTGATCTCAGGAGTACTTGAGAGATCGCTGAGAACTGTTGACTAGAACGACTAAGTCAAAGTAGTTTTGACTTATCGCATACACTCGACGAATTCGTCGAGTACTTACGTAAGTACTCATGAAATTCGTTGAGTCCTCTCAAGAAGTCAAGTGAACTACCTTAAGAAAGTGTTAGCCGGTTCGTCGAGTACTCTAGTAGAATTCGTCGAGTATTCAAGTACATTCGTCGAGTATTCAAGTACATTCGTCGAGTACTCTCGAGAGCTTTCAGCTAATTTGTCGAAAGGTCTTGGTAAGTCTAGACATCTCACGTAAGCTCTCTCCCAAGTTGTTTCGACTGATTCGTCGAGTGGTCAGGAGACTTCACTTGTTATCTCGACGAATTTGGACTTAGCAGATTCTCGTTCTGTTCTCGTTCTCATCTTCACGACTTTCCTAAATTAGGGTTTCTGCTATGTACAGTACACGTGGACGGTAGTACTAAGTTCGAAATCGATCTGTTATGGAGGAATCACTTATAAATACTCAAGGATTATTTCAGAAAATCCGAATCATGATCTAATTGCAAATTGCCTTAAACGATCGGAAATTCAATATCGTTCTACACGAAGATCTCTGTCGCCGACAACTTTCCAATCTGCGATTCACATACGTTCAGAGATCAGTTGTTTCTCAGATCAGATTCGTGTTATTAATTCCAGATTCATTGTCTTCTTCTTCAAGATTTCTGACCGAGCTTTCACGCAATGAAGAAGGAATATTTTCAGATCTGAGAAAGAGGATTGTTTTCAATCAAAATTCTTTTCTTATTGCTTTGTAGGAAGCTTGTCTTCCGAGTTTTTGTAGATCCTTGTTGAAAGGTTAAGTGTAGGGGATGTTGTTCTCCGAGATTGTAGGAGTTGTATACTACGAGTGTAAGATTGTTTAATCTGAGTTTTTGGTGAAGTAACCGAGTCTAGCCCGAAGTGTATTAGATAGGCAAGGCGGGACAGTGGACGTACCCATTTTGAGGAACCACTATAAATCCTTGTGTCTTTGCTGTACTTTTTCTCTTGCTTTGCTCATTTTATTTTTACGAGATTTTTTATTCCGCATTAAGCCGCAGGATTCACCTATTCACCCCCCTCTAGGTGATTTAGGTTGACAATTAGATACTCCTCCGCTGCAACCCCGATCTCTTGTGCGCCTCAGCTCGCACTTCGTCGTCCATTTCCGAGCATTTTGTCCCCTCCACTGCCTGCCGACGCTCCAGCCGCCACCGCCTTCCCGTCTAGAGCTGTCGACGCAGTCTTTTGGTCCAGAGCTGCTCTCTCCTGTCCCAGGCGATCTCACCGTCAACTCCAGCTTCTTCTCTCGCCGTTTTCCTTGCTTCCAGCCGACACCTTCCATGTTCCAATGCTTGCTACTGCGCCGCCGAGTCCATTCCAGCTTCCAGTGAACTTTCAGCCAGCTTTCAACTTTCCCACAGTCCCAGACACTCCATTCTTTGGGGATTTCATGCACAGCTGTTATTCCTTCACCTGTGGTATACCTCTCTACCCCCGCACTCTCAAGCCTTAGTAATTTTATGCTCAAATTTTGTAAATGAATAGTGAAATTATTAGAGCTTGTCTGGCTAATTTCATCCCCTAATATCGTATTTTCTTACGTGCTATTGTCACCATCTAATTTTTTGTGCCCGTGGAATTAAGAATCATGACGTTAGTACGTGCGTGCGTTGTCCTTATGATAGTTTGCGACGCATAGGTTGTTTTATCCGTTTAAAATAGCCCGCAAACTTCCTTCGCGCCATATTTATTTAAAGAGATTGCTCTTTTATATTTTAAAACTACAGCCTTAGCTTTTAGATCACATCAGTTTGGTATGGCTGTTGGGATATCTCACTCCTATCGTGGGATAGCCGAGCACCGGTCGTTTTCAAAATTCTAAGTATAGGATTTTGTAAAAAAAATGGATGATTTAGATACGCGTATTAAAGCTTTGCGGAAAGACGGTGAGTTTGTCACTGCAGAACTCAAGCAGAATCTGAGTGGGTTGTGCACCTCTGTTCACAACCTTGAGGTGTCAATGCGCACGCATTATGCTGCTCATGCATACCTCGCCACTTCATATCACATAGTGGAAACCGAGGTTAGGTCTTTTGATAGCCCTCTTCCTCGCCTCATTAGTTTCACGATGAGCTCTTTGGTCCCACCCACCCCCACCATGACACTCATTCCAGTCAAGGAGATTCTTCCCGAACCCCTGCTCAAGGAAGAAAAGCTTCCTCCTATTTTTATTACTACGGTTGAAGTCGTGGCTCCGCGTGTCTCCACCATATCATTCCCTTCCATCGAGGAGTTTCTTCCCGAGCCCCTGCTCCAGGAAGAAGAGCTTCCTCCTACTTTTATCACTCTGATGGAAGTCCTGGATCCACTTGCCCTGGACAACACTTATTTTAGCAACTGAGTTTCTTCTTGAGCCCCAGCTCTAGGAGGAAAAGTTTTTCCCTCCTCAGTCCTCTGTCCCGACTGAAGTGGTGTGTCCCCTTGCTCACGCAGAAGCACAACCGTTAGTCGCCGAGTTTTTTCTTGAGGCCCCATCCCAGGAAGAACTTATTATTGATGTGTTACTCACCTCGGATGACACGAAGTCAATCTCACTTTTCCCGAAGGAGTTGACTAGTGATGAGGTCATCCTCTTAGGGGACATAGCCTCGTTTGACATATGTCCTGATTTTCTTAGCCCACTGCCGAACCAACCTCGTGAGGCCGCAGAAATTGAGCTTGGTGACCACTCGCTAGTGCCATTAGAGTCAGCATCTTATATGGATTTTATTTTTGGCGAGCACACGTTTTGTTCACATCACTTCTCTTTGGTTCTAGGCGAGTATGTTGAGTCGCACCACCACTATAGTTTGTTGTCAACGATTTTCAGGTCGGGCTGTACTAGGAGAGTTGAGATGACCTGTAGACCCACCCTTCATCGGGACACCCGTTTCCATTGATTCTTGTGGGGGATCTTGGACGATAAAATTGGGTTCTGTTTAAAATTTTGCGATTCGAGTGTAGCTTCATTGGGTGAAATAAAAGCGATAGTCGCTTACTGATTCCACGGGTTGATTCCACTTGCTTCCTGTTCTCCCTACTGCCACATGTTTTCCCCACACACCGCCCCTGTCATCCTCTGAAAGCTCTAATAATTATTGTTTATTTAAATATTTGGTATGAAATTTTGACTAATGGATTGCGAGTTTTTGGGATGAGAGGTTACTTCCAGGTTTTGGGTCGCAATCATGGCATCATCAGGACAGTATGCAACATCTCTCCGATCGACGCTTGGATTTTCTACTTGCAAGTTACATCGAGTCTCGTCGGGGTCGAGCTCTTTCAACCCTGGGAGAATTGATGTAACTCGCGTCGCTTCATTTTTATTATTTTTATCGCACATGTCTTTTTATTATTGTAGTACACGTTTTGCTCATTTTTGGATTATTGTGTAGCGTCAAGTTATATCGCACATGTTTTAAGCGCCTGGGTGTTATTTTGTATCGCGCGTGTTGCTTGCGCAAGTCTTGATTTGGCTTATTGGTGTGACCGACTAACGAGACCCTAAATGCATAGGTTTGGTAATTTAGGGGTAGGTTAGTTAGGGAAAGCTTATAATAATTAATTATTTTATTAAATGTCCACTTTGCCTATTGCCTGCCCCAACTTTGACAATCTCATTCCATTTTTTTTTGTGAACTCGTCGGCCCTCTTGAAAAGCTCATCACCAAAGCCCAATTACTCCCATTATAAAAACCCTTCCTAGGTTTTCTGCCAATAGCAAATCAAAAACTCTAATTTTCTCTTATAAAAACTTATGTTGTCTCCTATTCTCAGCAGCTGGGAAAAGTAGGAAATAGTGCCGCCGAAATCGCGTGCCCCTATTTCCTTCCCTCCAGTACCGTATTCAGCCTCCACGTCCGACGAAGCTCCCGTGAAGCCTGCCTCCTACTCTGTTGCTACAACCCCTATTTCTTGTGCGCCTCAGCTCGCCGGAAATTCCATCGGCGTTCTTCTTAGACGGAAGCCCCTGACGAGATTTCCTTCCTCGTCCTGCTCTAGGGCCGCCACTGGGGACCTTTATAAGGGCCGGTGTGCACTTCTCCGTCCATTTCCGAGCATTTCGTCCCCTCCACTGCCTGCTGACGCTCCAGCCGCCACCGCCTTCCCCGTCCAGAGTTGCCGACGCAGTCTTCTGGTCCAGAGTTGCTTTCTCCTGTCCCAGGCAATCTCACCGTCAACTTCAGCTTCTCTCGCCGTTTTCCTTGCTTCAAGCCGGCACTTTCCTTGTTCCATTGGTTGCTACTGCGCCGCCGAGTGCAGTCCAGCTTCTAGTGAACTTTCAGTCAGCTTTCAACTTTCCCACAGTCCCAGACAATCCCTTCTTTGGGGACTTCGTGCATAGCTGTTATTCCTTCACCTGTGGTATACCTCTCGACCCCTACGCTCTCAAGCCTTAGTAATTTTTATGCTCAAATTTTGTAAATGAATAGTGAAATTATTAGAGCTTGCACGACTAATTTCATCCCCTAATTATCGTATTTTCTTACGTGCTATTGTCGCCACCTAATTTTTGTCCCCGTGGAGTTAAGAATCATGACGTTAGCACGTGTGTGCAGTGACTTTATGATAGTTTGTGACGCCTAGGTCGTTTTATCCGTTTAAAATAGCCCGCGAACTTCCTTTGCACCACATTTATTTAAAGAGATCGCTCTTTTATATTTTAAAACTACAACACTAGGTTTTAGATCATATCAGGGGGCCTTCCTTCGGGATGGCGACTTCATGTAGGTCCCGCCCACAGAAGTTGTAGAAGCAGAGGACCGCCCATCGGTCCTTGCGAAGAAAGAGACAGCGGGCGGAGCCACCTTGAACGTTGTGGCTGGAAGTTGACCTGTGGTAGGTATAGAGGGCATCGAATGAGGAATGGGCGTAGAGGTGGTTGCCTTCGATTTTGGCGTGATCGTGTCTGGGAGCCCACGCATGATGAATGAAGAGACCCATGGACGATGAGACCTCTTACCACCAGTGGCCGATAACGCCATGACAACAAAACCTTCTTGTCGTGAAGGGGCGTCAACTTGAGTCTCACTTGAAATCAGTCTCACACTCAGCTCAACACAAGGTGTGCCACTAGAAGAAGCGTCTGGTCCGCCAACACATGCGACTGCATGAAAGAAAGAGGTTTTAGCACGAGGAATCTCGTTGAATATTGCAAAGCCAAAGAAAAACAAATTAGACCTCGCGAGCCGAGTCCATTCTGAGCCTGAGTGGGTGGGTGGGGGGGGGGGCACTTGGAAGAGCCGCCCCAAATTTTCTCTCCAGCGCTGAAGGTGTGTGTTTGATAAGGAAGCTCGCCAAGAGACCCAAAACCAGCGAGGTCGAGAGTCACTCACTCAGCATCAAGATCGTTTGGCTCACCCTCATCTAAGGGCTTACCCTCCGTGGGAACCTCTTTTTCTGAAAGTCGAGGAGAGGTCCCCTCCTCTTTTCCCTTTTTTTCGTCACCATCATGACATAGGATGAACCCTAACAGTCGCTTCCTCATAATATTCATCAGGCGAGCAACCTTCGCAGCGACTTCCGTTGGACTGATGGCATGACATCTTGACAGTCTATGGGTAAGAGCGCATCAAAGGACCCCATCGCCTATTTATAATCAACGGACAGCTCACGACTCTCTAGCAAGCGAGACTAAATCTCCTTTCACAGCTCGCCGAATATAGAAGAAAATTTCTTTCCGAGCTCTCTTAATTTGCTTGCAAAGAGCGGAGATTGTTTACAACCCATATTTGCTGAATGTGGGTCCGACCCTGCCACGTCAACAAAATAAGTAGTCCTGCGGTGATCGAACACTTCCGGGCGAGTTCCATTTTTGCTCGCCCATAAGCGAGTTCGGTGGTTCCTCGCCCGTAGGCGAGTTCTGGCATTTACTCGCAAAAAGGCGAGCCCCCATTATGCCGCCCATAAGAATGCTTCTCTCATGCTCGGCCTCGCCACCAACAATCTCGGTGACCTCTCACCCTTTGGCCGAGTCAGGTATTTGGCGGGGAGACTAGTTCCCAGTGCTCTGCTCGGCTCTTGGCTTTGGAGGGGAAGTTCAATTTGACTTTTGGGTACGTGGTGAGACCTCCTCGCTGTAGCACTCGGGTCGTGTTTATAGACAGTTTGGTTTTTTCTTTCTTGCTCTTGCCATTTGATCTGTGGTGTCAGACTGGAGGATCAATTACCTTTGGCTACCCGTTAGGTCCGAACATTTGTGAAACAGGTTTTTGGTTACAACATATAGTATTTAATTTCAGTAAAATCCTCATCAGTCTAACATTAACGTGAGGTTAACCAACTCTAAAAATTAAAGAAACTCATAAATAATCATTATTTATAATGGACACATCTGAAATTGCAATGATTCTATGTAAAAACAGCCCCCCGCTTGGGAGAAAACAGTAGCCCCATGAGCAATAACTGCAATTACAGCAGTTCCCTACAAAGGACAGCAGCCCCATGAATAGAAAACTACAATTTCATTAATTAAATACGAGTTTCCAGCAGTTTTTCATGGATTTCACGACATAATTCCCAATATTAGTAGTCCTAATGTATGATTCCCTCAAACTCCAGCAAAATTGACAGCAAACCCCCATCAATTTCAATCAATTTCGTCAGAAAGACTTGAATACTTTACATGCAAATCCAAATCAGCACCCCACTGAAATTCTAACAGCCGGCCCTATGGTAGTTACAGGAATTTAAACCAGAAATCTCAAAGGCTCGAAGAAAAATCTTATTTTCCATGCCACCTAAAATTTCTACAGCAAAACTGAAGTTTTTTCCTTTTAGGTTTCCACAAATCGATACTATTTTACTCTATAATTGCATAAAGGGAGAAGGGAAGGAGAAGGGCTTACAGTGAAGAATAATGAAAAACTTGAAGACTATTGGAGTCTAGCGGTCCACCCTTTCTCAGCTCCATGAAATGACCAAGCATATAAATGTAGGTTCCCACTTCATCAGAAAAGTTATAATCCCCATGAACCCAATGCTCCATGAAATGACCAAGCATATAAATGTAGATTGCCACTTGATTAGAAAAGTTCTCAATGATAGAATGTGCACTCTGCTAGAAATGACGTCTACCAACTCTCCCAAAACCCTGAAGTGTTAGAAAGGGTGCTACCAAATCATTTATATTATTTTAGCAGGATTGATCAAACTGTTCACATGGCTCTCTCGCATTTAAACTGTGTTTGGAACTCCCATGTACTCATGCTCAGAGCCAACCCGACTCCCTTGCACTAAACCGTACCATGGAGTTCCCCTGTACTCATGTTAGGAGCCAACCCGGGTACGCCCGGGAGGCACCCCATCCAACACCTGGATGGCGGGCCACACCCAGCAAACTCCCCCTGGAACACCATCCAGGGGGATCGAACCCATGACATCCCCCCGCCTCTGATACCACTGTTAGGAATGACGCTTACCAACTCTCCCAAAATGTCGGAGTGTTAGGAAGGGCGCTACCAATTCCTTTATTTTTTTTTTAGCAGAGCCTGTCAAACTGTTCACATGTCTCTCTCGCATTTAAACCGTCCCCGAAGCTCCAATGTACTCATGCCAGGAGCCAATCCGGTTGCGCTCGGGAGGCACCCCATCCAACACCTGGATGGCGGGCCACACCCAACACCCTTTATTTGTTACTTCGAAAAAGGAGCTTTAGAAAATGAGCTCGTTGATTTTTCACTAAACTTCATTTTGCTACTTTGTCTAACATATGCGTCTAGCCGAACGTGATTGATATATACTTCAGCTCGAGGGAAAATGTTAGAACTAAGATAAGACTGTTTTATCCCATATTGTTTGCAGCATTGTAGATGTCGGCCGACATCTGCAACATGTCGGGCGACATAACAACTTTGGGGAGAAAATGTCATGACATTGATATTTTAAGCAAAAAATTTACATTTAAAAATATTACCCGATATTTTGGGCTAATCTCACAGTCAATACCAGCGTGAGTATTGAAAAAATATATATTTTTCATCTTTTTAAGTGATCGAGCGATAATATTTTATTGTGTTTCATTTCACATATCTCTCTAAGCTATGCTTTGACGACATTCTTGTCTCACTCTCATTTGGTGCTCTTTATGTCATTTAAGTGACACCTTTTTCTTGTGCCCTAGCTTTTGACGCCTCTTTCTTATGCCTTAGCTTTTGACGCTTCTTTCTTATGCCCTAGCTTTTGACGCCTCTTTCTTATGCCTTAGCTTTTGACGTTTCTTTCTTATGCCCTAGCTTTTGACGCCTCTTTCTTGTGTCCTAGGCCCTAGATTTTGATGTCTCTTTCTTGTGCCCTAGCTTTTGATACCTATTTCTTGTGCGCTAGCTTTGATTTAGTCTCCGACTTCTGTTTTGATTGTGTGCTAAGACAATGATAGCTCGGTCGTGGTTCTATCATCTTCTCTACTTCTCCTTTGATAGCAGTGTTTATTTTTTAAACACTGCTTATTCTAATTTCTATCTTGTTAGAATAACCCATGTATTGGGCTCATTATTTGGGCTCATTAGTGCTCTTCTCTTTTAGTCCCACATCTTGTATAGGATTTATTCTCTCTCTTCCTCCTATATATTTGTATTCTCTCCTTGTATTTACATACTCAATCAATACATACAAGTTTTGAGCTTTCTCTACATGGCATCATAGCCTAAATCGCTCTCTCGCGGTCTCCTGTGTTCTGTCCGCACCTAGCGCTCTCTCGCGGCCTGCCTCCTGCGGCCTCCTGCGGCCTGCCTCCCGCGGACTGTTGTTTTCTATCTGCTTCCCTCTGCGGCTTACTCCTCTCAGTCCGCTTCTTTCTCCGCTCCCTCCTATTGCTCTCTTTCTCCCGTGGTTCCACCCCCACCCCTCCCTTCTTATAGCCTTTTCTCCTCCTCCCTCTGTGGGGCCTCATTCTCCTTTATTCTTCGTTGTCCGATGCGGCCTCCCTCCTTGTTGCGACCTGTCTTCAGTCCGCTCTCCGCTTCTGTCTTTCCGCGGACTGCCTTGCTCGCGACTTGCTCCCGCAAGCCGCATCCTGCCTTCTCTATCCGCTTGAGTCTCTCTACTTGCAGTTTCTTTCTCATCAGTTCGCTGCTGTGATCCGCCTGACCGTGTGGGCTGTTCCTCTCTTACCCGCATCTTGGTCGCGTCTCATCCGGCTCTTCTCTTCTCTGTCCGCGCGGCCTGTCTCTGCCTGTTGCGAACTTCTTCTCCCAGTCCGCTTCGCCTTTGGTCGCGGCCTCTTCCTCGCGCGGGCTCTCCTCTCTTGCCGATTGTTCTTATCCGCCGGCCTCTCCCTCCCTTCTTGCGGCCTGATCCTGTCCGCTGCGGACTGCATCCTGTCCTCTGTCCGCTGCTGTGTTCACCTCGACCGTGCGGACTCGTCCTCTTTTCTCCGCTTTCTTGGTCGCGGTCTCCTCTCCTTCCCGCAACGACCTTGTCGAGCGGCCTCCTGCTCTTTCCGCGGCGGTCTTCCTTGGTCCTCTGGTTCTTCGGCCTGCCTCTATGGCTTCTTCCGGTAACTCTACGAGCTCAGCGGCCAGTCCACCTCTTGACCGCCCGGCCGGTCCGCCAGACCGCCCGGTTTGCTCTGCTGAAGTCCGTGACGAGCTCCGGATCACTACTATCTCTCTTTCTGGCAAGAAAAACTTTGTTCCTTGGGTACACTCAGTTCGACGAGTTCTTCAGGCTAAGGGTCTTCTGCCTCACCTTACTCAGCCACCTCCGTCTCCTCTTACAGATGATTGGCTCCGCAATGATGACCGTGTTCAGACTTGGATCCTGAATTCCTTGGATGGTGAGCCTTATCAAATGGCTATGTACCACGACACCGCCAAGGCTATGTGGGATGAGCTACATTCCTTGTACTCAGGCCGCGACAGTCTTCAACATCTTTATGACATCCTCACTGACCTCTTTGCTCTCGACACTGGTGACGCTTCGGATATGACCTCGTTTGTCGCTCGGGCTAAAACTCTTGCTGAAGCCTGGATCCAGCATCAGCCGCCCACCAATGATCATACAGCTCAGCGCGCTCAGAAGGAAGCCGCTTGCATTGCCATCATCATGGCCCGTCTTCCATCTCATCTTCAAAGTCTTCGTGCTCAAGTCCTGGCTGCTCCCACCACACCATCTTTCTCTGATGTATGCTCCATGATTCTCTGTGTCTCCCCTCCTCCAGATCCTCCTGCTCCTTCCCCTCCGGCTCTTCTTCAGCAGGCCCCTCCGCTCTTACCATCCCCTACCCCTTCTGCTTGGGGGGGGGGGGGGGGGGGGGGGACGTTCGGGCTCGCGGGGCCGTGGCCGGGGTGGCCGGGGACGGCCAAAATGCTCCTTCTGCGGGAAAGATGGTCATCTTGAGGCGACTTGCTACAAGAAAATCGGTTATCCCCCTCGTCCGACGGCTTCTGTTGTTACTGACGCTAGTCCTCCTGATCTTGAGACCGTCCGTCTTCAGCTCCAGCATCTCCAAGGCCTGCTCAACCCCCCATCGGCCTTCGTCGCCTCCGTCTCCAACACAGGTACTGCTTGTCTCTCCACCAGCCTGGGATGGGTTGTGGACTCTGGTGCCACTCATCACATTACTTCGCGACGACCTGCCAAGTACTCGGATTCTCCTTATCCGAAGTCTATCACTGTGGCCAATGGGGCGCTGGTTCCTGTCTCCGGCTCGGCCGATCTTTCTCTCAACCAGTCCATCGCTCTTCGCTCGGCTCTTCATGTTCCGAGTTCACCCTTTAATTTACTATCTGTTGGTCGTCTTACAAGTGATCTGGATTGTTCCGTTATATTCAATTCTTCTTCCTTTGTTATACAGGATCGGCGGACGCGGACTACCATTGGTAAAGGCCAGCTGCAGAACGGGCTCTACCTTCTCGATGAATCTCCCACCATTCTGTCTTCCGTCTCCTCCACTGCATGGCATCGCCGACTTGGACATGCCCTCTACCGGTCCTCCAGCGGGCTCTTCCCGATATTCTTTTTTCTACTTTTCAGTGTGACTCTTGTATCCTCGGCAAACAGCCGCATTCTTCTTTTCCTTCGCATTGTACTCGGAGTGCAGCTCCCTTTGATTTAGTTCATTCTGATGTATGGGGTCCATTTCGGATCCCCAGTATCTGTGGTTTTCGCTATTTTATCACATTTATTGATGATCACTCTCGCACTACGTGACTCTATGTAACAACCCTTAAAATAATAATAATAATAATAATAATAAAATAATAATAATAAAAAAAAAACTAAAAACACCTAAACCTACCCCCCCCCCCCCCCCCCCCCCCGTTCCCTTAAAATGAACCCGAGCCGACGGATTCCCGCAACCCGCATCCCGCAAGGTTTCCCCCAATCCCGCTCCGTCGGCCCCGCCTCCGTCTCCCGAGCACCCGACGGCCTTCTCCTCCGCCTCCAGTGGCCGGCAAGTCCCTCCTCCGGGCCCGGCGCCCCTTCCTCTTGCTTCCCCGCCGTCTCCGACGCTTCCCTTGGCCGGCAACTCCCGCAGCAACCTCCTCTTGGCCGGCTGCTTCCAAGGAGGACGGACACCCTTTTTTCCCTTCCTCTTCTCCTCCTCCGGCCAGTGAAAGCAAAGGCAGAGTTCTTCTCCGACAATCCTAGCTCCTCCTCGTCCCGGCCGGTGGATTTCGTGAGAGGTCTCCTAGGGTTTTCGCTCAAAACCCCTCTTCGTGGATTTTGGAGCCCCAATCTGGCCTCCTTGGGTAAGAAATTCCTTTGAAACCCCTCTTCGTGAATTTTGTTACAATAATTATCCCTCCCCAATTGATGCATTGACGTCGATCCCTCTTGGGGTTGTCGTGTACCCTTCTAACCTCGATATTTTACTTGTTTTCCGGTGCCGCTCTTCGGGTCTAGGTGGTGGAATCACTCCAAGCCCTCTCCGAATTAGGGATTCTTGCTTCCAACGCCGCCAAAACTCCCGATCCCTCGCGGTAGACTCTTCTCCCCTCACTTTCGAGGGAGGTAAACTCCTAAACCCCTCTCCTTTTGTGTGGAGCGATTATTAAACGCATGTGCTGACATAGGAAACTTGTTAATTTAATTTGGAATGTATTTTTTGACCTCGAACAGGTTTAGCTCAAGCTTTAACCTCGCCTGCGCCACTTAGCTGTTACTAGCACTTTCGAAATCACCTTAAGGCAAGTAGAGACTCTCTCTCTCGCTTGCAAACATGAGATTTAATTTACTTCACCTTGTTTATGAAGTAGCCTCTTATAAACCGGGAACCGTCTAATTATTCATGAATCTATGAAATTTGCCTAATATCCTAGACGAACATTGAAAGGAGAGTGTTGGTTTGGTGTGACGCGTCGAGTCAAGCGCCCGACTAACTGGTAACAGAAACCATTAGTCAACCATTGCAAGCACCGTTGTTGATAAGCCTTGCGCCAATTAAACACTAGAATCTTGTGCACCAAATGACAACACATTCACTCTTCAATGTTTTCCGTTTATGGTATTACAGTTAGGCTAAAACTCCGGAGTAGGCTATTAGATTGAAAGCATCTAGTTTAAACATGGTTACTTGTCAGGTAGTAGATTGCTACGTGTAAAAATTGGTTCACTAAGCTCTTGATTCCTATGCTTACTCTTGTGCAATTAGATTAATTTGAATCTTCATGTATATTCTTGTTCTGAGGCACTTTCCTTTTGTTTGGATTTGCCTTAGGTTTCGTGACTGCGCCGCCCGGTTCCTGAGCTATTTCTTCTTTCAGATACAGCCTTGTTCAGAGGTTTCATTTGTTTAAATGTATCAGCAGGTTCTATGTATTTTGTTTCTTTGCTGTTGGATTTTTCTTCCTACTCATGTACTAGTTATTATCAGACATTTTCTCTTGTATCAAGGACAACTGTAGGGTGAAACATTGTACTACTTCATTTCACTTATGCATTTTCCACAATTGTGACTAATTGCATTCATTTGAGCATTGCTTGTGACATAGTTTTTTTAAATAAAATGCATGCACAACAACTTTTAACTATTTATGTATGGCTTCCGCATCAATATCTTTTAAAAACTCTTTTCAAAAATATCTAATTTAAAAACTAGTTGTAGAATTTCTGGTTCCGCCTCAGCAGGCATGTTTCTTCTCTGCATGCCTGTGGCATCACGACCCGCCCGAAGCGCACTCTGATCTTGTTGAGACGGGTCGTGACAGTTGGTATCAGAGCCAGGTTGGCTAAAAAAAAATGAATTATTTTGAAATTTTCAAATATCTTAAATTTTATTATGTAAATATAGGTACATGCATCATATTTCACTCACCCTGTCATTATTTGTTGTTCGAGGCTGAAACACGCACACACTCACTCATAAGCATGAGTAGTATGCATGCAAATGTTAAGGGAGTATGGGCAAACTTAACGTTTATATGCATATGAATTTCCACTAGGATATACACCGCTTGCAAATATTAAATTGTATGAGCGGTTTAATGTTTTCAAGTGCGTGACATTAGAATCATAATGCGCATGATATGTTAAGTGATATGGGCACTTAACATAACATGCGTTTCCATTCATGACATTTTTAGGAATGCATTGTAGGCATAATTACATTGCATGCATATCATAACTCATTGCACAAGTGTTAAGCTAAGAACAACAGATGATGATTGTGCACACATGGATTTCACAATCATAACTCTATCGCACGCGATTCTATCATCGCATTTGCATTTGCATGGCTTTCACCTAGAGTTGTCCACTGAAAATGCTGTAACTATTACATGATTTAGGTATCCAATGGTGTTAGAATGCTAGAACCTGTAATCTCGATCTACTATGCTTAGCTTGACTGTTTCTCTTACTCAATTCTTTTATGCTCATTTTAGATGGCTCCTAAGCGCTCGCAGCGAAAGAAAGCTACTCCTGCTGCGAGGGAGGCCCCTAGAGATGAAACTGCCCAGCTTTTGAGACAGCTTCTGGAGCGTGTCTCCCGTCTGGAGGGGGAACGCCAAACTCCTGATCCAGCCTCTGGTTTCGGCAGCGCAGGGACGACTGGAGTCGCTGTTACCATCACCCCTCCTGCACCTGGATCTAGGACCGGCTTGTCTGCTGGCACCATGGAGACCCCGCTCGTGCCAAGTCCGACCACCCCTGTAGTGATGACAGACACTCTGGCTTTCAAGAGACTAAATCCGCCTACCTATAATGGCGACCGAGATTACTTTGTGATCACTGAATGGGTCTCCCAGATGGAAAAACACTTTGAGTATGCTGCAGTTCCCGAGGCCCAAAAGGTTCTCCTTGCGGCCTATCAGCTGACCGAAGATGCTTACACTTGGTGGCTTCAGCGCCGCAGCCTCTCCGATTCTGCCACCTTGACTTGGGGGCAGTTCAAGGACGCTCTTATGGAAAACTTCCTCTCTTCTGTGGAGCGGGACAAGTTAGCTGAGAAGTTCCTGTCCCTTCAGCAGTTTGGCAGGACAGTGACCGAGTATGCGAAAGAGTTCTCCCGCCTATCGCTCCTTGCTGTGGAATTCGTGCCAGATGAAGCCAAAAGGGTCAGCCGTTTCGTGAAGGGACTCCGACATGACTTCCAGCAGCATGTGGTAGCCCATGGCGCCACCACCTACACGGAGACCGTAGGAGCCGCCTTGAGGGTGGAAGTCATTGAGCTGGATCGTTCCGCCAAGAAAGTCCAGCATGGCACCAGCAATGCTGCAGCATCCGACCTCAAGCGCAAGAGTGCTCCATCTCAGGAGCAAGGTCCCGGGCCCAAGGAGGTGTGCGCCTTCTGTCACAAGGTGGGTCATGTTGCCCAAGTCTGTCGTTCTCTCCTGAAAAAGCAAAAGGACATCCATGCTCCGCCGCCTCAGATGATGCTTGCCTCTACCTCCACTGTCTGTGCGTACTGCAAGAAGTCGGGCCACCAGCTGAAGGACTGTCGTCGCAGGCAGAAGGCCTGTTTCAAGTGCGGGCAGGTTGGACACCTCAAGCTAGACTGCCCTATGAGGGAAAGCCCGATTCCCGCTCAGCCACTGCAGGTTGTCCCCGGAGCTCAGGATAGGGGTAAGGCGGTGCTGAACGTCGTCACTCAGGGCGAGGCGCTCGCTTCGACCGACGTCATCTCTGGTACGTTGTTTTGTGGAATTTTAATTTTAATTTTTCTACATGCAAATAAACTGGTCTGCCTTAGTCTCGAATAATCTTGTTATGCGTCATGTTTTTTTTCCCTTTTTAGGAAGATTTAGGGTCAAGAATAAGTGGATGCAAATCTTATTTGATTCCGGTGCATCCCACTCTTTTATTGCTCGCCACATCGTGGACCTTCACAGTTGGCCTACTTCGACACTAGAGGTCCCTTTTGAGGTTTCTGTACCCGGTCATCTGCACCTCTCAACCAGCGGCATTCTCAATTGCCCGATCTTGCTTGGAGAATTGCAAGTTTTCGCCGACCTCATAGTTCTGGAAATGTCGGAATTCGACGTGATCTTGGGGATGAATTGGTTGGTCACGTATCAAGCTAAGCTGGACTGTGTAGCAAAGAGGGTAAATCTCAGCATTGGCGGCGAGGACTACAGTGTTCATGTTCAGACCCGCAGCCACCTGAAGGTAATCCGTGCTGTGCGTGCCGCTCGCCTTCTTAGTCAGGGTTGCTCTGCTTGTTTCGTGTATGCTTCATATTCGGATGCTGTCATACCGCAACTTGAATCTATCCCGGTTGCCTCCGAGTTTCCCGACGTGTTCCCCACCGAGCTGCCTGGAATGCCTCCCGATCGTGAGGTAGAGTTCTCTATTGATGTGGAGCCTGGAACGCGCCCCATATCTAAAGCTTCATACCGTATGACACCACGCGAGTTGGAAGAGCTCAGATTGCAATTGGATGAGATGCTTGAGCGTGGATACATTCGTCCCAGCTCGTCTCCTTGGGGAGCCCCCGTCCTCTTCGTGAAAAAGAAAGATGGTTCCCTGAGGCTTTGTATCGACTATCGGGAGCTGAATAAGGTTACCATCAAGAATAAGTACCCCCTCCCACGCGTAGATGACCTCTTTGATCAGCTCAAAGGCAGTTCTGTGTTTTCCAAGATAGATCTCAGAACGGGTTACCATCAATTAAAGATCAAGGAATCCGATATCCCCCGGACAGCCTTCCGAACTCGGTATGGACATTTTGAATTCTTAGTGATGTCTTTTGGATTGACTAATGCCCCATCTGGCTTCATGGATATGATGAACCGTGCATTCTGTGAGTTCCTTGATAAGTTCGTTATCGTCTTCATAGATGATATTTTGGTTTACTCCAAAACTCGTGAAGATCATGCAGTTCACCTTAGACTCGTCCTATCCACCCTACGCCAGCATCAACTCTACGCCAAACTGGCGAAGTGCGAGTTCTGGCTGGATCGTGTTGCCTTCTTGGAGCATGTCATTTCAGGGGATGGGCTATCTGTTGACCCCGCCAAAGTCTCCGCAGTGATGGACTGGAAGCGGCCTTCTACTCCTACCGAGATCCGCAGTTTCCTTGGGTTGGCTGGTTATTACCGGCGCTTCGTCAAGGGTTTCTCCTCCCTTGCCGCTCCTCTGACAAGACTAACTCAAAAGCACGTGAGGTTTGAGTGGACGGATCAGTGCGAGCGCGCCTTTTCTGAGCTGAAGCAGCGACTATGTTCCGCGCCAGTGCTAGCTCTTCCGTCAGATGGATTGGACTTTTCAGTCTACACTGATGCTTCTGGAGTTGGTTTGGGCTGCGTTCTGATGCAGGATGACCGTGTTATTGCATATGGGTCGAGGCAGTTGAAAATTCATGAGCGTAACTATCCCACCCATGACCTGGAATTCGCTGCAGTGGTGTTCGCCTTGAAGCTGTGGCGTCATTATCTCTATGGTGTGAGGTGCCACTTTTACACCGACCATCAGAGTTTGAAGTACATTTTTGTTCAAAAGGACCTCAATCTTCGTCAGAGACGTTGGCTCGAGTTTGTTTCAGACTATGACTTGCAGCTCACATATGTTCCTGGTAAGGCCAATTCAGTGGCAGATGCGTTGAGTCGGCATGTTTCTGTTGCTGCTTGTGCGCCCATGTCAGCCATTCCTGCAGCCCTGATTGATGACCTCGACCGGATGGACATATCCATCGCACCCGAGGGTCATGAGAGGATTTCTAATCCGTTATGGGTAGAGCAGGTGAAGGATTTACAGCCGTCTGATCCCGCACTTCAGCGCATTCGCCGGCAAGTTGAGCTTGGGACTCTTCCGGATTTCTCCATCTCTGATGATGTTCTTCGTTTCCGAGGTCGACTCTGCATTCCTGATGTCCCTGAGTTACTTGATAGTATTTGCAGAGAGGCGCATGAGTCTCGCTCATCCGGACATCCGGGCAACAACAAGATGTATCATGACTTGAAGCAGATCGTTTGGTGGCCTGGTATGAAAAATTTCATCGCTCGTTTTATCTCTCGATGCCTTACATGCCAGAAGGTGAAAGCTCAGCGTCAGCGTCCTGGTGGTCTTTTGCAGCCTTTGTCTATCCCTGAATGGAAGTGGAAAGATGTTTCTATGGACTTCATCACTGGATTGTCTCGCACTCCGAGAGGACATGATGCGATTTGGGTTATTGTGGACCGCTTGACTAAAGTGGCTCATTTTATTCCGTATAAGGAGGGTCATTCCACTGAGAAGATGGCCCGGATCTATGTTGCAGAGATTGTCCGACTCCATGGTATTCCTCTGCGAATCGTTTCTGATCGTGACTCGAGATTTGTATCGCACTTCTGGAAAGGATTTCAGCAAGCTTTGGGCACTGATCTCAACCTAAGCACTGCTTACCATCCGACGGCTGATGGACAGACTGAGAGAGTTAATCAAATTCTTGAAGATATGCTGCGTTGTTATATCTTGGACTACAAGGGAGCTTGGGATGAACATCTACCCTTGGTTGAATTCGCCTACAACAACAGCTATCAAGAGAGCCTCAAGATGGCCCCCTTCGAAGCACTATACGGGCGTCGCTGTAGGACCCCGCTCTATTGGTCGGAAGTCGGCGAAAAGGTGATTTTGGGCCCTGAGTTACTTCAGGAAATGGAAGAAGCCACCAAGAAGACTCGTCTTCAGCTCAGTCGTGCCATTGAGAGACAAAGAAAGTATGCAAATCAGCGCCGCCGTCCGTTAGAGTTCGCTGTGGGCGATCAAGTGTTCCTGAAGGTTTCTCCTACTCCTGGGGTGAAACGGTTCGGCCGCCATCATAAGCTCAGCCCGAGGTTTGTGGGACCGTACTCCATCTCAGAACGTATTGGAGGATCTGCTTACCGTCTGGAGTTACCAGCTTCTTTGGCCGGTGTTCATGATGTCTTTCATGTCAGCCAGCTTCGGAAATATATCCACGATCCAAATCGTGTTCTTGAAGAAGTTCCAGTGATTCCTGAGGCCAATCTGTCTTATCCGATCGAGCCTTCGAAAATCGTCGAATATCAAGAACGCAAGCTTCGCAAGAGAACCATTCCGATGGTGAAGGTACTTTGGCTGCATGGCAAGTCCGAGGAGTACACCTGGGAACTCGAATCTGATATGCGCAGCAAGTATCCACAACTCTTCTCTTGATCTTGGTACGTCTCTTAGTCTTACTTCCTCGTTATTTCAACATCTTTCATAGTTAGCTTTCATGCGTTAATCTGCGAACTTCTGTTTGAAGTATATGTCATCTGAAACTTCGTTGTTTAGTCTCGTTCAGAGAGTTCTCATGCAAGTTTCGGGACGAAACTTCCTAAGTAGGGGAGAATGTAACAACCCTTAAAATAATAATAATAATAATAATAAAATAATAATAAAATAATAATAATAATAATAATAAAAACTAAAAACACCTAAACCTACCCCCCCCCCCCCCCCCCCCCCGTTCCCTTAAAATGAACCCGAGCCGACGGATTCCCGCAACCCGCATCCAGCAAGGTTTCCCCCGATCCCGCTCCGTCGGCCCCGCCTCCGTCTCCCGAGCACCCGACGGCCTTCTCCTCCGCCTCCAGTGGCCGGCAAGTCCCTCCTCCGGGCCCGGCGCCCCTTCCTCTTGCTTCCCCGCCGTCTCCGATGCTCCCTTGGCCGGCAACTCCCGCAGCAACCTCCTCTTGGCCGGCTGCTTCCAAGGAGGACGGACACCCTTTTTTCCCTTCCTCTTCTCCTCCTCCGGCCAGTGAAAGCAAAGGCAGAGTTCTTCTCCGACAATCCTAGCTCCTACTCGTCCCGGCCGGTGGATTTCGTGAGAGGTCTCCTAGGGTTTTCGCTCAAAACCCCTCTTCGTGGATTTTGGAGCCCCAATCTGGCCTCCTTGGGTAAGAAATTCCTTTGAAACCCCTCTTCGTGAATTTTGTTACAATAATTATCCCTCCCCAATTGATGCATTGACGTCGATCCCTCTTGGGGTTGTCGTGTACCCTTCTAACCTCGATATTTTACTTGTTTTCCGGTGCCGCTCTTCGGGTCTAGGTGGTGGAATCACTCCAAGCCCTCTTCGAATTAGGGATTCTTGCTTCCAACGCCGCCAAAACTCCCGATCCCTCGCGGTAGACTCTTCTCCCCTCACTTTCGAGGGAGGTAAACTCCTAAACCCCCTCTCCTTTTGTGTGGAGCGATTATTAAACGCATGTGCTGACATAGGAAACTTGTTAATTTAATTTGGAATGTATTTTTGACCTCAAACAGGTTTAGCTCAAGCTTTAACCTCGCCTGCGCCACTTAGCTGTTACTAGCACTTTCGAAATCACCTTAAGGCAAGTAGAGACTCTCTCTCTCGCTTGCAAACATGAGATTTAATTTACTTCACCTTGTTTATGAAGTAGCCTCTTATAAACCGGGAACCGTCTAATTATTCATGAATCCATGAAATTTGCCTAATATCCTAGACGAACATTGAAAGGAGAGTGTTGGTTTGGTGTGACGCGTCGAGTCAAGCGCCCGACTAACTGGTAACAGAAACCATTAGTCAACCATTGCAAGCACCGTTGTTGATAAGCCTTGCGCCAATTCAAACACTAGAATCTTGTGCATCAAATGACAACACCTTCACTCTTCAATGTTTTCCGTTTATGGTATTACAGCTAGGCTAAAACTCCGGAGTAGGCTATTAGATTGAAAGCATCTAGTTTAAACATGGTTACTTGTCAGGTAGTAGATTGCTACGTGTAAAAATTGGTTCACTAAGCTCTTGATTCCTATGCTTACTCTTGTGCAATTAGATTAATTTGAATCTTCATGTATATTCTTGTTCTGAGGCACTTTCCTTTTGTTTGGATTTGCCTTAGGTTTCGTGACTGCGCCGCCCGGTTCCTGAGCTATTTCTTCTTTCAGATACAGCCTTGTTCAGAGGTTTCATTTGTTTAAATGTATCAGCAGGTTCTATGTATTTTGTTTCTTTGCTGTTGGATTTTTCTTCCTACTCATGTACTAGTTATTATCAGACATTTTCTCTTGTATCAAGGACAACCTGTAGGGTGAAACATTGTACTACTTCATTTCACTTATGCATATTCCACAATTGTGACTAATTGCATTTACTGGAGCATTGCTTGTGACATAGTTTTTGTAAATAAAATGCATGCACAACAACTTTTAACTATTTATGTATGGCTTCCGCATCAATATCTTTTAAAAACTCTTTTCAAAAATATCTAATTTAAAAACTAGTTGTAGAATTTCTGGTTCCGCCTCAGCAGGCATGTTTCTTCTCTGCATGCCTGTGGCATCACGACCCGCCCGAAGCGCACTCTGATCTTGTTGAGACGGGTCGTGACACTCTACTTACTCCGTGAATGCTCCGAGCTTCCCCGGGTTTTTCAGGCATTTGTCCTCGAGACCCGTACGCAATTCCACACCACACTCAAAATCCTCCGCGCTGACAATGCTCGTGAGTACACCGGCCACGACTTTACCACTGTGTGTTCTGAATACGGAATTCTCCACCAAACCCCATGTGCTTACACACCCCAACAAAATGGGGTTGCCGAACGAAAGAACCGTCACTTATTCGATGTCGCCCGTTCCCTCATGCTTCAAATGCATGTTCCCAAGCCATACTAGAAATTTGTGGTTTCGACTGCCTGCTTTCTCATCAACCGCCTCCCTTCCTCTGTCCTCAATTATGCTACTCCGTTTCGCATATTGTTTCCCTCCACTCCGGCTTTTCCTCTCCCGCCTCGCATCTTCGGCAGCACCTGCTACGTCCACCGCCTCGGGCCCTCCTCGGATAAATTGGATCCCAGGGCGGTGAAACACATCTTTGTCGGCTATTCCCGCACCCAGAAGGGCTATGTCTGTTACTCGCCCGCTACTTGCAAGATCTTTGTTTCTGCCGACGTTACCTTCCGGGAGGACCAACCGTTTTTTCCTGCTCCTTTACCCGCTGATCTACCCTCGACTCCTCTCCCGCCATCTCTACCACGCCCCGCTATTCCCGCTACTACGCCACCTTCGCCAGTTTCCCCTGCCCCCGCTCCTGCTACTGCCAAACCACTCGTTATCCGTGTCTACACTCGTCGCCCTCCCGGTTCCGTTGCCCCTCTGCAGCTGATCTCTACCATGGATACTTCGCGTCTTGCTGATCAGGTAACAACTTCCACTGCCCATCCTGTGGCCGCCTGCGTCTCTCTTCATCGCCTCTCTCCCCTTCTGCACACATTTGCTACTTCTCTCTCTTCGATTGTTGTTCCTAACTCCGTGCAGGAGGCGCTTCAACATCCCGGCTGGCGGGCAGCCATGGAGGAGGAAATGTCTGCTCTCTGGGCTAACCAGACATGGACCGTCATCCCCCTTCATCCGGGTCAGAAACCGGTTGGGTGCAAGTGGGTCTTTGTCATCAAACATGCTGCTGATGGGATGATTGACCGTCTGAAGGCTCGTCTTGTGGCTCGAGGCTTCACCCAGCAACATGGCCTCGACTATGAGGAAACTTTTTCTCCGGTCGCCAAGCTCAATATCGTTCGCGTCCTCATCTCTGTCGTTGTTCATCGCCAGTGACCCCTATTTCAACTGAATATCAAGAATGCCTTCTTAAATGAGAATCTCCAGGAAACGGTCTACATGCAACAACCGCCCGGGTTTGAGACCATGGGGGAGTCTCAGGTCTGCCGCCTTCTAAAGGCTCTGTATGGTCTCAAACAATATCCACGGGTCTGGTTTGAAAAATTCAGTAAGGTCCTTCGTGATATCGGTTTTACTCGCAGCTCGGCCGATTTCTCGCTGTTTACTCGTCACCGACCAACAGGGACGGTCCTTCTGTTAGTATATGTTGACGACATCATCATTACAGGAGATGACTCACAAGGGATACATGCCGTCAAAGTGCATCTAAACTCGATTTTCCGGACAAAGGACCTGGGCCCTCTACGATATTTTTTGGGTCTTGAGGTTGTCAGGCGACCGGACGGGCTTATTCTATCTCAACGGAAGTACTGTCTTGACCTTCTTCATGATGCTGGTCTTTCAGGGTGTAAGCCAAGTGATACCCCTATGTAGGTAAACCACAAGTTATGTGCTCAGACATCTGACTCGGATCTACTTCTCCAGAATCCTGAATATTATCGACGACTCGTTGGGAAATTGATCTATCTCACGGTTACCAGACCAGATATTTCCTTTGTTGTTGGTCTTGTCAGTCGGTACATGCACTCTCCTCGAAAATCTCATCTTCAGGCTGTTGAACGTATTCTCAGGTACCTAAAAACAGCCCCTGGTCAAGGACTTGTTTACCGGACTTCTTCGTCTGCTCCAACTTTGGTGGCATACTCTGATGCTGATTATGCTGGCTCTCTTGATGACCGACGATCTACTAGTGGCTTCTGCACATACTTTGGAGGTCATTTGGTTACATGGCGAAGCAAGAAACAAGCGGTCGTTGCTCGATCATCAGCTGAGGCAGAATACCGGGCAATGACATCTGTTGTATCGGAACTGACGTGGCTTGAAAGTCTTCTCACTTATCTGAGTGTAAAATTACCTTCTCCAGCTCTTCTCCTTTGTGATAGCCAAGCGGCTATACATATCGCCAAGAACTCAGTCTTCCACGAAAGAACGAAGCACATTGAAGTCGATTGTCACTTCATTCAAGAAAAAGTTCAAATAAAGAAGCTCGATCTAAAGCATGTTCCAGGGACGGAACAAGTTGCGGATGTCCTCACAAAGGCTCTTCCCAAGGCACTCTTCTATCAATGTTTGTCCAAGCTTGGTGCATACGATTTGTACGCTCCAGCTTGCGGGGGAGTGTTAGAATAACCCATGTATTGGGCCCATTATTTGGGCCCATTAGTGCTCCTCTTTTAGTCTCACATCTTGTATAGGATTTATTCTCTCTCTATTCCTCCTATATATTTGTATTCTCTCCTTGTATTTACATACTCAATCAATACATACAAGTTTTGAGTTTTCTCTACATATCTTATTTAAGGTCTATAGGGTTTCTCATTTTGTGATAATCATATTGTATGTTGCTTGAGCATGTTGAGCTTTTGGGCAGTGTTTGTTTATGACTGAATTTCTATCTTCTGGTTTTGCCTGTTTATAAATGAGTTTCTATTTTATGTTTTTTGCCATGGAACTACTAAATTCTCAAACGATCATAAAAGTATAGACACGTCATCGATCCACAAATGATCATAAAATTATAGGCAAAGCACTTGCTTTAATATTTAAATATATATATATATATATATATATGTATAATTGTGTTTATTACTTCGTTATAATTATATTATTACGCGTTGATTGTGTAATTTATAAACATATATTATTTGTATAATTGTACATATTTACAAATATATATATTTATTTATTTAAATATTAAAATTCAACATTTTTTGAGCGTTGGGCAGTGAATTGTGTGCATGAGCAAAAAATGGGAGTTGCGGAGATGAAAATGCTTAGGTACATGTGTGGATACACGAGACTGAATAAAATTAGGAATGAATGTATCGGGGATAAGACAGGAGTGGTACCAATTGCAGAGAAGATGCGAGAAGCTCGACTAAGATGGTTTGGACACCTACAAAGGAGACCATTAGAGGTACTTGTTAGGCGTTGTGAGAGTATGAAACTGTAAGGAAAAACATGATGTACTTAAACATTAATGAGATTATGACTAAAGATATGACACAATGACGACAAAGGATCCATATAGCCGACCCCACTATAGTGGGATAAAGGCTTGAGTGTTGTTGTTTGTTGCATTAAAATCCAACATTGTATAATATTCCCGCAATCCTACATCTGATATTTCAAATCCAAACCGACATGAACCCGACATTCGATATCTACGACCTTGATGGATTTGTTTATTCTCATGCATTATCCACTGTTTATAAATAGGGATGGTCTTTCTATTGGAATAATAATCTCAATTCACACTTCTACATCTTGTAACCTAATTCATTCATTCAATACAACCCAATGCTTCTAACAAAACCAGTTCAGGCCCCGACCACCTCACATGTCTTACGTTGATGAGTATTCCTCCAACCTTCATGCATGTTAGTTTCACATGAGTAGAAACCGAGTTGAGGCTGCCTTTGGTATCTAAGCCATCATCCATGCAAAAGTACTGAGCATATCGAGATATCTCGCCCTCTCATCCATAAATCCGATCAATATCCAAATAAAATATTTGTAACACACAACGATTACTATTAACAAAATTACATTTTTTTGATTGATTATAAGTCTTTCCAAGCTTAATAAATTAATATTAAAGACAAAATGATTAATTAATAAGCGTGTTGAAAGTTCTAATAATTTTTGTTTTATGAAATAAGAAAAAAATTATATGAAATAAATATACAAAATTTATTATAAAAAATAACATATTTAAAGAGAACAAAACTATAAGTTTAATCAATTCAAACATATATAATATAATGCATATATATATAATTTAAGCATTGTTACTAGTATGCTAACATAACAATGATACCATAAATAAAATAGTGGAAGATATTTTCAAAAGCCATGTTGGCCGATATATTGAAAACAATCGGATATATCGACTTGTATTTTATTAAATCACAATCTATTTTTAAGAAAAAAATCATTTTCCTCTCAAAAACCTGTATACCTTTAAAACAGTTGGCAGAATAAGCTTTTCATATTTCATAACCCAAAGCTACCTCAAAAAGTCCTTACAAAAGGTCTTATTTATAGAAAAATGAATGGCTAGAATCGTTATTTTATCACTTTTTATTATTAAAAAAGTGATCTAATGGGACAGGACCCTAAAACTGGCCCCTATCAAGTGTGGTTTATGAAAAATATGAACATCTTTTTGGCAAATTCCTATCCTCAGTCAATCTGTAGTCTTCTTTTCTTTAGAATTAAGAAACTTTATGGCATTTGTAATTTTAACTATACTTCAAGCAGCAGTTGAACTACATATTTCTTTCACTTTATTCTTTTTGATATAAAATTTATTTAATATTCCATTTTGGTTATTGCAGTCTCCTGCTATTCCATGTTTCCTCTGCTATTTGAGCCCCAGGAGTATCCTATAAAAGTTCTGCTTCTGGTCATATACTCACTTCTCATGTGGGTGGGCTTTTCATCCCATTTCAGCAATAATAATAAGCCTCCTAAAACCGCAAAGAAAAAGACGGCGACAGTGAACTCCGTCGGCGAAAACGGTTTAATCGGACCAGTTGCGGCTTGCTATCTTCTAGGGTTATTTTTCATTGAGGCTTGGGCCCAGTTTCTTCACCCAATTGTTTTTGGCAGCAGGTTTCCTTTTGTTCCTTTGATGCTGGTTTCTGTGTACTGTGCCATTGGCATGATGTATTCATGGATATGGCAGCTCAAGCAGATCATACTATGCAGCTGATTGCTGCATAGTTTTAGGGTTTCCATTTATCCACCTTAATGTAACTGTAGTTTATGTGGCTGGTTATTTTAACTTTTTATTTATATAATAAAATGTAATAATATTGTTCATTGATTTTGTGAGAAGAAACCACGAAAGTTAATTGCATTGACCTTAAGACTCTGTTTGCGCAATTGCAGCGACTGAAGTAGTGGTGGAATAATCAGTGTTTTGGAAAGTGGTGGCAGAATCTGTGAATCTGTTTGGAAGAACAATGGTTGCAGTGTTGTTTCAAACGGAGAAGTTGAAAGCTATACAGCTGTGCGTTTTGAATATCATTTATTTTAAATTAGAGATAATTAAAATGAATTAACTTGGTGTACATATTAAGCATTATGATATTTTATTATAGAATAAAATACACTAATTAATCAGTGTTTTGTAAAGTGGTGGCAGAATCTGTGAATCTGTTTGGAAGAACAATGGTTGCAGTGTTGTTTCAAACGGAGAAGTTGAAAGCTATACAGCTGTGCGTTTTGAATATCATTTATTTTAAATTAGAGATAATTAAAATGAATTAACTTGGTGTACATATTAAGCATTATGATATTTTATTATAGAATAAAATACACTAATTAATAGGTTTTTTCCAAACAAAACTTGTAAGTGTGATCCGTCTCGAACATGCACTAACACTTTCGATCATTGAACGTCAATTGCATAGTAAGAGCAATGTAATTAATTTGTATAGAGAAACATCCAAAATCCCCTCCTAATTGTGATTGTAATCCTAAGCAAAAATTAGATGATGAGAGGAATTATAGTTATAACACTAATCATCCATAAATCAAACACAATCAAGCACTAATCAAGCAAAAATCGTGAAAAAACACAGATCTGGGAGTACCTCATATGGGATGCAGAAATCGGGAAGGAAGAAACCTGCATAAAAAAATTTAGCATGTCGGACGAAATAGGGACGAAGAACGACCTGTAAGAGGAAAGAACACCTGTAAAAGTTTTTGAGGGAAGAAGAGGATTTGACTTGTAAAGCTTCTTCTGCTTCGTCGCCGGCAGTAGAGCCGCCGAAAGACTGCTTTTCTCGCCGGAAAAGGATTTTGGAAGGAGAGTATTATTCCGTTGTTGGAAGAGGAGCGCGAGTTAGGATGGCGGAATCGCGGCTTTCCGCGATCTGGAGTCGTGAAAAATAATCACGATTTCCGATCGCGGGTTTTGCACAATCGCATGCATTAAAAGAATTCTCGCTGATTCAATACCAAGATTTCAAAAAAAAATCCAGTTAATCAAAATAAGTAGACCACAATGTCATAATAAATTATATGCTACAAAATTTTGGTAGACCGCATTAGCTATCAAACTATATTTTACTTTAAAAATCTATAGAAAACTTTTTTTGCTTTAGGCTCCGTTTGACACGATAGTGGTGGACCTGGTGGTCATAAATGTATGAGTTAAAACGTCATTCGTTAAGGATTGCCTAACAAATATCATTCGTTTGAACATAAAAGTGGATGAAGTTCCTTAGTTGGGTGGGCGTTAATGAATGACAATTTAACTCCTATGTTACGACCGCATTTATATTTTGTTACGACCGCATGCATTTATGAAGATCATTCAACCGGTTCATGCGGTCGTAATCGTTTGACCGGTGAAAATAAGTCCCCCCAAACGGAGCCGAAATCTCTAATAAAAACCATAATGAAGGAAACATCTCAGTGGATGATTATAACAACCTTCAACAACCAATCCAACCATCCATGGAAGATTCAAGAGAGAATACAATGATCAAACCCTAGCTTTGTAAGAGAATAGAGAGTGAATATAGAAATCACACAAGAATTTGACTTGGGCACCAATGAGAGTGTCGAGTAGTCAATCCGCCCCTTGTTGTGATCCTTGGTTGTGTCTGGGGCCGAGAGCGTTGTCACCAACCCTCTAATGTTACCCATGCTCTCGTAGGTTTTGATCTTTCCACGTTATCCCTACGTTCTCTCTAACTTTGCGAAAACAGCCTTGAAATCCTCTCCTTGAAGCATGGCATGGTGAAAATGAAATGATGGGCAATTGAGATATACTATTAGCAGACCATTGTGCCTTCGTCGCATGGTCATGTGAGAA
Organism: Platanthera guangdongensis; assembly: GCA_039583875.1. Lineage (NCBI taxonomy): Eukaryota > Viridiplantae > Streptophyta > Magnoliopsida > Asparagales > Orchidaceae > Platanthera > Platanthera guangdongensis. The sequence continues at coordinate 5,301,768 of CM077161.1, forward strand.
GAGAACACGCAATCATCCCTGGATCATTGAAAAATTGAAGAAATCTCTTAGCAGCAGAAGACGAATGACTGTGCGAGGGTAAAATTGCAAGCTCATGTGCAAATGGCTATATGTGGACCACCGTATGCCTATTGTATTCGTCATGCCGGAAAGAGGCTTGCGGTCAACTTTAGATCTTATATTTCGAGGCCACAAGCTATGAAAACTGCGTGAAGGTGCGATATTTAACTTGCATGACCATGCGTTTCATTGATAAAAGAAAGCGTGAGAGAAAACTCCGAGGGAATAAGTATTGGATGATGTTATATATAAACCACCTTAGGATATATATAAATCAATTTTTAGAGTTTTTTGGGTCTTTTAAAAATACTATACACAAACCAACTTAAATACTCAAAAAATCAATTTTTCTCATTTCTAGCCTAAGTCTTCACGAGATGTTCGCCTGCTCCCGATACCCCGCTGCATACATCTCCTGATATTTGTTGTAACGATCATGCTAAAGTCTCTGCCACGCAATGGATCCTTGGCGGCGGAAGCAACCCCCGGTTGGTGATCTCTCACATTCGGTTCGCCGACTCCCGATACCCATCCGCATGCACCTCCCGATCACTCCTATTTGGTTCCTCGCGACAACCTTCGCCGCCCCACGATATAGCCTCGCCGTCGTGTAATGGAAATTCCCCAAATTTGACAATCTAGTGCTTACCTGCAGCCGGAATGTTTCTTCCTACTCTACCACTGTTCACAATTATAGCAAGATTTTAAGTATTTATACGAGCTATTGATTTTTGTAAGAAAAAAATTAATACCTCACGAGCTAGTGTTATTAAGTGATTTTTAAAAAAAAATATTTTTTTTTATTTTGTGCTGCTTTGTATATAACCATTAGGTTTTTTGTATAACCAATTTATATTTGCACTGTTTTGTATATAGTAATGGTTTGTATATAGCCAAAAACGATTTATATATAACATTACCATAAGTATTCAACCACTCTCGACATGATTTGGTGTATAATTACCTAAATATAAATGCATGTTCATCCACGCTGAAACAAAATATTCTTTAGAAGGTTGTTATCCATGTTGTGGCAATACATGAATAAACATTGGATAGCTATTCTCATACTATGTTTTCATATTGTGATAGTTTATATAAAATTCTTCTTTGTGAATCAACTATTTGTTGTCAAGCCCCTAAGAATTTTTGTGCTCTTTACCTTGTTGGAACTTCTGTGAATCAACTAATTAATTGACTTTGTTAAAACTAATATAACCACTATTAGAGTCCTGGTGGCGGAGCCAGAAATATTGGAGCGTGGGGGCACAGGATACTTAGAATCAAGAGTCGGGAGAAAATGACGCGGCCCGCGGGGTCGACTCCAGGCTTAGGGTTTTGGGAACTCGGCTGCGGACCTGCGGTTCACTGAACTGGACCGAAAAATGCGTGGGGGCACGGACCCCCACAGGTCCCTAGATAGCTCCGCCCTGCTATTAGTGATGCATTTATATAGACATTATATTTGTGTACTGCTTTATAACTTTGTTCTTTGCATCTTCACCCTTTTGTTGTAAATGGTTCTCATGATTGTTGTGTTAGAACTCTCTCTCTCCCTCCTTCAAAGCTAATAATAGAAAGTTGTCAAGAGCACCACATTTTTAGCTAGTCGTACCACTTTGTTAAAAGCATCACACATTTTCACATATAGTTAAAAGTACCACACATTGGTAATGACATCGCAGTTGAGATAAAGAAACCGCACATAAAATTTAAATAAAAAGAGGTTTTCATTGAATTACAACATGAATATCAACCAAATAGGCAAAATACTTGATACAAAAAGTCATTAAATATGTGGTCCAAATCTTTATGATCTCCGTGCAAAATATTTTATACAAAAATCATGAAGTTTGTTCCCTAAATATTTGTGATCTTCATGTTCCTATAAAAATAAAAGTAAATGATTGAAAACGAGTACAACCGACTGTGATAATGGATCAAGCAATGTTTGAAAACATTCAAGTGTCCGTCCATACTACAATAGAGGCAATTTCAACACAATGATCTTCAACAAAGAGGAGTAATCGACCGGCTATGGATGTCGTAAGATAGATCGAGAGGTGCGACATTTATCATAAATTTAAGAAATCTAAACAAAAAAAGCCGAAAAGATGCACCGATGGTGGACAAGAAGGGCAAACAATCTACTCGGGCAGCATCTGAGAGATCTCCGCTCGTTCTTCTATAGCGGCCACCGCTCTCCACTTGTTCTTCCGCAATGGCCACGGCTCTCCTCTCGCCGGCTCTGGGGAAACACACTTTGTTGAAGATGGTACCTGAGAAGCAGAAAGATCCACCGGTGTCAGTGTCTTTAGAAGCCCAACATCATAGATTAGGAGAAATTGTAATGTGAGTTATTGCGGAGCGACTTGTATTTTTTGAGGAGTAATTTTAACGTTAACTATAGAGAAATTGTGGTGCGACTAGTCAAAACTGTTGTGTCTTTAACAACTCCCTAATAATACCTTTCTAGATTTTCTTCCATCCACATACATTTCTTTCACAATCTTTTACCCTTTACCCGTCTTCGTCCAGTTTACCTGGATATGAATGAGTTTCAAGATGAATCATACAAGTAGGCAGGTAGCTTATAACAAATACATAAGGTCGGCAAATCTCTGCAGATACATTAAGAAGCAAACCAAGTAACAAACGTAACACCACATGGGTGGATCGCGTGACTCGGTGAACGAGATTGTGAAATCTTCATGGAGGACCAAGGTTCCCTTCATGTTACCTCACCGCCTAATGGTTGTTGAAGGGAGTGAGGAGGAAGAGGAGTGCTGGATCGGGCTTCCGCCCAGGGCCCACCGAGAGTGAGAGGAAAAGTCAGGTGAGGGTTAGAGAGAGACAGAGGAAGAGAGAGGATAAGGAGGAAAAAGATAGGTGATTGTTAACCGCAACCCGTTATTTTGATAGTCGCACCCCAAAATCTCCCAATTTTTCACGCCTTTTCGAAATACGCCTTGTACATGCAATATCAGGAAAAGTGTTCAACACGAAAGTTGTAGATATCGACGAGATCTACAACTTTCGTGTAGATCACTTTTCCTAAAAATGCATGTACAAGGCGTACTTTGAAAATATGCCCAGGTTTTGCGCCTTATTGAAATACGCCTTGTACATGCAATTTCAGGAAACGTGTTCAACACGGAAGTTGTAGATCTCGTCGATATCTACAACTTCCGTGTTGAACACTTTTCCTGAAATTGCATGTACAAGGCGTATTTCGAAAAAGCGCGAAAAATTGGGAGATTTTGGGGTGCGACTAGCCAATTACGGGTTGCGGTTAACAATCACCAAAAAATATTACTTATGTGTGCCTTCATCACGAGGGATTTTTAGGTCCGGGCTCCGTTTGGAAATCGCCTTCCGGGTGAGAGGAGTTGCCGCGTGGAGACATCAACAATCGCGATTTAGAGGAAGAAAAGGAAAAGCGCGAGAAGCCCCGCGCGCGAGCACTTCTAATCGCACGCGAGTGCTCCGGAATCCGGACGGAATAAAACCCCCTTTATCACACCCACCCAACACACTCATATAATCTCATAATTCAGCCGCCCCATCTGGACTTTAGACAAGTGAGACAAATAAAAACATTAACTTAAAAAGGATGGAAGTATGTAGCCTCCCACACTGGTCATCCTATTGCATATTTTAGCCACCGCATGGCAACCCACCACCGCAAATTGCCGGCATATGAGCAGGAATTTATTTGCCTCGCCAAGGCTGTCCAACATTGGCGGCCGTATCTTTGAGGCCGATCCTTCCTCATTTGGACCGACCAATTAAGTTTAAAGTCCATCCTCGAACAACGCCTAAGCATCGTGCTGCAACAAAAGCGGACGATGAAGCTCCTGGGATTTGATTTCCAAGTGGAATAATGTGCGGGTTCTTTAAACTGCGCAACTGGCGCTCTTTCCCGCCGCCACTCGGAATCGGAGAGCACCATCTTTGCGGTCACCGTTCTCATTGCCCATTTGTTGGAGGATATTCAAAGCTTCGCGAGCCTAGCTGAATTGCTCCACCACATTGCCATCGGTCTGCTGTCACGCAGCTGACGCGCTTGCCCGCCACCACTCAGTATCAGAGCCCGACGAAGACTCCATCGCTGACGCCTTCCCTTCGCTCGTGCACACCTCTCATATTGGCATATTCTCACGAATCTCACTAGCAGCTGATTTCCTTGCTACCGAACTAGTTGCCGAGCTGTTCGAGCGCTACCGCCTCACGGAATTTCAACTCTACCTCGATGAATCCTTTGAATCCCAACGCCAAATCGCCGCTCCCACCACTAGAACATCTGCGGACACCCCGTCCTTCAACCCGACATTTCCTCACCAAGAGACCGCCTCACTGTACGGCCCAGAAGGCGATACCGTGCCCCGGTTTGTCAAAATGAATTTCCCGGTCTTTGACAGGCGCAATGATCCTCTCGCGTGGTTAAACCGTTGCGAGTTATTCTTTGCAAACCAACGAACCCCGCCGGAGGACCAACTTGGAATCGCCTCCTTCCATCTAATGGGACCAGCCCAAATGCGGTTTACTCAACTCTACCGTGAACGTCCTCAACTCATCTAGACGGGAATTCTTTTCCTCCTGCATTCTCCGCTTTGGACCGCCTCTCCATAACCACCACCTTGGCGATCTCATCGCGTTACGGCAGTCAGGACCGTTGGATGCTTACTTGGAGCGCTTCCAAATTCTCTTGGCCCGCGCTCCCTCCTTATGCCCGGAACAACAAGTGCCAATTTTTACAACCGGTTTACACGAGTGCTTGCACGTGGACGTTGAATTTCAAGTTCCTCCGGATCTCACCACCGCCATGAACGTAGCTCGTGTGCCAGAAAAAACTTCTCTTGGGCCGGGCCTACTCCTTCCGTCGGGAACTGCCGCACACATTCCAAGGGGGACGACCACAACAGCCTCATCAATAGGAGGGGATACCGCCCGCAACCCATCCTTCCGTCGCTGCCTCTCGGCCGCTGAATTGGATGACTGTCGCGCCAAGGGTTAATTCTGCAATTGTGACAAACTCTTTGTACCCGAACACAGTTGCAAACACCTCTTTTGGATCGAGGTCGATGCGCCCACGGACGAGGATGAGGATGACCATGACAAAGGTATGCCAGAACTTTCCTTTCATGTCATCGCACGACCTGAGGGGCATATCATTCAAATGCACATTTTATTGGCCCACCAATCCCTACTGGCCCTCATGGATTCAGGTAGTGCCCACAAATTTATTAGCAGCTCCACTATGCTACACCTTCGTCTTCATTCCCCACTCGTGTTGTGTGTAACCGTGGTCAACAGCCAGCGCAGGGACTACTCGGGCATGTGCTGCCGGGTTCCACTCATGGTGGAGTCCCACCAATCTCTGGTGGACCTCTTGGCGGTCAACCTCCAAGGCTTTGAGGTCGTTCTAGGAGTGCAATGGTTACACACACTGGGTCCGCTTACGTAGGATTTTGACCGACTCTTCATACAATGGCGCAATGGTGCGAAAGTGATTGAATGGCGAGGACAACCACCGCAACGAGGCACCACCTCGTTCCTCATTCAGGAATCGGCTGAGCCACTTCCGCCAAAGCAAGGGCCACCCGACCTCCAAGCATTCCTACAACACTTTGGACACGCCTCCCCATCGACCGGACTTCCTCCGCTTTGAAACCGCGATCATCGAATCTGCCTTCTTCCAGGCTCGACACAGGTAGTGGTGCGTCCCTACCGCCATCCCTTCCTCCAGAAGGATGAAATAGAACATCAAGATGAACTCATGTTGCAATAAGAGCTCATACGACGGAATGTATCACCTTTATCATCGCCTATGTTGTTGGTCCATAAGAAAGATGATATGTGGCGATTTTGCGTCGACTGTTGGGCCATCAATGCCCGAACTATCAAGGATAAATTTCTCATTCCCGAAGTGGAGGAGCTCTTGGACGAGCTACACAAGCAACAATTCTTCTCAAAGTTGGACCTTTACTCTAGCTACCATTAGGTCTGTATAGCCCCACAGGACGTGGAAAAGACTGCATTTCGCACTCATCACGGTCACTTCGAGTTCTTAGTGATGTCATTTGGCCTCACCAACACCACTTCTACATTCCAAACCCTAATGAATGATGTCTTTCAGCCCCACCTCTGTAAGCATGTCCTGGTATTTTTTTAATGATATTTTCGTGTATAGCAAATCATGAGCCGATCATCTCATTCATCTACAAGCGGTTTTCAACTTGTCTCGAAGGCCTCCAAATGCTCCTTCCGTCAGGAACTCATCGCTTATTTGGGTCACATAGTGCACTCCGGAGGTGTATCGGTCGACCCGGACAAGCTTAGCTCGGTGGAAGCCTGCCCTCTCCCTCAAAACCCAATGACACTGCACGGATTTCTTAGGCTCACAGGTTATTACCGTTGTTTTATCTGCGACTACAACACCATCGCAGACCCGCTTATCGCCCTCCTCTGCAAGCATGCTTTTCTTTGGACTGAACAACCACCCAAGCTTTTCACGACTTCCAACGCACATTGACATCAGCACAAGTCCTCTAACTGCCCGACTTCACAGCGGAGTTCCAAGTCGAATGTGACGCATCTGACAAAGGGTGCGACGTGGTCTTGCAACAAGCGGGTCATATTATTGCATATTTTATCCGCCGCATGGTGAACCACCACCGCAAATTGTCGGCGTATAAGCAGAAATTAATTGGCCTCGGCAAGACTGTCCAACTTTGGCAGCCATATCTTTGGGGGCGATCTTTCCTCATTCAGACCGACCATTTCATTTTAAAGTTCCTCCTTGAACAGCGCCTAAAGACTGTGCCACAACAAAAATGGGTGAGCAAGCTTCTGGGATTTGATTTTTGAGTGGAATATCGTGCAGGTTCCTTAAACCACGTAGCGGACGCGTTCTCCTGCCGCCACTCGGAATTAAAGAGAACCATCTTCGCAGTCACCGTTCCCACTGCCCACTTATTGGAGGATATTCGGAGGGACATTCTAAGCTCCGCGAGCCTAGCTAAACTGCTCTACCTCATTGCCATCAGGTTGTTGTACGCTTACTGGAGAACGTGTGATGGTCTTATTTATTACAAGAACAAGATTTATTTAGACCACACTTCTCTATCCATTCCTTCCATCTTGGTGGATATCCATGGTCGTGGTCATGAAGGTATACATAAAACTCTACATCAAATTCGATCTGAATTTTATTGGAAGGGCCTCTGCTGTCAGGTACAAGCATATATTGCTTCGTGCCCGGCTTTTCAACAAAACAAATCGGAACATCTTCTACCTGTCGGGCTGCTTCAATCGCTTCCGGCACCCACATAGATTTGGCACGATACTTCGTGGAAGGGTTGCCCACATCTAAGGGAAAATCTATTCTCAAGGTTGTGATGGATCGTTTCTCGAAAGGGGAGCATTTCATTCACATGGCCCAGCCTCTCATCGTGGAGCGAGTGGCGCATAGTTTCTTTGCGGAGGTGTTCAGACAACATGGCCTACTGGAAAGCATCGTATCAGCCCGAGATAAGGTTTTCACAAGCCAATTTTGGAAGGAACTCTTCACTCTTAGCGGCACCCGATTGGCTCTCCACTGCTTACCACCCACATCGGACGACCAGACGAAAGTGGTAAAATGAACCTTAGGAATGTGTCTCCACTGTCTAATGGGGGACAAGCCCAAAGATAGGGTGTTGTGGATTCCATGGGTTGAGTACTATAACAATACCTCATATCATACGACGCTTCAAACTATGCCTTATCTATGACAAGGACCATCCACGTTTGCTCACATATTACGGAAGGCACCCTATTTTGATCGAGGAAGACGAGTTCGTGGATCGTGATCACTTCCTCGCCTTGGCACCGAAAAATTTACATCAAGCACAACAACGGATGGAATCAGCCTACAACAGGGGTCACCGAAACCTATCCTTGCAGTGGGTGACTGACTAGGTTTGGCTCAAACGCCGCCCCTACCGACATCTCTCAGTACAGCTGCCTAGTCTCTCCAATAAATTGGGCCCTCGTTTTTATAGACCATTTCAAATTCTCTGACGTATAGGCGAGCTCGCTTATCAACTACAACTTCATCCGAAGTTGGCATTCATGATGTCTTCCACGTCTCACAATTGATGGAGGGAGAAATCTTCCCGGACTAGTATAAGCGCGACTCGTGACAAAACACACCTCTTTGTTCATTCCTTCCATCTTGTCGGATATCTATCTTCGTGGTCATGAAGGTATACATAAAACTCTGCAACGAATTTGATCCGAATTTTATTGGAAAGGCCATCGCCATCAGGTACAAGCATATATTGTTTCATGCCCGGTTTGTCAACAAAACAAACGAAACAACTTCTGCCCACCGGGTTGCTTCAACCGCTTTGGACTTGGGGGGGGGGGGGGAGCATTTTATTCCCCTGGCCCGACCTCTCATCGTAGAACGAGTGGCCCGTGGCCCAGAGTTTCTTTGCGGAGGTGTTCAGACCGCATGGTCTACCGGGAAGCATCATATCAGACCACGATAAGGTTTTTACATGCAGATTTTGGAAGGAACTCTTCACTCTTGGCGGCACTCAATAGTCTTTCTCCACCGTCTGCCACCCCCAATCGGGCTGCCAGACAAGGGTGGTTAACCGAACCTTAGAAATGTATCTCCGTTATCTAACGGGGGGCAAGCCGAAAGATTGGGTGTTCTGGATTCCTTGTGTTGAGTATTGTTACAATATCACATATCATACGGCGGTTCAGACTACGCCTTTCTGCCTTATTTATGGTCGGGACCCTCCACGTTTGCTCATGTATGGCGACAAACAACCATTTTCGATCGAGGCAAACAAGGAGCTCGTGGATCGTGATCACCTACTCGCCCTGGCACAGAAAAATTTACATCAAGCACAGCAGCGGATGGAATCGGCCTACAACAGGGGTCACAGAGACTTGTTCTTTGCGGTAGGTGACTGGGTTTGGCTCAAACGTTGGCCATACCAACATCTCTCCGAACAGCTACCTAGTCTCTCCAACAAGTTGGGCCCCGTTTCTATGGACCATTTCAATACTCTGGCGTATCGCGAGCTCGCTTATCAACTGCAACTTTCATCTGACACTCACATCCATGACATCTTCTACGTTTCACAATTGATCGAGGGAGAAGCCTACCCGGAGCAGTATAAGTGAGGCTCGTGACACAACCCTTCTTCTCCTTGTATCCTAGGAGACATGCCTTGTCGGGGCGGGTGGGCTCATCTGACAAGTATATTCTCATGGTGGTGGTGGTGGATCGTTTCTCGAAAGGGGCGCATTTCATTCCCCTGGCCCGACCTCTCACCGTGGAATGAGTGGCCCAGAGTTTCTTTACGGAGGTGTTCAGACTGCATGGCCTACCGGAAAGCATCATATCAGACCACGATAAGGTTTTTACATGCAGATTTTGAAAACGAGTACAACCGACTGTGATAATGGATCAAGCAATGTTTGAAAACATTCAAGTGTCCGTCCATACTACAATAGAGGCAATTTCACCACAATGATCTTCAACAAAGAGGAGTAATCGGCCGGCTATGGATGTCGTAAGATAGATCGAGAGGTGCGACATTTATCATAAATTTAAGAAATCTAAACAGAAAAAGCCGAAAAGATGCACCGATGGTGGACAAGAAGGGCAAACAATCTACTCGGGCAGCATCTGAGAGGTCTCCGCTCGTTCTTCTATAGAGGCCACCGCTCTCCACTTGTTCTTCCGCAATGGCCACGGCTCTCCGCTCGCCGGCGCTGGGGAACCACACTTTGTTGAAGATGATACCTGAGAAGCAGAAAGATCCACCGGTGTTGGTGTCTTTAGAAGCCCAACATCATAGATTAGGAGAAATTGTAATGCGAGTTATTGCGGAGCGACTTGTATTTTTTGAGGAGTAATTTTAACGTTAACTAAAGAGAAATTGTGGTGCGACTAGCCAAAACTGTTGTGTCTTTAACAACTCCCTAATAATACCTTTCTAGATTTTCCTCCATCTACATACATTTCTTTCACAATCTTTTACCCTTTACCCGTCTTCGTCCAGTTTACCTGGATATGAATGAGTTTCAATATGAATCATTTAATGGTTGTGTAGGCCGCACTGACTTCAGCATTCCACTCATTTATATACAAATTTTTTGACTATTAAGGCTCCGTTTGGGGGGACTTATTTTCACCGGTCAAGCGGTTACGACCGCATGAACCTGACCAAAATTAAGGTCCAGTTCATGCGATCGTAACCGCTTGACCGGTGAAAATAAGTCCTTCAAACGAAGCCTATATAAAAACGGACATCCACGTCTCTTTGTAGTACACAAATTATTCTTTACTCATCATTTTTGTTCTCTATGTATCATGATAATAATCAATTTTATCAGACCAAAGCATATTTCTAGACTTAAGTCTACTAGTAACATTGTCGGCACTTTCATCTATTATAATAACTCCGAATTCCTTAGCAATACTTCGAGCCTAACACACTAACTTCTCCTTAGTTTGAAAACTCAATGATATGATAAAATGAATTTCAACATCAATTTGTGAGATTGAGACGACTCTCTGCATGTCAACAATTTCATATAATCTAAACTCATAGAATCTACACATATAAGTAGGCAGGTAGCTTATAACAAATACATAAGGTCGGCAAATCTCTGCAGATACATTAAGAAGCAAACCAAGTAACAAACGAAACACCACATGGGTGGATCGCGTGACTCGGTGATCGAGATTGTGAAATCTTCATGGAGGACCAAGGTTCCCTTCATGTTACCTCACCGCCTAATGGTTGTTGAAGGGAGTGAGGAGGAAGAGGAGTGCTGGATCGGGCTTCCGCCCAGGGCCCACCGAGAGTGAGAGGAAAAGTCAGGTGAGGGTTAGAGAGAGACAGAGGAAGAGAGAGGATAAGGAGGAAAAAGATAGGTGATTGTTAACCGCAACCCGTTATTTTGATAGTCGCACCCCAAAATCTCCCAATTTTTCGCGTCTTTTCGAAATACGCCTTGTACATGCAATATCGGGAAAAGTGTTCAACACGAAAGTTGTAGATATCGACGAGATCTACAACTTTCGTGTAGATCACTTTTCCTAAAAATGCATGTACAAGGCGTACTTTGAAAATATGCCCAGGTTTTGCGCCTTTTTGAAATACGCCTTGTACATGCAATTTCAGGAAAAGTGTTCAACACGGAAGTTGTAGATCTCGTCGATATCTACAACTTTCGCGTTGAACACTTTTCCTGAAATTGCATGTACAAGGCGTATTTCGAAAAGGCGCGAAAAATTGGGAGATTTTGGGGTGCGACTAGCCAATTACGGGTTGCGGTTAACAATCACCAAAAGATATTACTTATTCGTGCCTTCATCACGAGGGATTTTTAGGTCCGGGCTCCGTTTGGAAATCGCCGTCCGGGTGAGAGGAGGAGTTGCTGCGTGGAGATATCAACAATCGCGATTTAGAGGAAGAAAAGGAAAAGCGCGAGAAGCCCCGCACGCGAGCACTTCTAATTGCGCGCGAGTGCTCCGGAATCCGGACGGAATAAAACCCCCTTCATCACACCCACCCAACACACTCATATAGTCTCATAATTCAGCCGCCCCATCGGGGCTTTAGACAAGTGAGACAAATAAAAACATTAACTTAGAAAGTATGGAAATACGTAGCCTCCCAAACTGGTCATCCTATTGCATATTTTAGCCACCGCATGGCAAACCACCACCGCAAATTGCCGGCATATGAGCAGGAATTTATTTGCCTCGCCAAGGCTGTCCAACATTGGCGGCCGTATCTTTGAGGCCGATCCTTCCTCATTTGGACCGACCAATTAAGTTTAAAGTCCATCCTCAAACAACGCCTAAGCATCGTGTTGCAACAAAAGCGGACGATGAAGCTCCTAGGATTTGATTTCCAAGTGGAATAATGTGCGGGTTCTTTAAACCGCGCAACTGGCGCTCTTTCCCGCCGCCACTCGAAATCGGAGAGCACCATCTTCGCGGTCACCGTTCTCATCGCCCATTTGTTGGAGGATATTCGGAGGGATATTCAAAGCTTCGCGAGCCTAGCTGAATTGCTCACCACATTGCCATCGGGCTGCTGTCACGCAGCTGACGCGCTCGCCCGCCACCACTCAGTATCAGAGCCCGACGAAGACTACATCGCTGACGCCTTCCCTTCGCTCGTGCACACCTCTCATATTGGCATATTCTCACGAATCTCACTAGCAGCTGATTTCCTTGCTACCGAACTAGTTGCCGAGCTCATGGAGCAGTTCGAGCGCTACCGCCTCACGGAATTTCAACTCTACCTCGATGAATCCTTTGAATCCCAACGCCAAATCGCCGCTCCCACCACTAGAACATCTGCGGACACCCCGTCCTTCAACCCCACATTTCCTCACCAAGAGACCGCCTCACTGTACAGCCCAGAAGGCGATACCGTGCCCCGGTTTGTCAAAATGAATTTCCCGGTCTTTGACAGGCGCAATGATCCTCTCGCGTGGTTAAACCGTTGCAAGTTATTCTTTGCAAACCAACGAACCCCACCGGAGGACCAACTTGGAATCGCCTCCTTCCATCTAATGGGACCAGCCCAAATGCGGTTCACTCAACTCTACCGTGAACGTCCTCAACTCATCTAGACGGAATTCTTTTCCTCCTGCATTCTCCGCTTTGGACCGCCTCTCCATAACCACCACCTTGGCGATCTCATCGCGTTACGGCAGTCAGGACCGTTGGATGCTTACATGGAGCGCTTCCAAATTCTCTTGGCCCGCGCTCCCTCCTTATGCCCGGAACAACAAGTGCCAATTTTTACAACCGGTTTACACGAGTGCTTGCACGTGGACGTTAAATTTCAAGTTCCTCCTAATCTCACCACCGCCATGAACGTAGCTCGTGTGCCAGAAAAAACTTCTCTTGGGCCGGGCCTACTCCTTCCATCGGGAACTGCCGCACACATTCCAAGGGGGGACGACCACAACAGCCTCATCAATAGGAGGGGATACCGCCCGCAACCCATCCTTCCGTCGCTGCCTCTCGGCCGCTGAATTGGATGACTGTCGCGCCAAGGGTTAATTCTGCAATTCTGACAAACTCTTTGTACCCGAACACAGTTGCAAACACCTCTTTTGGATCGAGGTCGATGCGCCCACGGACGAGGATGAGGATGACCATGACATAGGTATGCCAGAACTTTCCTTTCATGTCATCGCACCACCTGAGGGGCATAACCATTCAAATGCACATTTTATTGGCCCACCAATCCCTACTGGCCCTCATGGATTCAGGTAGTGCCCACAAATTTATTAGCAGCTCCACTATGCTACACCTTCGTCTTCATTCCCCACTCGTGTTGTGTGTAACCGTGGTCAACAGCCAGCGCAGGGACTACTCGGGCATGTGCTGCCGGGTTCCACTCATGGTGGAGTCCCACCAATCTCTGGTGGACCTCTTGGCGGTCAACCTCCAAGGCTTCGAGGTCGTTCTGGGAGTGCAATGGTTACACACACTGGGTTCGCTTACGTAGGATTTTGACCGACTCTTCATACAATGGCGCAATGGTGCGAAAGTGATTGAATGGCGAGGACAACCACCGCAACCAGGCACCACCTCGTTCCTCATTCAGGAATCGGCTGAGCCACTTCCGCCAAAGCAAGGGCCACCCGACCTCCAAGCATTCCTACAACACTTTGGACACGCCTCCCCATCGACCGGACTTCCTCCGCTTTGAAACCGCGATCATCGAATCTGCCTTCTTCCAGGCTCGACACAGGTAGTGGTGCGTCCCTACCGCCATCCCTTCCTCCAGAAGGATGAAATAGAACATCAATATGAACTCATGTTGCAATAAGAGCTCATACGACGGAATGTATCACCTTTATCATCGCCTATGTTGTTGGTCCATAAGAAAGATGATATGTGGCGATTTTGCGTCGACTGCTGGGCCATCAATTCCCGGACTATCAAGGATAAATTTCTCATTCCCGAAGTGGAGGAGCTCTTGGACGAGCTACACAAGCAACAATTCTTCTCAAAGTTGGACCTTTACTCTAGCTACCATTAGGTCTGTATAGCCCCACAGGACGTGGAAAAGACTGCATTTCGCACCCATCACGATCACTTCGAGTTCTTAGTGATGTCATTTGGCCTCACCAACACCACTTCTACATTCCAAACCCTAATGAATGATGTCTTTCAGCCCCACCTCTGTAAGCATGTCCTGGTATTTTTTTATGATATTTTCGTGTATAGCAAATCATGAGCCGATCACCTCATTCATCTACAAGCGGTTTTCAACTTGTCTCGAAGGCCTCCAAATGCTCCTTCCGTCAGGAACGCATCGCTTATTTGGGTCACATAGTGCACTCCGGAGGTGTATCGGTCGACCCGGACAAGCTTAGCTCGGTGGCAGCCTGCCCTCTCCCTCAAAACCCAATGACACTGCGCGGATTTCTTAGGCTCACAGGTTATTACCGTTGTTTTATCTGCGACTACAACACCATCGCAGACCCGCTTATCGCCCTCCTCTGCAAGCATGCTTTTCTTTGGACTGAACAACCACCCAAGCTTTTCACGACTTCCAACACACATTGACATCAGCACAAGTCCTCTAACTGCCCGACTTCACAGCGGAGTTCCAAGTCGAATGTGACGCATCTGACAAAGGGTGCGACGTGGTCTTGCAACAAGCGGGTCATATTATTGCATATTTTATCCGCCGCATGGTGAACCACCACCGCAAATTGTCGGCGTATAAGCAGAAATTAATTGGCCTCGGCAAGACTGTCCAACTTTGGCAGACATATCTTTGGGGGCGATCTTTCCTCATTCAGACCGACCATTTCATTTTAAAGTTCCTCCTTGAACAGCGCCTAAAGACTGTGCCACAACAAAAATGGGTGAGCAAGCTTCTGGGATTTGATTTTTGAGTGGAATATCGTGCAGGTTCCTTAAACCACGTAGCGGACGCGTTCTCCTGCCGCCACTCGGAATTAAAGAGAACCATCTTCGCAGTCACCGTTCCCACTGCCCACTTATTGGAGGATATTCGGAGGGACATTCTAAGCTCCGCGAGCCTAGCTAAACTGCTCTACCTCATTGCCATCAGGTTGTTGTACGCTTACTGGAGAACGTGTGATGGTCTTATTTATTACAAGAAAAAGATTTATTTAGACCACACTTCTCTATCCATTCCTTCCATCTTGGTGGATATCCATGGCCGTGGTCATGAAGGTATACATAAAACTCTACATCAAATTCGATCTGAATTTTATTGGAAGGGCCTCTGCTGTCAGGTACAAGCATATATTGCTTCGTGCCCGGCTTTTCAACAAAACAAATCGGAACATCTTCTACCTGTCGGGCTGCTTCAATCGCTTCCGGCACCCACATAGATTTGGCACGATACTTCGTGGAGGGGTTGCCCACATCAAAGGGAAAATCTATTCTCAAGGTTGTGATGGATCGTTTCTCGAAAGGGGAGCATTTCATTCACATGGCCCAGCCTTTCATCGTGGAGCGAGTGGCGCATAGTTTCTTTGCGGAGGTCTTCAGACAACATGGCCTACTGGAAAGCATCGTATCAGCCCGAGATAAGGTTTTTATAAGCCAATTTTGGAAGGAACTCTTCACTCTTAGCGGCACCCGATTGGCTCTCCACTGCTTACCACCCACATCAGACGACCAGACGAAAGTGATAAAACGAACCTTAGGAATGTGTCTCCACTGTCTAATGGGGGGCAAGCCCAAAGATAGGGTGTTGTGGATTCCATGGGTTGAGTACTGTAACAATACCTCATATCATACGACGCTTCAAACTATGCCTTATCTATGACAAGGACCATCCAGGTTTGCTCACATATTACGGAAGGCACCCTATTTTGATCGAGGAAGACGAGTTCGTGGATCGTGATCACTTCCTCGCCTTGGCACTGAAAAATTTACATCAAGCACAACAACGGATGGAATCAGCCTACAACAGGGGTCACCGAGACCTATCCTTGCAATGGGTGACTGACTAGGTTTGGCTCAAACGCCGCCCCTACCGACATCTCTCAGTACAGCTGCCTAGTCTTTCCAATAAATTGGGCCCTCGTTTTTATAGACCATTTCAAATTCTCTAACGTATAGGCGAGCTCGCTTATCAACTACAACTTCATCCGAAGCTGGCATTCATGATGTCTTCCACGTCTCACAATTGATGGAGGGAGAAATCTTCCCGGACTAGTATAAGCGCGACTCGTGACAAAACACACCTCTTTGTTCATTCCTTCCATCTTGTCGGATATCTATCTTCGTGGTCATGAAGGTATACATAAAACTCTGCAACGAATTTGATCCGAATTTTATTGGAAAGGCCATCGCCATCAGGTACAAGCATATATTGTTTTCATGCCCGGTTTGTCAACAAAACAAACGAAACAACTTCTGCCCACCGGGTTGCTTCAACCGCTTTGGACTTGGGGGGGGGAGCATTTTATTCCCCTGGCCCGACCTCTCATCGTAGAACGAGTGGCCCGTGTCCCAGAGTTTCTTTGCAGAGGTGTTCAGACCGCATGGTCTACCGGGAAGCATCATATCAGACCACGATAAGGTTTTTACATGCAGATTTTGGAAGGAACTCTTCACTCTTAGCAGCACTCAATAGTCTTTCTCCACCGTCTGCCACCCCCAATCGGGCTGCCAGACAAGGGTGGTTAACCGAACCTTAGAAATGTATCTCCGTTATCTAACGGGGGGCAAGCCAAAGATTGGGTGTTGTGGATTCCTTGTGTTGAGTATTGTTACAATATCACATATCATACGGCGGTTCAGACTACGCATTTCTGCCTTATTTATGGTCGGGACCCTCCATGTTTGCTCATGTATGGCGACAAACAACCATTTTCGATCGAGGCAAACAAGGAGCTCGTGGATCGTGATCACCTCCTCGCCCTGGCACAGACAAATTTACATCAAGCACAGCAGCGCATGGAATCGGCCTACAACAGGGGTCACAGAGACTTGTTCTTTGCGGTGGGTGACTGGGTTTGGCTCAAACGTTGGCCATACTAACATCTCTCCGAACAGCTACCTAGTCTCTCCAACAAGTTGGGCCCGTTTCTATGGACCATTTCAATACTCTGGCGTATAGCGAGCTCGCTTATCAACTGCAACTTTCATCTGACACGCACATCCATGACATCTTCTACGTTTCACAATTGATCGAGGGAGAAGCCTACCCGGAGCAGTATAAGTGAGGCTCGTGACACAACCCTTCTTCTCCTTGTATCCTAGGAGACATGCCTTGTCGGGGCGGGTGGGCTCATCTGGCAAGTATATTCTCATGGTGGTGGTGGTGGATCGTTTCTCGAAAGGGGCGCATTTCATTCCCCTGGCCCGACCTCTCATCGTGGAATGAGTGGCCCAGAGTTTCTTTACGGAGGTGTTCAGACTGCATGGCCTACCGTAAAGCATCATATCAGACCACGATAAGGTTTTTACATGCAGATTTTGGAAGAAACTCTTCACTCTTAGCGGCACCCGATAGGCTTTCTCCACCGTCTGCCACCCACAATCGGGCTGCCAGACAAAGGTGGTTAACCGAACCTTAGAAATGTATCTCCGCTATCTAACGGGTGGCAAGCCGAAAGATTGGGTGTTGTGGATTCCATGTGTTGACTACTGTTACAATATCTCATACCATACGGCGGTTCAGACTGCGCCTTTGCGCCTTATCTATGGTCAGGACCCTCCACGTTTGCTCATGTATGGCGACGAACAACCATTTTCGATCGAGGCAAACAAGGAGCTCGTGGATCGTGATCACCTCCTCGCCCTGGCACGGGCAAATTTACATCAAGCACAGCAGCGGATAGAATCGGCCTACAACAGGGGTCACATAAACCTGTTCTCTGTGGTGGGTGACTGGGTTTGGCTCAAACGTTGCCCATACCATCACCTCTCCGAACAGCTACCTAGCCTCTCCAACAAGTTGGGCCCCCGTTTCTATGGACCATTTCAAATACTCTGGCGTATAGCGAGCTCGCTTATCAATTGCAACTTCCATCTGACACTCGCATCCATGACATCTTCTACGTCTCACAATTGAACGAGGGAGAAGTCTACCCGGAGCAGTATAAGTGCGGCTCGTGACACAACCCTTCTTCAACTTGTAGCCTTGGAGACATGCCTTGTCGGGGCTGTTGGAAACGTGTATAGGCTCTCCGCACTCGAACTCAACTCCACAAACCAATTCCACACCACCAAAATAACACGTCCAACTTGCGAGACCGCCACTACAAACTGCCTAGCCGCGCGATTTGTCACCCGACGCGTAGTCCTCCCCTCTCGCGAGCTCCACCCAGGCGACCTGCACCCTTGCCAAGCGAGCTGCAGCGGGCTGCTCTCTCAAATCCTACACGAGCAACAACAAAGCGAGCGGGTACGCCAATACCTACCCGGCGAGACCAATTGGCGAGACCGCCCCTTGCTTGCAGCTAGACCACCACACGCGAGCACTTCAACCCGCGGCTACCACCTCTCGCGGCGAGATCACCAACCTGCGAGCATACAGCCGCCAACACCTTCTCTCGCAGCGAGATTACCAACTCGCCAAGTCAATCCGCCCGACTACTTTTACAAACCGCTCGGACAACGCCTGCGCTGCAGCGCTCCTCCCTCTCTATCCTCTCACAAATGGAAAATCCGAAATTGGGAAGAAATTTTCACTATATCATCAAAAACAAAAGAACTACATACACGCCTATTTATAGGCAAACAAAACAACCACCTTCTCTCTCCTATTTAATACACATTCTCTCTCTCCTATTAATTATTCATACATAACATAATATTATTTAAAAAAAACAAAATCTTGACTTTGTCAACACAACCAAAGTCCAACACACTCCCCTCAAACTTGGCAGGCCATGCCGAGTTTGCTCTTTAGCTTCAGAAAAGTTTCTACTTTCAATGTCTTAGTGAAGATGTCCGCAGCCTGCTCACCAGTTGGGCAATACGCCACCTCCACTGTCTTCTGCTCCACTTGTTCACGGAGGAAATGGTACCTCGTCTCGATGTGCTTGCTCCTTCCATGCAGCACCGGGTTCTTCGCGAGCTGGATAGCCGACATGTTATCCACTAGCACTGTCGTTGGCCCTTCCTGCGCATGATGCAAATCTCCCAGAAAGTTCCGTAGCCAGATGGCTTGACAGGAGCATGCCGCCGCCGCTATGTACTCCGCCTCGCAAGATGATAAGGCTATGGTAGCCTGCTTCTTAGAACTCCATGAGAACGTCGCGGTTCCCATGTTGAACGCATACCCGGAAGTGCTCTTCCGGTCGTTCACATATCCTCCATAATCGCTATCCGAGTAGCCTACTAGCTTCAACTCTCCTCCAGATGAGTACTTCAGGCCATGGTCCCGAGTCTCGTTCACATACCTCAGGATCCTCTTCGCTGCTGTGAAGTGGTCTTGCTTGAGTTCCTCCATGTGTCTGCTTACTACCCCGACCGCATACATGATGTCCGGCCTAGTGAAAGTCAAGTATCTTAGATTGCCTTGCTACCCTCCATCCTGAACTTCTTCAGAATCTCCTCGGCATACTTATTCTGGGATATGAAGATCCCATCTTCTCTCTGCTGCACCTCAACTCCCAAGAAGTAGCTCAGCTCTCCCAAGTCCATCATCTCGAACTCCTTCTTCATCAGCCTCTTGAATTCTTCGAACATCGCAGGGTTGCTCCCGGTGAATATCATGTCATCCACGTATAGGCATAGGATCATGATATCCCCGCTCTTCTCCACCTTCATGTAGAGAGCATACTCATATGGGCACTTGATATACCCATGTTCCTGAAGGAATTTGTCTATCCTCCCATTCCAAGCTCGAGCTCCCTGCTTCAGTCCGTACAAGGCTCTGCTCAGCTTGCAGACTTTTCTCTCCTTGCCTTTCACCACGTACCCTGGATGCTGCTCGATGTACACATCCTGCTCCAGGTACCCATCCAGATACGCCGCCACAACATCCATTTGCATGATAGTCCATCTATAGTGTGCCTCCAGTGCGATGATCAGCCTTATAGTATCGATCCGCGCCACTGGGGCGTAGACTTCATCATAGTCCACCCGTTGGACTTGTCTATACCCTTTCACCACCAGTCTTGCCTTGTGTTTCTTCACAGCTCCATCTTTGTTTTTCTTCACCTTGTAAACCCACTTCACTCCGAGGGGTTTGTGGCCCGCCGGTGGGTCAACTAGCTCCCATGTATCGTTCTTCTTTATGAAGGCCATCTCGGCATCCATCGCCATCCTCCAAGATTTCTCCTGGGCAGCTTCTTCATAGGACCGTGACTCGCAATCTGATAAGAGACAATATAATGAATAGTTAGCATGAATTGGGACCGTCTCCTCATAGAACTCTGCCAACCCCTTCATCCTGGGTGGTGGACTCTCGGAGTCACTCCGGCTCTCAATTCCTCCTCCAGAATTGCCTCCATTTGAGCTTTCCCCTCTTGAATAGGAGATGGAAGCTCCCCTAAATTTCTACTCGGTGGTGATGGCGGCTCAGCTCCACCATTCTCGGCTCCAGCCTCGTGACCACCCTCTTCCTCATCTTCGAAGAACATGCCATTCATACTTCTCGTCTACTCATCCCAGCTCCAGCTGCTTCCTTCTTCAAACACCACGTCCCTCGAGACTATGGCCTTTCCCGTCACCGGGTTGTAAAATTTGTATGCCTTGCTCTCCGGAGCGTAGCCAACAAAAATACACTTCTCACTCCTATCATCGAGCTTCTTCCTTTTCTGGTCCGGGATGTGAGCATGAGCTACACACCCGAAGACCCTTAGGTGCTTCACACTCGGCTTCCAGCCGCTCCATGCTTCAAATGGCGTCTTGAACTTCACACTCTTTGTGGGGCATCTGTTTAATAGATACACCGCACATTGCACTCCTTCCGCCCAGAATATCTTCGGTAGCCCCTTCTCCTTTACCATGCTCCTCGCCATGTTCATGATGGTGAGGTTCTTCCTCTCTGCCACTTTGTTCTGCTGCGGTGAGTATGCCGCCGTCAGTTGGTGTGATATTCCATTCTCCTTGCAGAAATTATCAAACAGCCTCGAGGTGTACTCCCCACCTCGATCCGTCCTCAGCACCTTCAATAGTTGCCCACTCTCCTTCTCGGTCATCGCCTTGAACTCCCTGAACTTGTCAAGGGCCTCAGACTTCTCTCTCAGAAAATACACCCAACACTTCCGACTATAGTCATCCGTGAAGGTGATGTAGTACTTGCTTCCGCCTATTGAGGTGGTCTCAAACGGACTCGCGATGTCCGAGTGAACCAGTTCAAGTTGTCGCCTTACTCTCCAGGACTTCCCTCCTTCAAATGTTTGCCTCTTGAGCTTCCCCTTCGTGCACGCCTCACACACCTTCTACGGAGGGGAGATCATAGGCAGATCCGCCACCATCTTGGAGTGGGATAGTAGCTTCAACCTTGTGAAGCTCAAATGCCCCATCCTAAGGTGCCATAGCCATGCTTCTTCCTTTTCTTTTGTTCTCGCGAGACAAGCCGTGTCTTGAGCATCCATCTTCAGCGTGAAGAGACGGTTCGCCGTCATCTTCACCTTCACTACCTTCTTCCCTTGATCATTCTTCATTGTTAGAGACATATCCTTCATCTACACGCAGTAGCCTCTCTCCACTAACTGCCCAATGCTCAAGATGTTGGTCTTCAACCCTGGTACGTAATACACATCGTTCAAGTGTACTCTCTCCCTGTTCAGTTTCACAACAACCAGGCCCTTTCCTTCCAAGGAAATCTTTGAAGCATCCCCGAAGCTAGCCTCACCCCCACTGGGTTCAAGGTTTGAGAACATCTCCTTATCACCACACATGTGGTTGCTCGTCTTTGTGTCCAGGTACCACACTTCATTTCTTCCTTCTTCTGCCCCTCGGTAAGTTAGAAACATCATTGGGTCTCCACCCCCAGCATCGTTCCCCTTGTTCCTAGCCTCCGCATAATGGTTGACTTCTTCTGTCTTCCTCGGAGCCCAACAATCATAGCTCATGTGCCCAAACTTGTTGCAGTTGTAACACTGAACTTGGGCTCTTCCTCCTCGGCCTCTTCCTTGGCCCCTTCCTCTACCTCTTCCTTCTTGCCACCTTCCTCCTTGAGGTTGGTCTGCCTCTTTCTGGTGATATTGGTTTCTTCTCTGATCTCTTCCTCCTCTTCCTCTGCCTTGTTGACCTCGGTCACGCTGGCCGCCTCCTCTTCCGGAGCTCTCTCCGAAGTTCAGCTGGTTCTGGAGTGCTTTTCCCAAGTCACTCGCTTCTTCATCATCCTGCATCATCATGTACTCATGAGCTTGCAATGAGCCTACAAGCTCGTCAACAGTCATCAAGGTGAGGTCCTTCGACTCTTCGATCGCCACAACCACATGACGGAACTTCCGCGACATCGATCTCAGTAGCTTCTCCATGAGGCTCACATCATCTATCGTCTCTTCGTTTCTCTTCGTCTCGTTTGTGAGCGTCCGCAGACGGGTCACAAAGTCTCTGACCTTCTCCGTGGTCTGCATTCTCAACATTTCATATTCACCCCGGAGAGACTGCAGCTTCACTTTCTTCGCATTGTCTACTCCTTGCATGGAGCGTTGCAACACTTTCCATGCCTCCTTCGAACTTCCCGCATCCGAGATTTTCTCAAAAGCCGCCTCATCGACCCATTGGTATAATAAGAACAATGCCTTCTTATCTCGCTTCTTCAACTCTCTCAATGTCGTCCTCTGAGCGTTCGTCAAGGCCGCTTCTGCTTCAGCAGTAAGCTCTTCATAGCCGTCCTCGACGACTTCCCATAGCTCCTTCGAGGCGAGCAACACTTTCATTTGGATGCTCCAATTTTCATAGTTCGTCTTTGTCAATTTGGGGACTTGCCCTGGCATGGCACTTCCAAATTCCATCTTTCCTCTACTTCAAACCTTCGGAGTCACCGTAAAGGTTTGGAACCTGGCTCTGATACCACTTGTTGGAAACGTGTATACGCTCTCCGCACTCGAACTCAACTCCACAAACCAATTCCACACCACCAAAATAACACAAGTCCAACTTGCGAGACCGCCACTACAAACTGCCTAGCCGCGCGTTTGTCACCCGACGCGTAGTCCTCCCCTCCCGCGAGCTCCACCCAGGCGACCTGCACCCTTGCCAGGCGACCTGCACCCTTGCCAGGCGAGCTGCAGCGGGCTGCTCTCTCAAACCCTACGCGAGCAACAACAAAGCGAGCGGGTACGCCAATACCTACCCGGCGAGACCAATTGGCGAGACCGCCCCTTGCTTGCGGCTAGACCACCACACGCGAGCACTTCAACCCGCGGCTACCACCTCTCGCGGCGAGATCACCAACCTGCGAGCACACAAGCCGCCAACACCTTCTCTCGCAGCGAGATTACCAACTCGCCAAGTCAATCCGCCCGACTACTTTTACAAACCGCCCGGACAACGCCTGCGCTGCAGCGCTCCTCCCTCTCTATCCTCTCACAAATGGAAAATCCGAAATTGGGAAGGAATTTTCACTATATCATCAAAAACAAAAGAACTACATACACGCCTATTTATAGGCAAACAAAACAACCACCTTCTCTCTCCTATTTAATACACATTCTCTCTTTCCTATTAATTATTCATACATAACATAATATTATTTAAAAAAACAAAATCTTGAGTTGGTCAACACAACCAAAGTCCAACAGGGGCGGGTGGGCCGAGTGAGACGGATGATGGACGGAAGCTGACGGTACTCCATGCACCGAATCCTTTGCAAAAACAGCATTACATTGCACTGTTTTTCCCCCATAGCTTCAAATAAACAAGAACGTCAATCGTTAGATAGAACCAGATAACAAAATCAAAAGAAGAGAGGACGATCAATTGCAAAATAAACCCAGTGAAGGGCGTTAGAAATTTAAATTTAATTAGTTTCAAGCTTGAGTCACATAAAAATTTCATGTTTATTACCTTCTCAAGGATCGGAGGAAGAATGGAGCAATGGAACAGACGGAGGTGTGCCTGAGTTTGGATTACCTAGATCTGGCGTCAGGGTTTTTATTAGATAGTTTATTTAGAGTTTCTAATTAATAAAATGGGTTGCGCATATTCTGTTACGATCGCCACCATAGAAACTGGGCCCCAGACAAGCTGATTCCTAGATGTGGAAACTCATTGGGGTGTATGGTTTGTGACCCTATTGCGGCGCTGGGAATTGCCCAAGAGGAACCAGTCTGCCTAGGGCCCAGTCCCTGTGGCTGCGACCATAACATAAAAATACATGCATTTTTTATGTTAGGGTTCGGGTCTCCCCAGTGCGTTACCCGACCCAGGTCACCTCAATGCGTTACCTGGTTCCCTAACAGGTCTACGGCCCCTAAACCCCAACCCCTCTCCACACCCATTATTCATGTGGCGAGTTGTTGAGGCTGGGGATCAAATCCCAGACCTCGTTGAGGAGTAGAGATTTCATCTACCCTCACGAACTGAGCCGCACCAATTAAGTCGCGGCTCTATTACAGTGCTGGGAATTGCCCAAGAGGAACTAGCCTGCCTAGGGCCCAATCTCCGTGGCTGCGACCATATCATATTCACAATGAGTTTGCACATAACAATCACTTAAAAAAAAGGCCAGATTTGTATCAATGGAGGATGCCTTCATAGGGACAAAAGGCCCCTCCACAAGAGTTATGTAAATCCTTGGATCTGAGGCCTCCATAAACAACTTAACTCTTTACTTTCACATGTCAAAGATTTTTTTTTGCATATGGGCAACTTCATAGAGCTCAACTCCTTATACCCATTGGAAGATATGGCGAAGACTTAGAGTACCCTTTTTAGGATCTTGGTCAGACTGTTAAGTCCTTTTTGACTAACCTCGTTTTGATATCACTAGATAGTTTGGTATATGGATAGACTAACTCACCTAGAGGGGGATGAATAGGTGGTCTTTGTACTTTAATGGTTTTTTTTCTAATTACAACGATTAGAATAAATTAAGAACAAATCAAGCACACACAGAAAAACACACAGCATTAATAGTGGTTCCCCAAGGTCTGAGTACATCCACTTTCCCTCACCACCTTTCTAGAAGTATGCTAGATAAGGCAACCTCCTCCAAAAACTCAGCTCCAAGAGCTTACAACACAGACCTCTCAGGATCTCTTAGGCCTCCTCCCTTACCCTACCTCAGTCATACAGCCTACCTCAGAGTGCTTCACCTCCTACAGGTCAGAGACACAACTGGTCTCCTACCTCAGATTTTCACAAGATCCTATCTCAGAAAACAAGAAGTCTACAGCTCAGGCTTGGAGCACAACCCTACAACTCAGACTGAGAGGACAGTCCTACCTCAGGGTCAACACCCCTACGGATTAGGCAATAGCCTTACAACTCAGATCTTACACAAGATCCTACATAATTAAATGTTTGTGTAAAACTATAACTGAAGGACTCAAAAGATTGACCTTAGAAGCTGAGCCTTCAGTTGTCACTGCTTGAATAAGCATTCACTTGAAGCAGCCCTTGATTCAAAGATCTCTTCAGAAAGTGCAGATCAAGGGTTTTTCTTTTTGATCTTCTTCTTTAGAAAGAAGACCTGGCTATGAGTCTAGATTGACTCAACTTGTTCTTCAGAAGGCCTCCAGGAAGAACTAGCTTGCAGATTGTAGGAAGCAGTGTGTCGTTTCTGGTTTTACGAATTCTAGCAACGACATTGTTCCATTGACCTAGAACTGCATCTTTATAGTCTTTGACACACTGCAACGGTCTTGAGAAAACGTCTTGTCGAAGCATGGGTAAGAATAGAATATCTTATCCCTGCTTTCGGCGGTAGCGCCAAAGTTGACTTCCGCCAAGCAATCTGGGCTTCAACGGTAATATTTGAATCGTGTCAGCTGTACCGCTAAGTATTCATTCCATTCTCAGCGGGATTAAACTTGGTGCTGAGACCTGTGGCTTTCAGCAGCTGTATTTGAATCTTCTCAACTGTACCACTGAGAAGATCCTTGATTCTCAGTGGTATTTTCTTTGACGTTGAGATCTGTGCTTTCAGCGATATGGACCATTATCTCAAGATGTAGATAAGAACTATAAGCTGTCTCAGTTGTATAGCTCAGCTTTACTTTAACCATTTCTTACAAGAACCCTGCATGCTCATAAAGTTGATATGCATCAAATACACTATGTTCTTAGTATTAATAGTGATGCTTTTTCAAATCTTGTAAGATTGAGGGCAATCTTCCCAACAACGGAAACATCCCCAGCCAAATCTCCCGGGGCCCACAATTGGGGGGAATCCCGGCTAGGTTGTTGAGGCCCGAAGCTTCATCTCGGACACACTTGGGTATGAGAGGTGGTGTTAGTCCCCTCTTATAAAAGAGGTCTCGGGATCAAGCCCCGAGCCTCAACAACCTACCCGGGATTCCCCCCAATTGTGGGCCCCGGGAGATTTGGTTGGGGATGTTTCCCCCCATTCGACTGTAGCCGGCCCCCCGGTCTTGGGTTCCGGATTTCACCACGTAGCGCCCGACCTCATCGGTTTGGGTTTCTAACATCATAGATAGTTCTTTCGAAACAAGAGGTCTTTGCCCGGAAAACCCTTTGATAAACTCAAAGGCTTCGTTCATTTGACAGGAATTGGAATTGACAATTCCAATTCCTGCATGAATGCAGGAATTGGAATTGAAGTCAATTCCAATTCTGATGTATGTCAGAATTCAATGAATGAAATTGAAATACCACACACACATACACACACACACACAAACACACGCACACACAAACACACGCACACAGAAATGCTCGCACACGCACACACAGGCATGGCTGCCCGCGTGCGCCTGCGCGCGCCCGCACCCGCGCGCCTGCGACCGCACGCCCACCTGCGTCCGCCCGCCCGTCCGCGCCGCCCGCCCTCACCGCCCGCACGCAAACACAAGAATTATATGAATAGTATTATGAACTGCTTGCAGGCTTTATGCCTAACTTCAGAATTTCAATAGCCGAAGCAAGGAACAACAAAACTAACAAGGAGAGCCGTTCAGAGCTTAAAAAATCGAAATATCAAAAAAAAGGAACAACAAACAACCCAAAGGATCTTCAGTTCATATACACGCCTTAGTTTCATGAAAATGGAATGAAAAACGTAGATCTACGAAAACCCGCAAGCTACAAGCTAGGATCAAAACCAAAGCAAATAAATGGAGTTTTACCTACTGCCGGCCAGAGATGCCCGTCGACGAAGGAGTCGCACGCGTGCAGGTTTAGACTCGCAAGGGGCAGAGACAACCATGATCGTCAAGGAAGAAGAAGGATTCGCGAGGGGGCGGCTGATTGAGAGCGAGAGAGGGAAGCAACCTAAATATTCGCAAGGGGCGGCTGATCGTGAGCGAGAGGAGTCACGACCTATGCGGAAATCGCAAAGGGGTCACCGATTTGCTCTAATTCCTAGGGGAATTCAATATAAATCTAATTCACATGCAATTTTTGGGCTTCCAAAAGGCGGAATTGGAATTGGCAATTAATTTCCAATTTCAATGCTCCAATTCCGCACAAACAAATGGGGTCTATTATCTTTAATGTTGTCTACAGATGACACTCCCTAGGGGCTTACATGAACTGACTGATTTTTCCAACAAAGTAGCAGATGTCAGGTCTTGTTACGTAAGGTAGATACGTTTGCCAACTAACCTCCTATACCATGTGGTATCCAGAAGGAAGGGCGGATTCTCATTCAAAAGGTTGTCTTCACCTACAACCATTAGACATTTAGCAGGTTTTGCACCAGGAAGACTAGTTTTTTGAGAAGTTCAAGACCATACTTGCGTTGGGAAAGAACAAAGTTGCGCCTTCTCGCAATTTCGATGCTATGCCAAATGAAACATTGCCTGTGAGAATGATGTCATCAACATATACAGCGAGAACGACCAGACCGTGAGTGGCTTTCCCGTATAAAGATAGAATGATCTGCAGTACTTCTAAAAAAACCAATAGTTGAGATCACATGCCTGAATTTGACAAACTAAGTGCAAGAACTTTGCTGAGGTCATAGATAGCCTTCCGGAGCTTGTAGACCTGAGACTCCCCCAGAGCAACATATATAAGAGATTATTCCATGCAAACCTCCTCTTGCAAATTATCATAAAGGAAGAAATTCTTAACATCAAGTTGCAACATTTGCCAATGTTTATTGACCACAACAGAGAAGAAGACTCAAATGGTGTTGATGCGGGAAACGAGAGAGATGTCAAAGAAGTCAACACCATGAGTCTGTGTGAACCCTTTCGCAACCAGACAAGCCTTGTATCGATCTACTAATCTATCAAGAAGATACTTGATGACGAATTCCCAACAACAACCAACAACATCAGCACCAGAAGGGGTAGGGATGAAAGTCCAAGTACTCTGATATGTCAAAAAGGACATTTCCTCAGCCATAGCAGCTTTCCAGTGAGGTAAGGCAAGGGCTTCACGATAAGAAGTTGGGGTGACCGTAACCGAGATGGCAAGAGCAAAGTCTCTGTAAGAAATTAGTTGCGCATACTAGATTACATCATTAATGGAATGCAGAGTGCATGTACGGACCCCTTCGCGGAGAGCAATACGAATATCAAGGTCTGAGAAGCCATCATTGTCAGATCCCTCCGAAGAGGAGAGAACTAACCTTAGAACTGGCATTGGGAGCCCCAGAGTAGCTGGGTGGGAGAGAGGACTAGGAGAAGGAGAAGGTGGTGATAGAATCGGAAGAGGTGGAGATGGAATATCCGGTGGAGGAGCATGAAAAATGTTAAGATAAGAAGAAGATGTAGGAGGATCCGCGAGGGGGGCAGACGAAGAGTTGGTGGAGAAATAAGGAGTGGACTCAAAGAATGTGACATCAGCTAAAACTTATTGTCGTTTAAGAAGAGGGTCATAACAACGACAGACCTTTTAAGTGGGAGGGCACCCGACGAAGATGCACTTGCTGACGCAAGATGAGAGTTTATCGCGACCAGGTGCAAGAGTGTGAATGAAGGCAGTGCACCCAAATACCTAAGGGGTGAGGGAGAATGGAGTGACACCAAGGAACAGAATGGAAAATGGTGTCTGTCATTGAAGAGAGGAAGAGGGAAGACGATTGATGAGGTAGCGTGAAGTGACAATGGTATGACCCTAATAGGAGTGAGGAACATTCATTTGACAGAGAAGAGTCCGTGCAACATCAAGATGTCGATTCTTTTGTTCGGCCACTCCATTTTATTGAGAAGTATAAACATAGTTGGTCTGATGAACAATACCATTAGACATACAAAAAGACAAAAATTGGTTGCTCGCATATTCTTTAGTATTATCTGAGCGAATAATTTTTAAAGAGGTATGAAAATGTGTGCGAATTTCATTATATATAGTAGTGAATACAGATAAAAGTTCAAAGTGTTCTTTAAGAAGCTACATCCAGGTACATCAAGAGAAGTCATCAATAAAAGTTACAAAATATAAACTTTGCCGACCAATAGGCTTGGTAGGGCAAGGACCCCAGATGTCCGAGTGAACAAAGTCAAACCGACGGACAGAACTTCGACAGAGCTTAGCAGGATACGAAAAGAGGTGATGTTTGCCAAACTGGCAAGCCTCACGGTCTAAGTCAAAGACATCAGTCATGGGAGATGGCAGGAGCTAGTGCAGTCATCGAAGGAGAGGATGTCGCCGAAGGAGAGATTCAGAGAGGGGAGAGACATAGAGTAGACACAGTGTCCGAGGAAGTAGAGCCCCCACATTTAGTCATAGAAACAATCGTGCTCTTGGAACGAAGATCCTAAAAACAACAAGTAGTGGTGTAAATGAGATAAATCATTGTAGTTACAAGGAGAGAGCATGAACTGACAATAAATTGCATAGAAAGTTGGGAACGTAGAGTGTTGTCAAGTTTAAGAGTGGAGGCAGTCTGGACCACACCAGTGCCACAAACAGGAGAAGGAGAATCATCCGCAACGAAAATTGGTAATAATCGGTTGTGTCTTTCAAGTTGAGAAAAAAACAAGTGAATTTTTAGTCATATGATTGGTGCCACCCGGGTCGATGGGCCACTTACCCTGAATGATAACCTACGCGCTACCTGAAGCGGAGGCTATGGAGGAGGAAGGTTTGGAGGAGTTAAGGAGAGCCTCAACTTCAATTGAAGAGAACCAGCGGATGGACTCTAGCGGTGTAAGAGAGGAAGTGAGAGGAGTTGTAGACTCCACTATGCTAAGGTGAACCTGAGAGCGTAGGTGAGGATGCTTTGCAAAACATCATTCAACTATTCGTCCACCTTTCCCTCAATTGGAGCAAAGGTGTCGGCTACCTTCACGCCCCCATAGCGGCCACCACGACCACGATAGGAGCCACGACCAGCCGAATGGGTGAAATTGTCAGAAGATGGAGGGACACAAGTGGAGGCCGCTGAAGAAGGGTCGTATTGTGCTCATTCCGGCGATGGAAGTCGCAGTACTGCGATTAATCTCACATGTTTGGTAGAGCGCGTCGTTGTCATGGATGGCAAAGAGTATGTGGTTCGGGTGGTATACAGGGGAGTGTAGTTCTGGTGCTGACAAGATCCTTGATCTTGGCAGGGATTATAGCAACGCCCGTCGTTCCTCTTTGGAACCGACGGTGGTTCCTTCCCCCTCCTATTCGAGCTTCCTTCAAATTGTTGATGGTGCGCTACGATCACCATGTCTACTGCGATCTGAGG
>CM077161.1:5333085-5386728 GCA_039583875.1 Platanthera guangdongensis
GGACAGCAAATCCGCAATCCTTTCAGGACAATTCACTGATAATGAAAAGTGTCAAAAATGAAAAAAATAACAAAAATCTACTGTCTTCCAGTGTGTATATATATATATATATATATATATATATATATATTGAAACATACTTCTTGATATTGATGCTCAGTTGCTTGTTGAAGTTAAATCTATCATCCCAAGAGATACATAATATATGCGAGGAAAGTGGAAACAATTAATTTTTAAAGAGGTTCTTCTCTAAACATTAACCGACATTTGGATTGCATGGTTAAGGCTATCAGAATCAGACATAAAAATAGATTCACAGTATAATGCATAACTTTGCTACAATTACTGCATAATCACGAGTGAAATATACTTCAGCATATTTAGACAAACATGAATTATAAATCGAGCTCATTTTCAAAATATGATATAAATTATGTATTAATTTATTTCTCGAGCATTATGCGCTTCCTGATTTAATATTTTTATACTCATCAGGTGATTGAATCTGTTTTAAATGACTAAATACTTAGACTTAATAGCTTTCCATACAATTTGGACACTACAGTAACTCAGTACTCTCAAGAGGGCCAAAGCGCGGGAGATTGACGACACGTTCGCAGCATTCGAAGCAACTCTAGCAAGGATTCGTCGGCATCTTCAGCACATTGTTTGAAGGGAGTGTCTAGCTTAAAGTGTTCAATTTGTTTTGTTCTTATTTCTATTATTTTCTCATTGTAATCGAGAGTGGAAATTGCCGCCTTGTGCGTGGCGTCTAGGTCCTTGTGTGGCTTAGGAGAAAATCGCCGCATTGTGAGTGACGTCCAAGTCTTGTTACGACGAGACCTTGGGGAGCTACGTGGACCCGTTCCAGGAGGAGGTCACCCAGGTACAGGAGATGTCAGAGCACACCCTGACGATGACCTTCACCTTGGGGCTGCAACAAGGTTTCTTCAGGATGGAACTGAAGAGAGTGCCGCCCCTCTCCTACGAGGAGCTGATGGAGAGGGCGGCAAGTGAAGTCGACGGGGAGGCGTCAAACACCGAGTTTGTGAAGAAGTTGGCCAGGTGGGCCACGGAAGAGAAGGGGCCAGGAGGTCGCCGGGGGTAGGAAGTGAGGAGGCCGAAACTCGGTAGAGAGAGCAGCAACAGCAGCTCAAGTGTGGGCGTCAGGAGCAGAACAACCAGATCGGCTGGAGGCAGCCGGAGTGGCAAGACCAGGGCCAGCAGGGGGGTTTCCACGGAGGAGACTTCCGCCAGGGGGGTAGGGTCAGTTTCACCCTTCAGGATGGAGGCAGGGCCAGAGGCCTCCTCTCCCCGATAAGCACCAGGCTATGATAATAGCCTTACAGAAGAGGGGGGAGCAGCAGAGGAGGAGAAGAGAAATCAGGGTGGAGTTACCCTATTGCGACTTCCACCAGGAGGAGGGGCACGCTACAACCATGTGCCCGGAGTTCCTCGAGGTGAGGGGAAGCATGGAGCAACAACAGCAGCGGGACCGTCAGGAGGTGCGGATCGAGGAGGTTCTGCCTCGGGCCGAGGAGGACAGGTGTGAGGATCGGGCCGATGTGGGGCCCCGAGGAGGGATCAGAGTGATCCATGGGGGGTAGGGGTGTGCACGAAAAACCGAAAACAGTTAGTACCGCCCGAACCGAATCAAAATTCGAACCGAACCGCTCGGTTCGGTGTAAGGGTGGTTTTTCATTTTGGATAACCGCCTCCTTTTCGGTTTGGTGCGGTTTTCAATTTCGGTAAACCGAGAAAACCGAACCGAACCGAAAAGTCGCATTATTACGATTCGATTAGAAACAATCAAAGTTATGCCTATCATATAATTCATTGTTTTACATTGTTGTTTCAACATACTTCACTGAATTCACTGTTATTCGTGACGATATAATAAAATATCACATAATTTTAAAATCATTGTTTCAACATACTTCACTGAATTTTACAATCACTGTTAGGTGTAAAATAATATCGCCATCAACATGCTTTTCCAAACCTATAATTTATTTTAATATTCTTATAACACTTAATTTTAATATTCATATGATCTATAAATTGATTAAAGTATGTTGAAAACCATTTGTTTCTAACAATATAAATGTTGTTTACACATTTTGTTATTATTATTTTGTTATTTTTACTACTTTATTATATATTATATAATTAAAAGAAAACATTTTTAAAATAACTATAATACATAAATAATGATATCAGTTTGTCCTATAAATTATTATAATAAAACCGAAAACCGCTCCAAACCGCACCGATTAGTGAACCAAACCGATCAGTTTCGGTTTGGTTCGGTTTGGAGAAAAAAATAACCGACCCTTTTCGAATTGGTTTTGGTTTTGGTCCAAACCGACCCAAACCGAACCGCTTGCACCCCTAATGGGGTGGGGGTGGGGGTTGAGGCTTCCCGGAAGGCAAGCCTCCACACTATGTATCGAAGGAGCGTTGACTCCACATCCCAGACCACACCTCCGGAGGAGAGGATCACCTTCTCTAGGAGTGACATGTCTGATCATGAGGATCCCTTTTACGACGCGTTGGTCATCCAGACCGCGGTCGAGAACTTCACCGTCGCCCGGATCCTCATCGACAATGGGAGTTTAGTCAATGTCATCTTCAAGAAGGCGTTTGACGCGATGAAGGTGGAGGCCAAGAGGGTGCTGGCCTTGGATGAGCCCCTGTTGGGATTCTCGGGTGAAAGAAAGGAGGGTTTAGGAGGAGTGGGGCTCCATGTCACTCTTGGGGGGGGGGCAGTCCCGAAACTGCAGGTTCGTTATCGTGGACGCCTCCAACAGTTACAACGCCATCTTCAGACGGCCTCTCATCAGTGCCTTCCGCTGTGTCCCCTCATCCTTCCACCAATGCTTGAAGTTCAACGCCGAAGGGATCCAGGTCCGGGTCCGGGGTGACCCCAAGGTGGCAAGGGAGTGCTACGCCACCACGGTGAACTCCATCTCTTGGCAAGAGGGAGTCGAGGAGATGGCACGATGGATGAAGGAGGCAGAGCATGAGGTAGGTGGAGAGGAGATGGAGGAGAGTTGCACCCGGGTGGAGGTGGCAGGAGGAGTTCGGGAGGAGCTGGTCGAGGTGATGGCCGTGGAGAAAGTGGTGGAAGCTGAGGAGGTCCTTGTCCCAGGGATGGGGGACGTTGGAGAATGGGGGGAGCAGTCCCGCTTGGAGGCTGCGGAGGAGGTAGTGGAGATGGAAGTTCTCACCCTTGGAGGCAGGGTGGAGAAGGTGCATATCAGCGGGGGCTGACCCCGGTGGACCAGGAGAGGATGCTGACATGCTTCCAGAAGAACGTGGATATCTTCGCTTGGAGCGCAGCAGAGATGCCAGGGATCGATGCGGACGTTGCCAGCCAATGCCTCAAGCTGGACCCAGAAGCTCGCCCCATACAGCAAAAGAAGAGGTCCATCGCGGACAAGCTGGCCGAGCCCATCAGGGAGGAGGTGGCCAAGCTTCTGAAGGCTGGCTTTGTATCCGAAATTCAATACCCCAGCTGGGTCTCCAATGTGGTAATAGTTAAAAAAGGAGATGGCTGGTGAAGAATGTGTGTTGATTTTTATTTACTTAATAAATCATGCCCTAAAGATTGTTACCCCTTGTCTTGAATCGACGCGCTGGTAGACTCAACCGTCGGTTTTTCTGCAATGAGTTTTTTAGATGCATTTTCAGGTTATCATCAGATCAGGATGCCCCCCCGATGTGAAAGATGTCTCCTTCATCACAGGGGATATGTGCTACTGCTATAGGATGATGCCTTTTGGACTGAAGAACGCAGGGACAACATACCAAAATATGATGGATCGGGTCTTCCGGGGGCATAAGGGGAGGAATCTCGAGGTGTATGTGGATGACCTGATGATCAAGAGCCAAGGGGTGGACTCCCACCTTCAGGATCTAGAGGAGACCTTCGGTACCCTGCGCAAATGCAAGATGAGGCTGAACCCATTGAAGTATGTCTTCGGGGCCAGCAGAGCCAAGTTCTTGGGGCATCTTCTCACCCCCGCGGGGGTGGAGCCAAATCCTGACAAGGTCAAGGCGATCATGGAATTGGGGTCGCCTCAGAATGCTAAGGTGGTGCAGCGGCTGACAGGAAAATTGACAGGGCTAAGCAGGTTCCTTTCCCGGGCTGGGGAGAAGTGCTTTCCCTTATTCAAAGAGCTGAGGGGAGGCAAGAAGTTCGAATGGACTGGGTAATGCGAGGAGGCATTCCAGGCCTTGAAGAGGAAGTTAACTCAGGCCCCCCTGCTCCAAGGGCCGAAGGAGGGGGAGGACCTATTCTTATATCTCGGGGTCGGAGCGGAGGCCTTGAGCTACGTCCTGGTTCAAGAAGAGGGGTAGAGGGGAAGAGGCAGCTGCCCATATACTACGTAAGCCGGGTCCTGTGGAAGGCGGAGCTCCGGTATCCCATCTTGGAGAAGCTGACCTTCGCTCTAGTCATCTCGGCTCGGAGGCTCCGACCCTATTTCCAGGCACACTCCATCCGGGTGATGACTGATCATCCCCTCCGCAACATTTTCGAGGAGGTGGAGCATTCGGGCAGGTTGGCCAAGTGGTCGGTGGAGCTGAGTGAGTTCGATATCTCCTTTGTCCCGCGCCTCTCGATCAAGGCCTAGACGATGTCCGATTTTCTGGCTGATTATGTGGTCGACGTAGCGGAGGCAGAGCTCACTCGTTCAGTTCCCTGGAAGGTGATGGTAGACGGCGCGCCAGGGAGACATTCCTTGGGGGAGGGGGTGATCTTGGAGAGCCCCCAGGGAACGAGGATCGAACAAACGGTGGTGGTGAACTTTCCCATCACTAATAATCATGCCGAGTATGAGGCTGTGATAACAAGATTGCGCCTAGCCAGGGTGCTGGGGGTGCAAGACGTAGAGGTCCTCACTGACTCCATGTTGGTGGCCTCTCAGATCAACGGGGAGTTTGAGGTAAGAGAACCTACTCTCCAATTATACTTGGCAAAGGTGAAGGGGGTCATCTGCATGTTCCAGACCTTCTCCATCCGACATGTGCTGCGGGAGGAGAATGAGCAGGTTGATCAGCTGGCCAAGCATGGTCCCCGGGTGGGGGTACCATCACCGACCTGTTCCGTCCATCCATCCAAGAAGGGGAGCTGATGGAGGTGAACCAACACCCCTCGTGGATGGATCCTTTCGCTACATTCATATCCACAGGGGAGTTCCCGGAAGGGATGGACAAGAAGTTCAAGCACAAGTCAACATATTATCTTATGCACGACGGGCAGTTGTATAGGTAGATCCTGTGATGCTGACACGTTGTGTGGCCGAGAGGGAGGTTCAAAGAATCTTGGAAGAGGTCCATTCAGGAGAGTGTGGAAGCCACTCGGGGAGCAGAACTTCGGAGGGGAGAATAGTCCGGCAAGGGTACTTCTGGTCGACCCTAAGCCGGGATGCCGCGGAATTCACAAGGAAATGTCACAAGTGTCAAATATTTGCTCCCCTCCAACTTCAACCAGCTCAGCGGCTCAGGAGTATCACGACCCCTTGGCCCTTCGCCATCTGAGGGATGGATTTGGTAGGACCTTTCCCCCAGGCCAGCGGGCAGTGGAGGTTTCTGCTGGTGATGATAAATTATTTTTCTAAGTAGTTGGAAGTGAAGGCGCTGGCCAAGGTGACCTCCCAGGTTATCAGGAACTTTGTTTGGGGGGGGGGGAACTTTTGCCGGCACGGGTTGCCGCAGGCCATTGTCACGGACAATGAGCCTCAGTTTGCCAACGCCGAATTCATCAGTTTCTGCGGACAACTTGAGATTGACCTCAAGTTTGCCTCAGTCTACCACCCCAGGAGCAACGGGCAGGTGGATGCGGCAAACAAGATCATCGTGAACCTTCTTAAGAAGAAAGTGGAAAATTTGAAGGGTAGCTAGGTGGAGCAGCTTCCTTCGATTCTCTGGGCCCTGAGAACCACTCCCAACATGGCCACAGGGGAGACCCCCTTCAAGCTCTCCCATTGATGCGAGGCAGTGCTTCCAATATAGTTTGAGGTCCGGACGCCTCAGGTAGTCGAGGCGGAGGAAGGCAGAGCAGAATGACAGGCTGAAAATGAGGAGCTACGACTCTCCCTTGATATGGTGGAGGAGCTACATGATCTCTCCGCCATCCGACATGAAGAGGTGAAAAGAAGAATGACTAAGTACTTTGACAAGCATGTCAGAATCAAATAGTTCGCGGAAGGGGACTTGGTCCTGAAGAAGATAGACGCGGTAGGGAGATCAGCGATAGTGGGGAAGCTCAACCCTAACTGGGAGGGTCCGTACATTGTCCAGGAAGCTCTAAGGTCGGGGGGGGGGGGGTATCGCCTCCGAGATGTGGAGGGCGAGACCCTAAGTCATACCTGGAGTGGTGATGACTTGAAGCGTTTCTACTCATAAAATTATGTACGCCCGTTCCTTTAATGAATATGAAATACTTTGATCCTCAAATTCTTTTGCAGATCGAGTTTGAGGCGAGTGTTTATCAAGCTAAGTCCTGGAATGCCCCCGCTGCCAGGCTTCCACCTAGCTGGCAGGTCCGGAGATTGGTTGAGGGATGACAAGTTTTTCTCGCTCTGGGGTTAGGTCCCGAGATGATCCCGCTGCCAGGCTCTCACCTAGCTGGCAGGGCCGGGATGCTCAGGTGACGTCGTTATGACCCCGGAGGGCTGAGCCCGGTTGATGCTCAACACCCGTCATCAGGCTCTCAACTAGCTGATGGGTCGGTGGTAGCGCCCGTAGGTTATTGGATGGCAAGTTTTTCTCGCTCTGGGGTTAGGTCCCGAGATGCTCCCACTGTCAGGCTCTCACCTAGCTGGCAGGGCCGGGATCCTCAGGTGACGTTGTTATGACCCTGGAGGGCTGAGCCCGGTTGATGCTCAACATCCGCCATCAGGCTCTCATCTAGCTGATGGGCCGGTGGTAGCGCCCGGAGGTTATTGGGTGACAAGTTTTTCTCGCTCTGGTGTTAGGTCCCGAGATGCTCCCGCTGCCAGGCTCTCACCTAGTTGGCAGGGCCGGGATTCTCAGGTGACGTCGTTATGATCCTGGAGGGCTGAGCCCGGTTGATGCTCAACACCCGCCATCAGGCTATGACCTAGCTGATGGGCCGGTGGTAGCACCTGTAGGTTATTGGATGGCAATTTTTTCTTGCTCTGGGGTTAGGTCCCGAGATGCCCCCGCTGCCAGGCTCTCACCTAGCTGACATGACCGGGATCCTCAGGTGACGTCGTTATGACCCTGGAGGGCTGAGCCCGGTTGATGCTCAACCCCCGCCATCAGGCTCTCACCTAGCTAATGGGCCGGTGGTAGCGCCCAGAGGTTATTGGATGACAAGTTTTTCGCGTTCTGGGGATAGGTCCCGACATGCTCCCGCTGTTAGACTTCTATCTAGTTGGCAGGGCTGGGGGACTCGGTGAACGTGATGATATCTAAAGTTGGGACCCAGACATTTGAACTTCGGAGGCAAAGATAGCAGGGTTGACAGGTTGAGCTCGGCAGGTCGACAAGCCTGAAGTGCCGACCCGAGACCTCGGCAGGTCGGCGAGCCGAGACTACTATCATCTATTATAGTTCATCCAACCGAAATCTTACTTGGAAGATTCCTGGCTTTCTGCCAAGTCTTAAAGAAGGAAAGCCGTGACAGGCGAGCTGGGCATTCGCTGACCCAGCTCGGCAAGCCACCAGCCCGGTTGCCATGGGAAAGATAAAGGGTGAAAATGATGGCGAGCTGGGGTTTCAGCATCTGCTGAGGAAGTCAAAAGGAGGTGGTCCTCGGCGGTATATTTCTACCCTCCTAAAATTTTACTTATGAATTTCTAACGATTTCAGCTTAGCGATGGTAAGAAAGAGGAAAGCTCGCGGCCGAGTCGGGTAGTCGCGAGCCTAGTGCGGCGAGTGATCCTCCCTTGATCGTTCGGGGTTGGCGAGCACTCAAGGCCTTTCCGCGGGCGCGAATCTTAACTCAAATGCATTATAGCGGCAAGTTCTATCCTAGCGAGGTCGCTCTATGAAGAAGGGCGGCTCGCAGGCGAGTACATCACATCGAATTCAACAAAAAAAGAGAGACAGAGGGGAAGCAAAAGTATTATTTTTATTTACAAGTTTTTTTACATGGGGAAGCTCGCCTCGGCGAGGTTACAAAAAGGGGGAGGAATAGAATTGCAGCGGAAGAAACAAAACAAGGCTGGAGGCGCGAGTCAGCTCTCGCCCTCCCCTCCCGACAGGTGGTCTCGCCTTCTTCCCCTCCAGAAGTATGGCCATCCTTATAACCCTTGACGCCCTTGAACAGGGACTCGAAGCTTTCCTCCTCGCTGGGAGGAGTGGCCGGTGGGAATAGCTTCAGCACCAGGCCCCTCGCCGTGTTCTCCTCGCATCCCTCCACCAACACCTCCATGTCTTTCATCACCTGAAGGGTATAGTCGGCGGTGCTGATGGAGTTGATCCGTAGCCTCTCGGCGACCTCGGCCTCGCCATAGACCTTCGGCCACTTGGGAGGGATGCCTGGATCGCCGCCGTCCTGGGGGAAGAAGATATCCTTCCGGCGGATGAGATCGCTCTGGAGCCCCTCATTCTCCCCCTTCAGTTTTTGATTCTCCTTCTCCAGCTCGGCGGCGCGAGTCTCCAGCTCGGCGGCGCGAGTCTCCAGCTCGGCGGCGCGAGCTCGCAGTTAATTCGCGGCCTCGACATCTTGGAAAGAGGCGCAAGTAAGATCAATATGTCAGAAAAATTCTAAGGGAAAAAAGAAAGGGGTAGCCGACGCTTACCATCCCGCCGACCGCTTTTGCGAGCAGATTCTCAGCGACCTTTAGTCGCCCCGCCAGGTCGGCAACATCATCCTTGGCGAGGTCCCGCTCCTGCTCGGCCTTCTGCAGGAGGTTGTTGAGGTTGAATCCTCGGCGGACCACCATGTGGTGCATCTCCAGGGCCCGCATTGGGGCCTGCATGCCATCGTGGCCGAGCTGGCGCAGGGTCATGCCATTGTAGGCCTCAGCATCCTTGCGGCCATACAGGCCGAAGCCGAGCGCGTAGGCATGACCCGAGGGGGGTTGGCGACCTGACCGTGGGGGATGGAGGGAGGAGATGGAGATCCTATGTGCCTCCTCATCCCACCGGACCATCGGCTCGCCGGCCGAATCCTTTTGCTTCCCTCCAAAACCGAAGAGGGGATGGCTCTTCGGCAGGCCCGGCTCGCGGGCCGCGGCTTCCACTGCAGCAGGGGGAGAGGGCTCGCCACCCTCCTGGTCCTTCTCTGTCGAGCCCTTCAGCGAGCTCGCTGGCGAAACTTCGGGGGTGGTCTCCGGCGAGCTCACGTAAATATGTTGTTGTTGTCTTCCCCGAACTTGTTGTTGTTGTCCCCCCCGGGAGACCACCGTCGCTTTCATCTTCTTTGGCGGCGGGGGGCGGCGAGGCGAGCTGGACCCTTCGAGGCCGGGTCGTTTCCGGCTGGAGTAGGGTCCACCTGACTCCAGCTCGCCTCGGCAGGCCGCCGCTGCTGCCCGCTCACGCACGAGCGGGTCTGCGTTGAGTCCCGAGTCCGCATGAGGCGGATGCTCAGGAATTGATCGCTCCCCTGCAGGAAATGAGTTAGAAAAATTGATGATTGTAAGCAAGCCAGTAAGAAGACAGGGAAGAAGTATACCTTCACCGGGAAGGACCGGGAGGAGCGAGTCGAGGCCCCTTATAAGGTGGGCGACCTCGAAGTCCTTCGCCGGGAAGGACCGGGAGGAGAGCGTCGATGCCCCTTCTAAGGTGGGCGACCTCGAAGTCCTTCCCCGCGAAGAACTTGTGCAGCTCGGCGTCGTCGCCGGATAGCGTCGGAGGCCGGTATACCTTCTCGTTCTTCTGCTGGGGGGAGAAGGGTATGTTGCACAGGTCGCCCTTGATGAAGACGATCTCGGATACCCAGTTGTAGTTTTTGTTCGCGGTCTCGCAAACCTTGATCTGCGAGCCCATCAGGTAGGCGACCCCATCGTTGGTCGCGCGGTATGTGAAGAGTTTGCGGAAGACGGCGAGGTTGAATTCGATCCGCTCGCGGCGGAGGTGACAGGCAAACACGACCATCATGGCGATCACATTCGGGTTTAGCTGCGCGGGCACCGCGCCGAAGTATTTCAAGATCTGGCGGATCTCACGCCAGAGGAGAAAGCGCAACCCCACCTCGAAGTGCGAGATGGGGAAGGCGAGCTCGTCCCGGAAAAAGGTATTGATGGTCTCGCCCACCGCCGGCCGGCGCGCCTCAAAACGGGGGGGGGGGGGGGAGGTACTCTTTCTTGAAGCTGGTGAGCTCACGCTCAGTGGTATTTCCGTCAAAGAATAGGTACTCGGCAAATTGCCGAGCACTCTTGGAGTCCCCGTCGACATCAGGTTGTGCTTTGCCCATGCTCGCGAGATGGGTTGGGGTGCGAGAACAGGTAGAGAGAAGGACAACAAGGAGGGGTCTGCATGCAATAAAGGCTATGAGCTAGGGGGTTGGTGAGGGGGCCTATTTATAGAAAACAGAATTTATGGCTGAGCTGACCGGTCAGTCCAGCTCGCCGGCCCCCGCTCGCCGGCCCCAGCTTGCCATTCCGGCGACCTGACCTATCCTAGTGCGAGCAGAGGTTTAGTTGACACTTCTTATTATTTCTAATAACATACAAAATTCTAAAAAATTGTTAACTTATTACAGGCAGGGGTTATCGCAGCCCCGAAAATAAAGAGGTTTTTTGCGATCAGAAGTAGTTCGGTCAGCCCGCGCGACCTGGGTTGCTGGGGGGCGAGGGCCGGTAGACTCTGCTGAGGAGCCATTTCCATCTACCCCGGCCTCGCGCCCCCATCCCCGGAGGTCGGTGCGGGGTGATGAACTCGTAGACCAGGTCCAGGTCGCGGCTGAAGGTCTGCAGGTTCTCATGGATCCTCGCCATGACCGGGGTGGGGGGCATCATCTCGCCCGCCGAGTTGTGCTCCGCTTTATCCGCGAAAAACACGAAATCCTGCTCCAGCGCCTGCAATCTCTGCTCTCCATATGCGTAGTTCGCTCGAAGTTGGCGCAAGACGGCGTCCTGCTTTTTCAGCACTTCTATCATTCGTCGTCACAACTCAGCAGGATCCAGCGAGTCGTCCAAGAAGCTCTCCATCCCAGGGTCAGGGGGTGGCGAGTGGAGAGCCCGTTCCGAAGATTCCTCGATCTCATATGGAGCGGGGAGACCTGCAAAAAATGACCAATTCCGGTAGAGAAGGGGTGCGAGCACATCAAAGGTGTCTGGGAAAAATATTCTAACAAGGCTTACAGGATGAGCTCGACAGTTCCTGGAGGGTATGCGAAGGCGGCAAGACTAAGTTCTTACCGCGACCATGAGGATGGGCCCCCAGGGAGATGAGGTTGAAGTTTGGAACCAGGATGTCCTCGGCCCTCTCCCCCGCGAGCGCAGGAGCAGATGCGGGCTGCTGAGAAGGAATGCGGGCTGGCGACTCGGAATTAAGCGAGTCCAGCCTTGTTGTCCCGAAAGGAGGTGATTTGCTTTGTAGACGAGCGTCAGAGGGAGTCTGAGGCCGCGAGTCGTCGCGTGGGGTGTGGACTCGTGGCGTGGAGGTCTCGGCGTCGGCTTGGCGGCGCTCAGGGTCGGCGGGAATGTCGACGACCATCTTCCCCTTGGGGTCATCAGATGGTTTAGAGGAGGCGAGCCTGGGAGTCAGGGGGGACTCTAGGTCGCGATAGATGGACTCGACATCCTTGGGGATGGATTTCGCCTTCTTGGTAGGATTGAACTTCGACTGCTCGCGCAGTGCAGCACTGGGAGGCATGCTGACAAGCGCGTCGACTCAAGCGGCGTTGAGCTCGCGGGTGCGGATAAGCTTCTCTTGGAGCTCCTTGGAGAGAGGCATCTCGACAAAACTCAAGGGGAATGACGGAGGCCATCCAGGTACGCGAGCATGTATTTATAACTGCTGGTGGAGCCCACCAAAAGATTCTCTAGTCCCGGTCACACTCGCCGCATATTGCGGGGTTGGATGTTTATTTTCGAGCTTGGATCAACCTCGCAAAGAGCGAGGATTGTGTACAACTCCATATCCGTCGAGTAGTGGGCGACAGGAACCAGATCGACCAAGACCAGCAGTCCGGCTCGACCACGTGGGGTGAATTGTTTGAGGGGAGAGTGGAGCAGGTCGGCTCGCACTCGCCCCAAGGGCTCGACGAACAACGGGCGAGTGGAGCATGCCGGCTCGCACTCGCCCCAGGAGGCTCGGCAGGCAGCGGGCGAGTGGGGCAGGCCGGGCCCGCAGTCGCCCAGGGGGGATAGAGGCGGCGAGCGTCAGCTCCATCGAACCCTCGCCGCCCCCGGTGAGTGGAGGTTCTAGAGGGCCACTCGCCCAGTCTCTTGTGATGTATTTTTACTATTTTACCCCCATTGGCCTGCCTGTAGCCTGTCAGAACAACGAAGTTACACTATTGGCAGGCCCAGTTGGACTGCACATAGCTATTCAGGACAGCGAAGGTTGACTATTTGCAGGCCGTTTTCAGAAATCTATAAATAGACTCCAGGGGGATACCTCAGAAGACATGCTTACTTGTGTCCCGGTCTTCTTGCGTTTTCTGAGGTATCCTTAGCTCGACATTTGGCTAGGGAGGGGAAACACTCTAAGATCCTCCGGGTGTGCGGTGAGACCTCCACGCCGAGCCCTTGGGTCTGTCCCCTTTTCTTTTTCCTTCGTTGTTCAGCTCGCAGGAGAGAAGTGTGCGATCACCCCTTTCCCAAGGGGGAACTCCACAGAGACCGAGTTTTCGGTTTCAACACTTCAGAAAGGAGATTAGGGAAGCCGCTGAGAATAGCTTGCGGCGACGGTTTGGAACAACGACAGAAACGACGTAACTATTTGGGGAGGAGCCGGCAATGCAGAGTCAAAATAGAAATCGATTCTCTGTCGTCCGGTCTGGCTTCTTCTTCCTGGCTGGATTATTTTATACGTACCTAATTAACTTTCAAAAGTTGGCTTTCCAAACAAGTCTTTTCCAAATTCTTTCACAAGGTAGTAATTGCAAAAAATATATTTTTTCCGGGATCTTCTTCATTTCTCCTCCATATGACAAGGATTGTCTTCAAATAATATTACCTTCAAATATTTTCCCCAAACTTTATTTCCAAACTTCATGTACCACTATTTATTTTCCATTATTTATTTCTCAAACTCTATTTCTAAACTTTATCTCCCGATACTAATTTTCTGCCATTTTTAAAAAAATTTTAAATTTATATCTTTTGAATAACTTTAAGCTTGTCTGTTACGCACTAATGACTAAAATTATCGGACCTCTTTTTATTTAAGATCTCATCGGTGGTCAATCAAATGAGCCGAACAATTTCAAGCAAAATCAGGTGCGCAACGAAAGAAATGCACTGTTATAAATAAATTCATAATAATAAAAGGTCCACGATGCATGATGACACCATGTACATTTGAATGCGACGGAAGATGCATCACATATATAAGTGTACAAATATTTGTATAAAGGTATATGTGAGAATTAATAAAATATTATGGTTTATTTCTCTATTTTTCGTGTTTTCTTAGATGGTATCAGAGCATAAATAAATGAATTTTAAGGGATCTATTCCGTCTAGCGGAACTATTTTCCCGATCGCGAGCTCTAGCGGTCTGGCACTTTTTTGCTCGCCTTTGCACCCATCCTCTGTTCTCCAACAAAAAATCTCCTCCCTCTTCACCTTTTAGGGTCCGTTCGTTTC
The DNA here is from genome assembly GCA_039583875.1 of Platanthera guangdongensis. Lineage (NCBI taxonomy): Eukaryota > Viridiplantae > Streptophyta > Magnoliopsida > Asparagales > Orchidaceae > Platanthera > Platanthera guangdongensis. The sequence continues at coordinate 5,346,822 of CM077161.1, forward strand.
AACGACATTGATATTAAAATATTGGATTTGAGAAAATGAAAGCCATTTCTGTTGTTCGTATAAACAATTGTAGAGTGGAATTGGCTTTCTGGTGGAAAGTTGTTGATATTCACTAGAAACTAAAAACTCATTGGTTCAATGTCTATCTCCAAGTGTGAATATTGAGATTGCCAACATCGGCTTTTCAAAAAAAGAGTAATTTTTTCTGCACGAATGCAATTTTTTCGGACCAGACACGATTTTTTCGCCCGGATGAGACTTTTTTGCACCGACGCGATATTTTGGCCGGGACGAGATTTTTTTGCAGGGGCGCTCTCTTTTCGCCCGGGCGCGCTCTTTTCGCCCGGGCGCGCTTCTTTCGCCCGGGCGCGATTTTTTCGCCCGTGCTTTCTTTTTTCGCCCCGACGCGCTTTTTTCGTCCGGGCGCGATTTTTTCTCCCCGACGTGATTTTTTCGCCCCGGGCACGCTTTTTTTCGCCTGTAAGCGATTTTTCTCCCTGACGCGATTTTTTCGCCCGGACGCGCTATTTTAGCCCGAGCGCGCTATTTTCGTCGGTGCGCGCTTTTTTTTGCTGGAAGCGATTTTTTCGCTCGGGCGCGATTTTTTCGCCCGAGCGCGATTTTTTCGCCACAACGCGACTTTTTGGCCCGACTCGTTTTTTTCGCCCGGGCGCAAAGTTTTCGACCGGACACGATTTTTTCGCCCCTAAACTATTTTTTCGCCCCGACGCGTTTTTTTCTCCCGGGGGCATTTTCTTCGCCCGGGCGCTATTTCTTCGCCCAGACGCGATTTTTTCTCGCCGGCGCGTTTTTTTCGCACAAACACGTTTTTTTCACAATTTTTTCACTCGGACGTGATTTTTTTTGCCCGGACGAGATTTTTTGGCCCGGACGCGATTTTATCTGTGAGACGCGATTTTTTCGGACCGAAGAGATTTTTTGCTCCGACGCGATTTTTTCGCCCGGACGCGATTTCTTCGCTCAGACGCGATTTTTTCGCCCGACGCGCTTTTTTTTCGCCCGACGCGCTTTTTTTTCGCCTGAACACGTTTTTTTCCCACACTCGTGTGCTTGCCTGATGGTGCCTCCTATTCTCCTCGCCAGATCGCGCTTCTACTTCGGCTCGTCTGGTCGCAGAGCTCTGCATTTCAGACTGTCTCGCGCTCGCCTGCTAGTCCAGTGGAAATTCGTCTCTTCTGCTCGCAAGTCTGCCATGCTCCATCTTCGGGCCGAGCTTCAGCTCGCCTGGTCGCAGATCTCTGTGTTTCAGACCGTCTCGCGCTCGTCTGTCAGTCAAGTGGAAATTTGTCTCTTCTTCTCGCCAGTCCGCTGAGCTCCATCTTTGGCTCGCCTGGCCGCAATGCTCCCTCTGCGGATCAGCTAGTCCATCTTTTGCTTGCCTGGTCGCCGAGCTCCTGCTGCCAATGTTGTCAAAAACGCGTTTTTGCACGTAAGATCGTACGATTTTACGATTTTTACGGGGGATACGATCTTCGGGGTAGCCTAGATCGCGTGCACCATAAAAACGGTAGGATCGCCGTTTAGGATCGTAGGATCGTACGTTCCTACGATCCTAAACGATCCTACCGTTTAAGGAAAACATTATATTTAGCACGATGTTTTTAACCCGAACCCGTCGCACGCCTGGAGAAGAAAATCGCCTCTTCCCCTAGGGTTCGTCCCGACACTCCCCTCCCGCGAGCTTTGCGAAGCAGCCGCTGCCCGCTGCCGCCCCATTCTGCCTGCGCGCGACATTGAGACGCCGCTGCCGCCATATTCCGTCGCCGCCGCTGATGTTTGCTCGCCCGAGAAAGGTCTTCTTCTCCTTCCTGCTGATCTGGTGCAGTGGTGCGAGTTCTTCTCCTTCCTGCTGTTCTGTCGAGCTTTTCTGGTGCGAGAAAGGTGCTTCCCGCTGATCTGCTGCAGTGGTGCCGGGTGCGAGCTCTTCTTCTTCTCCGATCTGGTGCAATTTTTTTTCTTGCCTTATTTTGGTTCCATTCCTAATCTCTTGTTCACTCTTCCTTGCTGTTGTTTAGTATTTCATATTGATTCTCCTGCAAGAGCTGTTCTTCATTTGTTCAACGTGTGCTGTGTTCGCCATTAAATGTTGATTTGTTGGACTTCTGCCTCGTTGCTAGAAGGTTGGCCTGCTTGAGGTCCTGGTGGACTAATGGCTCCAGTTTAGCCTGGTGGAGCGAGGAAGAGCAGAGGGGTTGCCTGATTTTTTTTTTCCGGTTGATATTAGTGAATTTTTCCGGTTGCCTTTTTTCTTGCTTGATTTTTTTTCTTGCTTGTGGTTTGATTTATTTTGTGAGTAGGTAGTTAAAAATGGCTTCAAGTGGTGCTTCAGGTAGTGCAGTTGGGAGTAGCAATGCTCTTGCCACCGCTAGCAAAGTATCTAAAATGAGCAAAAATGCTCCTGGAAGTAAGAGTGATATTGGATGGAAGTATGACATCCCAGTTGAAGAAGATGCGAGAAAAATAAACTGCAAATTTTGTGAGAAAACAGTGACCGGGGGAATTTATAGATTGAAACATCATTTGACGGGTACTCAAAAAGATGTTGGAGCATGTAGAGCTGTTCCTGCGGAAGTGAAGAAAGAGATATGAGAGATTGTTGTTGGGTTGCAAGAGAAGTTAGTGAAGAAAAAAATCCCCCATGTGGAAGAAGAGGATGTTGGTGACTTGAAGAGGAAAAGGGAAGATAGAAGCTCAACTGGACTTTTTAAGAGAAGTGGAGCAAGTACAACTCAAAGTACCATCAATTCAATTTTCAAGAAGGGATTGCATGAAGAAGCATGCAATGTTATAACATCATTCATTTACAACAACGCTTTACCATTCAATGTGGTAAAAAGTGAAGAATTTCATAAGATGTGTGAATCTATATCAAGACATGACTTGGGTTTTAAGCCTCCATCATATCATGATATCAGAGTGAAATATCAGAAACAACAATATCAACTGACTATGGATAATATTTCAGAACATAGGGCTCATTGGAAGAAAATAGGATGCACTATAATGACAGATGGATGGACTGATAAAAGAAGGAGAACATTGATCAATTTCTTAGTGAATAGTTCAATGGGAACTATATTTCTAAAGTCTATTGATGCATCTCATATATCCAAAACAACAGAAAATGTCTTCAAGATGATTGATGATATTGTTGATGAGGTGGGTGAAGAGAATGTTGTCCAGGTGGTGACGGACAACGCTGTAAATTACAAAGCCGCTGAAGAAATGTTAATGTTAAAGAGGAAAAGATTATATTGGACTCCATGCGCTGCTCATTGTATTGATTTGATGTTAGAGGATTTTGAGACGAAGATACAAGTCCATCATGATACAATTCCTAGAGCAAAGAGAATCACGACATATATTTATTTCAGAACATCCCTCATATCTTTATTGAAAACCTTCACTAAAGACAGGGAATTAGTGAGACCGGCAATGACACGTTTCGCTCCTTCATACTTAACTTTGGGCTGCCTTAATGAGAACAAACTTGATTTGATAAGAATGTTCAATTCAGATGAATGGAAAGCTAGCCGAGCTGCATGTTCAAGTGAAGGAAAGCTAATTGAGAAGACGATGATGGATACAGATTTTTGGAAGAATATTGTCAATTGCTTGAAGGGTGCTTATCCCTTAATGAAGGTGCTTCGTTTGATTGATTCTGATGAGAAGCCTGCTATGGGATATATATATGAGGATATGGATCGAACAAAAGAACACATTGCCCATGCCTTTAATGGTGTGCAAAAATTGTAAGTCAATTGGTTTCCTTTTTTTAAGTATTATAGTCTTATAGATATGAGATTTTTTTTCCTTATATACTAATTTTATTATTTGTGATGATTAGTTATCAACTAGTTTGGGATGTGATTGATGCTTGATGGGACAAACAATTGCACAGACCATTACATGCTGCAGGCTATTATCTAAACCCTCAATTTCACTATTGTCCGTCATTTAAAGCTGATTATGAGGTGAAGCGAGGACTATATGACTGCATAGAAAGAATGACCGGGGGAGATATTGATGAAATTTCAAAGATTGATGGCCAATTGGAGGATTTTAAGAATCGGAAAAAATTCTTTGGCTCTATCGTAGCCAAAAATGGTATTAATATTAAAAATCCGGCGGCATGGTGAGATTCTTATGGAGAAGAACATCCGGAGCTACAAAATTTTGCAAAACGTGTATTGAGCTTGACATGTAGTTCTTCTGGATGTGAGCGAAATTGGAGTGCATTTGAAAAGGTATAGTTACAATTTATTAAATATTTTTAATCACCAATATTATTGTATACTAATTAATTTTTTTTTCCAGGTACACACAAAAAGAAAAAATCGTTTGAAGCAAAAGACAATGAATGATGTTGTCTTTGTGATGGCGAATTCTCGTTTGACAAACAACAAGTTAAAGAAAACTCAAAAAAATAATTTTGATGATATTCCCTCCGATAACGAGTGGATTGTTGCTGATGAAGATGATGAAGAAAATCTTGAGATAGAGCCGCCGGATGTTGAAGAGGTAGCTGCTCGCATAGAAGAAGGAGAACAAGATCTTGGGATAGATGAAAGCGACGAAGATGCTTCATTAGGCAATTTGGACTTTAGCTTAGATGACTTATTTTGAACGAGGTAAATGTAGTAATGCACTATTATTATTTACTATCATACTATGCATTTGAACTTTTCTTTTATATATATTGTTTTTTGATTAATGATCTACTACATAAATTAGATTTATTTAATTTTGTATACTAAGTAAGATCTTACCGTTTCGTGTCGATCCCACGTTTTACGATCTTACCACTGCCGACCGATCTTAGGTAAGATCTCGATCGTGACAACATTGCCTGCTGCAGATCATCTCGTCTCTTCTGCTTGGCAGTTCGTCGAACTCCTACTGATCACCAAATCTTTCGCTGGCTGGTAACCGCCCTCCTTGCCTGCTGAAACCCCCCTCTGTTGTTCGCCTCTCCACTCCTTCAGCTTACAAAGCTTGTGTTGCGCTCTGTCAGCTCGTATTTCCTACTCGGCAAGCTCGCCCCGCTGAACTGCGAGCTCTTCTCGACCGTTGAGGCCGCTCGCTCTACGAGTTTCCCGCGAGCCCTCCCACTCGCCAAGTTCGCCTGTGCTTTTTGTCGGGTTCTTCACGTCTGCTAAGACCGCTAGCTCAGATCTTTGGGGTGATCGTGACTTAGCCTTCTCGTACTTCAGTTGACGCCAATGATAACCCATCTCTTTCAGCCCGTGCTGCCCGGGGCGGATCCAGAGGGGGGCCCGAGGGACACTGGTCTCTCATTATTTTTCAAAATGGTTAGTGTATTTGGATTTCTCTCGTCGAGACAATGAATTTTGATTACTTATACGAGAAACTGCTCCAATAAGATGAAAACGTTCAAATTTTTTTTAAAGGAAGTTGATGTCTGACCCCCTTATGTTAAAATTCTTAGAATCCAATGACGCATTAAAAAAAAAATTTGTGCACCCCATTATCAATTTGTGCACCCTCATTATTAATTTTCTGAATCCGCCATTGCGTGCTGCGATTCCCCTCCCTGAAGTTTGCGACAATCTTCAGATCACCACTATCTCTCTTTTTGAAAAGAAGAACTTTGTTGAGTGGGTGCACTCCGGCTGCCGTGTCCTTCAGACCAAAGGCCTCCTTCATCATTTGACTAAGCCACTCTTATTGAATCTACCAAAGACTGGCTTTGTGGTTTGGCCACATCCAATCATGGATCCTCAACTCTTTGGACAGTGAACATATTGAATGTCCATGTATCATGAGATGGCCAAGGCCATGTGGGAGGTACTTCACTCCCTCTATTCGAGAAAAGACAACTTGCAACACCTGTTTAACATCATCACAAACCTCCAATCACTCGACTTAGGGGTGGCGGACGACCTCGCTCCCTTTGTTGCGTGCTCCAAAACTCTAGTTGATGTCTGGATTCAACATCAGCCTCTAACCACAGACCTCGTTGCACAACATGCCTAGAATGAAGCTGTTTGTATCGACATGATGATGGTCCGTGTACCGCCACATCTTCATAGTGTTTGGGCTCAGGTACTCTCTTCCTCTGCCATTCCATCTCTTTTCAATGTATGCTCTATGCTTTCAAAAGTCACACTGCTTCCTGATGCTCTCAGGACTCCCTCTCCATCTTGCTTCGTGATGTTAACTACTCTGGATGCAAGTCTGCTGACACTTCGATGAATGTCAATCATAAGCTCTATGCTGATGCCTTAGATTTGAATCTGCTTCTTCTAAACCCAGAGTATTATCGTTGTTTTGTAGGGAAGCTGATATATCATACTGCTACAAGACCTGATCTATCATTTTTTGTTGGAGTTGTCAGTCGATTCATGCATACACCACAGATTTCTCATCTCTAGGCAGTTGAACGTATCCTTCGATATTTGAAGATTGCTCTGGGGCAAGGACTGGTATTACAAGCCCTCCTCTTCTCCTTTATCTCTTATTGCATACTCTGACGCGGATTATACTGGCTCTCTGGATGATCGTCGTTCCACAAGTGGATATTGGACATACTTCGGTGGATACCTTATCACCCGGTGCAGTAAGAAGCAGTTAGTGGTTACTCGCTTCTTTGCCGAAGCAGAATATCGTTCAATGACCTTTGTAGTGTTCGAGCTCACCTAGTTGGAAAGCCTTATAAATGACCTTGGTGTTAAACTTCCCTCACCGGCTACTCTCTATTGTGATAGTTATTTTGCTATACATATTACCAAAAATCATGTATTTCATGAACGAATCAAACACATCGAAGTCGACTATTACTTCATTCAAGAGAAGGTTCAACTGAAGAAACTGGAACTAAAACATTTTCTTGTTGCTGGTCAAGTTGTTGATATTCTCCCTAAAGCGTTATCACGTCCGCTATATTATCAGTTCTTATCTAAGTTTGGTGTCTACGATCTCTATGTTCCAGCTTGCGGGGGAGTGTTGAACAAATTATGTAAAAAAACCCAATAATGAAGGCCCAGCTAGAGTCTACTTACCTTGTAGTAATTTAGTCTCACATCTTAGAATGAAATTTTCTCTTCCCTTTCTTTACCTATATAAGTGTACAAATGCTTGTATAAGATATATGTGAAAAGTAATATAATATTGTGATTTATTTCTCTATTTTCCGTGTTCTCTTACACTATCATGTAAAAAGATTTAATGAAAATGATGCTTATTAAATCATGTTGGAAAAACAATGACCCTATGTCTATGGAGTTTTAAAAACTGCGGCCTTCTGCAGTATTAACAAAAACTGTAGTTTTACTGATTATTAGTAGACATTACTTAATTGCTATGTTCTCCAGGAGCAACATTAATCAATTGATTTTAGTATTGCAATGTTTGTTTGAAGGATATCATGATATGAACGGGGCGAATCCGGTCAAAGGAAGGCGCTTCACGTGCGTTTACACTAGGCGCGCATGGGGAACGGAGGCGGCATGAGCCTCGAGCAGTATTCGATGGGCCTTGTATCTGTTTATCCTTAGTGTTTTATTTACTAGCGTTTTTTTATGTCTCTACGAGTAACCAACCTATGTGGTCTTCCACTATATAAGGGAGATATGTGGATTTTATTATTATTTTTGGGATTGTTGAATTGAGAAATTGAGGAGAGGAGAAACCGACCCAGCGGTTCCCTATTTGCCTTATCCACACACCGTATCCCCATCCCCTTCCACTATCTCTCTCGAGTGTGTCGCTGCTGATCGCCCCACCTTCACCAATCGCAACGCCCCCTAACAACTGACCCGACCCCTTCCCGCGCTGCTGTCGTTCCCAGCATCGTGCTTATAGCCTCTCCACCGACGTCGCCTCTGCCTATTTTCCGTGTGGCCCTACCATTCTTGTCATGGCGTCGCCTAGGCGTCGCCTAGGCGTCACGGCGCCCAATTGTAAACAAGGCGTATGACGCCTTTTTTTTTACAAAAATATGGGAATAGACTGCGGTTTATATATAAACCGCAGTCCATTCTATGAACCCGAGCATATATTGCGGTTATTTTAAAACCACAGTTTATTCCATGAACCAGAGAATAGACTGCGGTTCATATATAAACCACAGTCTATTCTAGGGGTCAGTGTAGAATACACTGTGGTTTATATATAAACCGCAGTCTATTCTTCAATAGACTGCGGTTTATGAAACAACTGCAGTCTATGCCATGAACCCGAGCATATACTGCGGTTATTTTAAAACCGCAGTTTATTCCTTGAACCAGAGAATAGACTGCGGTGTTTACAATAACCGCAGTTGTTGGGTACATTGGTTAAATGTACCTGATTTGAAGAAGCCTCACCCAACTCAATGATATACATCATAATGTATTTGATGTATGTTTGAGTTATTTGTGCAGGTTAAGAAATCACTGGACTGAAGCAAAAAGTTTCTAAGTCCATGTGTCGACACCCAGACGGAAAGTGTCGACACTTGGAGCTGTGTCGACACTCAGCAAAAGTCTGCAGAGTCTAAGTACAAGTGTCGACACTCAACGCAATGTGTCGACACTAAGCAGAAGAGTCAGCACTTGAAGTAAGTGTCGACACTCAACACAATGTGTCGACACTCAACAGAAGAGTCAACATTTGAAGTATGTGTCGACACCCAGAACAATGTGTCGACACACAGCTAAAGACTCAACACTTGAAGAAAGTGTCGACACATGGAGCTGTGTCGACACTTAGCAAAGAACAGAAAGAACAACAAATTATTCTAAGTACAAGTGTCGACACTATGGGAATGTGTCGACACTCAGCTGAAGTCTCAACAACAAGAAGGTGTGTCGACACAAGGAGCTGTGTCGACACTCAGCAAGTTTCAACATAGAAGACTATGTGTCGACACCAAGAAGCAGTGTCGACACTAGACAGATTCAACACAAGAAGTTGTGTCGACACAAAGGAGATGTGTCGACACTTAGAAGAATTCAGCATAAGCTAGAAGAACAAGTATTTGTGTCGACACTCAATTTCAGTGTCGACACATGCAGAAGAATCTGTGTCGAGACATACAAGGAATTGTGTCGACACCTTGTAGACTTGTGTCGACACTTACACAACATGTGTCGACACTTGGACTATAAGTGTCGACACTTAAAGACAGAAAGTCTCGACACTTACTGACTGTTAGAGATTTTCAAGAAGTGACTGGTTGACATGACAGCTGCCGATCCAGCCGGTCTACAGCAACTGTCAGAGATGTCAGAAGTCAGTTATGAACCAGACCAGCCGGTTACCATGAAGAAGGCCTATAAATAGGCATCCACAGTTTACAGAAACTGTAGTTGTTGAAGTTGTTGAAAGAGTTGATCAAGTGATTAACAAGTAGTACAGATTATTCAAGTAATCAGAAAAGTAGTACACAGAGTATCAACACAAGAAGATCTTGCAGTCCAACTGCAGATCTAAGAAGTTGGAGAGAGAGGGCTCCATCCAAGAAATCAGTCTTTGGAACTAGGCTGAGAAGAAGGATTCAGATTCAGTCTGGATCTTAAGTGGCAGAGGTCAAGGAACAACTGCAGAGGATTCAGCCTTATTCAGTTCTACTCAAGAAGCTTTGAAGAAAGCTAAGTCAGGGTGAATCCAGCTGAGTTCTTCCAAGAACTCATCAAGAATCTCTCAACTCCTCTCTTATTATTCTGAGTTGTAGAGTTATATTTTATAATATCTTTTTAACTTGTAGGATCCTTTGGATCTGAGTGATTGTAAGCCTATATTTATAAAGGCTGAGGGTAGGACTTGTTTGCCTGAGTGTAGGAGATTGAGATCTCTGAGTGTAGGCCTTGGATTGGCTGAGTGTAGGCCTTGATTGGCTGAGTGTAGGCTTTGGGATAAAGCTGAGTTGTAAGGCTTTGGGCGTGAGGTAGGAACCAATTTGGGTTCTGAGATAGTGGAGAAGTTTGGCCGAATCTAGTACACTGCTAGATAGGCGAAGGGGGAAAGTGGATGTACCCATATCTTGGGGAACCAATATAAATCACTGTGTGCTGTGCTATGAATGTGCTGTGGATTAGCTGTGTATGTTTGATTATTGCTGATTGCTGTAATAAACTAGTTAGAAATCTGTGATATAACTGTTTGGCTGCCAACAAAGTTAGAAAAGGATTAGGTCACCTATTCACCCCCCCTCTAGGTGTTTAGGTACCATATCTTTCAAGTGGTATCAAAGCGAGGTTCCTCAAAACAAGGACTAACAGCCTGAGGAAATCCTGTTTGGCAGATTCAGAGTAAGGTATTACACAGTTTCAAGAAAATCAAGAACATCAAGAAACATGGGTTCTTATGAGAATCACAAGGAATTGGGTTCCATGAAATTACCCATATGCAGAAAGGAGATCTTTGGGATCTGGAAAGAGAGGGTAAGGCTATTTATGGAAGCCTCTGACCCTAGAATATACATCACAGTAAAGGAAGGACCTTATGTGCCAATGAAGATTTCAGTATTGGATGCAAATCAGAGAACTCCAAAGGATTTCTCTGAGATGACTAAGGATGAAATTGTCCTGGCCACCATGGACAAGAGGGCACAAAACATAATAGTGAGTGCCATTGATGATGCCACTTTTCAGAACTTAATTCACTGTAAGACAGCAAAAGAGATGTGAGATACTCTCATTGTCTATATGGAAGGTTCTGAAGAAGTTAGGCAAGATAGGAAGTCCTTGCTAAATCAGGAGTATGAGAGCTTTAGGCAAGGAAAAAGTGATAGCATCACTGAGTGCTATAAGAAATTTTACAGAATAGTTAATGAACTCATGTCTTATGGAAGAGAGTTCACTAACTATGAACTAAATGACAAGTTCTTAAGGTCCCTAACCAAAGATTGGGACACCAAGATCTGTGCCATAAGAGAAATGACTAAGTTGGGGGAAATTCCACCTCCCACACTGTTTGGCAAGCTATTGTCATATGAGATGCAGTTAACAGTGAGAAAAGAGGAGGAGAAATCAACAAGGACTGAGCACAAAGAAAGAACTGTTGCTTTCAAGACAGAAGTTCCCAGAAAGTGCAGGAATAAGTCTTCAACTCCACCTCCAGAGGTAGTTGAATCAGAATCTGATGAGTCTATCAGCACAAAGAGTGAGAGCAGTGAAAGTGATGAAGACTTTGCTGCCTTCACTAGACATTTTCAGAAATTCCTGAGGAAGAAACAGTGGAGGTCAAGACCTTCTTCTTCAAAGGGAAAGGAAGCCTTTCATCAGGAGAAAAAGTCTTCAAAGAAAGACAGGAAGAGGACAAAGTCAAGCAAGGCAACTGGTTCAAAGATTGTTTGCTATTGCTGCAATAGACATGACCATGTTATTGCAGATTGTCCAGAGAAGAGAAAGGATTCTGGTGACAGGAAAAAGACTTACTTCAAAGGGAAGAAAGAAAAGTCTTTTGTTGCTAAAAAGGAGAAGACTCTATCAGATATATCTTCTTCAGAAACTGAGTCTGAGGCTGAAGCCTACATAGGGCTGTATGCAGAAGAAGAAGAGTAAGAATTCATGCAGATTTTGGAGTCAATTTATGAACAAAAAGACAGTCATTGCCAAGGGCTAATGGCTTTGACAGACAGTGCCAAAATCCTGGAGCAGCCAGGACCCAGTCAGGTACAAAGTTCAAGTTTAAATTCAGATTCTTGTTCTAGTTCAGAATCAAATTCTTCTTCATCAAGTGATGAGAATGTATCTGAGTCTGAGGAAGATATTCATCAGCTTATAGATGAATATAAGGTGCTGTTGCAAGCCTACAAGAAATGCAAGACCCTAGCCAAAAGTCAGGCAAAGGAGATTGCTGATCTCAAGGCTGTTGCAACAGATTTTGAGAAACAATTTGATCAAAAATTGAATGAGGTAGCCAGGCTGAAACACATTACTGTGATTCAGATGAGAACTATCACCTATAAGAATGATCAAATTAAGAGACTGAAGATTAATCTTCAGAAAGAAAGAGAGCTTGTTGCTAGGTTTTCAAAACCTAAATCAGTGCTACCTTTAATTGATGAATTTGTTCATCATAAAGGCAAGGCTGGACTGGGCTTTGTTAGACCTGCAGGGACTGAGCAGTCCAAGTCTAAGTCCAAGGGCAAAGCCCCAACATTCAACAAACCTGCTGTAGTCAAGACAGCCAAGGCAGTACCTAAGCAAAGGTACAACAAGTTTGAATGCTGGTGCTGTGACAAGGTTGGCCACTTTGCAGTGGACTGTTGGCACAATGCCAGTGCCAAGGTGAGTAGCAAGCTACCTGGTGGAAAGCCAGTAGGTAGCTTTGTCAAGTTACAGACTAACAAGTACCAAGGACCCAAGATTGCTTTGGGTTCTAAGGTCCATTAATCTGTTTTGCAGGTAAGTCCAAGTGGCCATACCCCTACATGGTACTTGGACAGTGGATGTTCCAGACATATGACTGGAACTAGGGGACTACTGAAGGACTACATTCCAATCAAAAATGGTCCTAAAGTGACCTTTGGTGGTTCTGAAAAAGGAATCATCAAAGAGTTTGGTAATATTTCTTCAAACTTAGTTACCATTACTCAAGTGGCTTATGTTAAAGGATTGAAACACAACCTAATAAATATAAGTCAATTAAGTGATGTAGGGTATGACATCTCATTTGTTAAAAATGATTGTCATATCAAGAGGTCAAGTGATCAAGAGATCATCTTGACAGGTTATAGGAAGAGAAATGTCTACTGCCTAGACATTATGATTGAGAACAATGGTTCTCCAGTTTGTCTTGTAGCTGATGAGACAGTCTCTCATTGTGTCAAATGGGACAAGAGGCTGGCCTATCTTAACTACAAGACAATTAGCAAACTCTTTAGTAAAGAGTTAGTGAGGAATGATCCTCAAGTTAAGTGTGTTAAAGATGGTATTTGCTCAGCTTGTCAAAAAGGCAAGCAGACCAAATCCTCTTTTAGAAGCATAGATAACAAAGATGCTGTGAGGTGTTTGTATCTCTTGCATTTGGATCTCTTTGGTACAATGCCAGTTCACAGCTTAGGTAGGAAGGTCTATACCCTTGTAGTTGTAGATGACTACTCAAGGTTTTCCTGGGTGTTCTTCTTAAGACAGAAATCTGAAACACCTAGTGTCTTCTACAGCTTTGTCAAGCAAATTCAGAATGAACTTAATAGTACTGTGGTCAAAATTAGAAGTGACCATGGTACTGAGTTTCAATCTGAAAGCATGACAAAACTATGTGAAGACTTTGGGATATTTCAAGAATTCTCTTCACCTAGAACATCTCAGCAAAATGACATTGCTGAGAGGAAAAATAGGACCTTGATAGAAGCTGGTAGAACCCTACTAAGTGATACATCACTGCCTGAGTATTTCTGGGCTGAAGCAGTTAACACTGCATGCCATGTTATAAATAGGGCTACCATCACTAAAGGGCTAAACAAGACCCCCTATGAAGTAGTGAAAGGCAGGAAACCAAACCTATCCTATTTTAGGATCTTTGGTTGTAAATGCTACATACTTAACAATGGGAAGTCTTACTTAACTAAGTTTGCTGCCAAGTCCCAAGAGGGAATTTTTGTTGGGTACAACAATAATAGTAAGGCTTATAGAGTCTACAACTTGACTACACAAGTTGTAGAAGAATCAGTGCATGTAGTTTTTGATGAGACTAAACTTATTAATAATGAGTTGTCTAGCAATGTATGCAGCCCCACAGGTTTGATAAAAGACAATGGACAAGCTGACTATAGAAGAAGTGCCTGCTGCAAGACAGCAATGAGAGGAGAGTAGCTGCTGTCCAGGGGGAGAACTACATGTGCCAATTGCTGAAGAAATCCAAGGAATACAGCATGATGCAGATGCTGAAGTGGTTCAACCTGAAGTGAGGATGCCTCCAGCCCACAGGCATCTTAGAGATCATCCAGTAGAGCTGATTATTGGAGATCCAAGACAAGGAGTCAAACCAGGAGTAGAAACATGAATGCTGCAATCTATTCCAGCTTTTGTCTCAAGTTGAACCTAAAAAGATTTGAAGAAGCAATAATGGATCCACAATGGACTGAAGCAATGCAAGAAGAGCTTAATCAGTTCAAGAGGTGCAAGGTTTGGGAACTTGTTCCTAACCTAAAGACCACAATGTAATAGGAGTTAAGTGGATCTACAGGAATAAGATGGATGAACAAGGTGTCATCATTAAGAATAAAGCTAGACTGGTTGCTAAAGGATATAGGCAAGAAGAAGGTATTGATTTGATCAAACCTTTGCTCCAGTAGCCAGACTGGAAGCCATAAGAATGTTCTTGGCCTATGCAACCTATCAAGGATTCAAGGTATACCAAATGGATGTCAAGTCAGCATTCCTAAATGGTAATTTGAAAGAAGAAGTGTTATGTGGAGCAGCCTTCAGGTTTTGTTGATCCAACTCTACCTCATTATGTCTATAGACTTAGGAAAGCTTTATATGGGTTAAAGCAAGCCCCTAGGGCTTGGTATGAAACCCTATCTAGTTTCCTCATTGAGAACAAGTTCTCAAGGGGAAAATAGATAAGACTCTATTCCTTAGGGAATCTAGAGGCAATGTCATACTAGTCCAAATATATGTAGATGACATTATATTTGGGTCTACTGAAAGCAGCCTTTGCAAAAAGTTTGCAAAACTTATGCAAGGTCAGTTTGAAATGAGTAGTATGGGAGAGCTGAAGTTTTTCTTGGGTCTCCAAGTTAACAGACTGAGAGTGGTTTGTCCATTTGTCAGTCAAAGTTCACCCTAGAACTCATAAGGAAGTATGGTATGGATTCATCCAGTACCATGAAGACTCCTATGGGGTCAAGTATGTCTCTTAGCAAGGATGATGCAGGGAAACCTGTAGATGAAACCTTGTATAGAGGGATAGTTGGCTCCCTATTATACTTGACTGCTAGTAGACCAGACATCATGTATGCTACATGTGTTTGTGCAAGGTATCAAGCCTGCCCTAAAGAGTCTCACTTGACTGCTGTCAAGAGAATTTTGAGATATCTAAAGGGCACTCCCTATCTAGGCCTCTGGTACCCTAGGAATGGAGACTTTGATCTAACAGGTTATTCAGATGCAGACTTTGCAGGATGCAAAGAGGATAGAAAGAGCACTACTGGAACCTGTCAATTCCTAGGTGGAAGACTAATTTCATGGAGCAGCAAAAAGCAGACTAGTGTGGCTATCTCCACAGCTGAGTCAGAATATGTGGCTGCAGGAAGTTGCTGTGCTCAACTTCTGTGGATTCAACATCAGCTAGAGGACTATGGATTTCAGGTAAGTAGAACTCCACTTTACTGTGATTCTACAAGTGCTATTTCAATAGCTAATAACCCTGTATCTCATAGTAGAACAAAACATATTGAGATTAAATATCACTTTCTTAGAGAACATGTAGAAAGAGAAGATATTTCACTTGAATATGTTAAAACAGATGAACAAGTAGCTGATATGTTTACTAAGCCACTAGAAGAAGCTAAGTTCAATAGATTCAAAATGAACTAGGTATGATAAACTTAGACTAAGTTTACAGAATAGAAAATTGGCTAAGTAAAAAGGTGTCGACACATAGACAAGTCTATGTCGACACAGAATAGTGGTGTCGACACTTCAGGAAAAACGTGTCGACACATCTAGAAATGTGGTGTCGACACTTCAGAATGTTAGTGTCGACACATGTCAAGTAGGTGTCGACACATCCAATATGGTGTCGACACTTATGTTTTACTCAGAATTTTCTAAGTAAAGTCTCGACGAGTCGAGTTATGTTGTGTCGACACATAACCAAGTGTCGACACATAATATCTGTTGACTAAACTTGTGTCGACACATGTGTGTCGAGACATTATAAGTCAGTGTCGACACTTATTGCCAGTGTCGACACTTATTGCCAGTGTCGACACATGTTAGCTAGCTGTCCCGCCTGTTCATCTTCAAAATCAGAAAGGTATAAATAGGGTTCTGTCTTTGTTTGTCGACACGCTTTCAAAGTTTCGAGACCATAACTCCTGTGTCGACACCTCTCTTCTCAAGACTAATTCTCCAAACCCTAATGGCTCCTAAGCTTGAGGAGAACGTGAACGAGGGCTATGAGCTAGTGCGCGGCGCGTTCGACGACGCAGATCAAGAACTCAAATCGGTGATACCCTAGTCGCCAATTCTGGACTAGAATACTTGGTTTCAGAACCAACAAAGATTTGAAGAAGGAAGTGCTTGAATTCCTTACTGGAGCTGCAGTTGATGAATCTGGATACAGAATCAAATCCAGAGTTCATGGATCCAAGGTCAAGATTTCACCAAAAAGTCTGAGGAAGGTACTCCAGCTACCAAGACTCAAGATGAAGAAGAAGTAACTGCCTCCAAGACCAGGGAAGCTTTAGTTTGGTGTGGACTTGATCCCAAAATGAAGATAGGTTCTGTATTAATAGGAAAGGCATGAACAACCAAGGAAAGTTCATGTCAGAGATTGTGGGAAAGGTTATCCTCAGTAAGCCAGGAGGGCATGACAGGGTGTCAGCCTCCATGTTCAATGTCATGACCAGAATAATATTCACCCTAAGAACAGATTGGTCTATGATAGTTTATGAGAAATAAAGGAAAGTCTGAAAAAGCCCAACTGGGCAGGATTATCAGTCTCTACCTAGCTTGGTACCATACCAGAGGTAATGAGCTCTGCTGCTGGAAGTAAGATCAATCACATGAGGAAGATGGATCAAAGGATCTTTTCTAGATGGGAAAGGGTGTTGTCAAAGGACATGCCTACCCCTGAGAAGCCAGTTTCAGAGAAAGTCACTCCTCCCAGGAAGAAAAGGAAAACTGCTGTTGTGGCACAAGAGTCCTCAAGCAGTTCTGAGAGTGAAGAACAGGTGTGTGTTCACACCTGATGAGCAAGAGGAAGAGACAGTAGTAAAGACTCCTGCTCCTCAAGAGCTGCTGAGATCCAGGGGGAGCTGCCTCCAGCTAGCCCCATCCATAGGGATCACAGTCAGGGGGAGCTTCCAGGTGTAGCAGAACCCTCTACACTGGAGAGTGAACAAGCCACCTCCATTATACAAGAGGTACTCTCTGAACTAAAACACTTTAGATTTTTCTATAGTAGATTCTGATTTGTCTGATGTCCATCAGCAAACTCAGCTAAACAGTCAAGTTCCAGATGTTTTTTAGAAGACAAATCTGCTGAACAAGAAGTGGTACCTGAGTCAGTGGTTGAGAGCAAAGACTGTCTCCAGCTCCATCCCCTCATGAATATACAATGGAAGATTTGTTTCTAAATGGATCAGGCAGATTTTGACAAAGAAATTGATGCTGCTGAAGATAAGAGTGCTGCTGCTGAGGGGGAGCACATGGAAGTTCTGGAAGAGCCTATTAGGCTGGAACTGAAAAGGCAACTGCTGTGCCAGCTGACAAACCTCAAAGCCCTAAGGACAGGGTTGATATTGCCAGCACTTCTGCCTCTGAGGATGAGGAGAGTGCTAGGGCCAAGAAGAAGAAACTCTATGTTTTTAAAAGAAGAAGTCAGAGTTACAAGAAAGCCTTGCAATCCATTGCCCCACAGCCTATAGTTCAACAAGCTCCAACAGTTGATTATAGTGCTTTGATGATTGCCATGCAGATCAAGTTGGATGAGCAAAGGAAGGCAATAGAGGCTTATGTGGATGAAGGGCACAAGTCCCTACAGTTTGATCTTGCACAAGATATCAAATCTATAAGGTTTGAGATGAATCTGAACAAGAAGGAAATGACTGACTGCTTCCACAAGGGTGGGAATGCAGTGGTCTATTTGGCTACTCACCAGGAGAAGATCAAGGCTCAGGTAGATGATATAGCAGTAAAGCAAGGATATGTGCTGGAGAATCAGTTAAGAATGAATGATAATTTGACTGCCTCCCATAATGCTATAGTCACTGAGTTGAAGAATAAGACTGCTGAACCTTCAACATCTACTGCTGCTGCTAAGGCTGACTTTGATAAGGTTCTTCAAGCTGAGATTTCTGCTGTCAAGACTGCAATTAAAGATTCCCAGAAGGCCATCTCTGAACAACTCACTAAGCTCAGACCTTACTTTAAAGAGGGAATCAGGTATTTGGATAGTCAGATAAGGTTTCAAAAGGATGATGTCAGAGACCATATGGCCAGAGAAGTCATAAAGGGGGAGGGTATTAGTCAAAGCTAGCTCTGACCATGCCAAATGGATATCTAACTCCATCAGAGCTACACTGGGCTATCCTCCACTTTGTGATGATGATAATGTGGCTGAATCAGGAATACAAACTGCATATCTTGGAGGTGAGCAACAAGAAGTAGCTCAAGTAATATATCCACTTCCAGATTTTGACATGGTTCAAGCAGATGTCAGCACAATGTATAGCCCAACTGAGGGCAAGGCCAATGTTCATATTGAGAAGGTTGTTCAACCTATTTCTGAAGCTCTGCAAGAGGCTCTGAACAAAGAAGAAGAGACAAGGTTGTCTAAGAAGAGGTTTAGGGAACAAGCAGAACAAAACCAGATTTTGAACAATGGAGCCCTACCTCTAGAATATAATTCTAACTGCCTGGAAAGCTGCCAAGGACAACATGAATGACAGGAACAAATGGTTCTCTGAGGCAGAATGGAGAAAGCATGAGATCAGGCAGGAGGCTATAGTACAATTCAGAAGGAAGGCTAAGATGGGAAAGCTACCTCCTACTGCTGTGGAGCCTAGCAAGTACTTCCCCAAGCCATACCACTATTTTTGAGAGACAAAAATCAAAGCAGAAGAGCTGAAGAAGAAGGACTTAAAAGGAAAGAAGCCTGCTGATGCTGCAACTGTTGAAGCCCCTGTCAAAGCTCAAGTCCAAGCTGGAAAGGGAATAGTTATCAAAGAACCTGATCAGAAATAGATTAGGAATTAAACTTGAAGCTTGTTGAAATCTGTTGAATGTAAAATATTTTTGTAAACCATTAAATGTGTATTAAAAATATTAGAATAATATATGATAAATATATTTCATGGTTGTTCTGAGCAGTATCTATTTCTTATTTGTTCTGCAATGCTGAATGTGTATACATGTGTGAATTTATTACATGTTTATGTTTACCCTGCTGTTTATAAATCTGCTGTACATCATTTTGTAATTTTAATTATGGATGGTGTATATCATTGACTAAGGGTTATGACTTCTCCAAATAGGGGGAGATTGTTGGGTACATTGGTCAAATGTACCTGATTTGAAGAAGCCTCACCCAACTCAATGATATACATCATAATGTATTTGATGTATGTTTGAGTTATTTGTGCAGGTTAAGAAATCACTGGACTGAAGCAAAAAGTTTCTAAGTTCATGTGTCGACACCCAGAGAGAAAGTGTCGACACTCAAGAAGACTTGTGTCGACACCCAGACAAGCAGTATCGACACTTGGAGTCATTGTGTCGACACCTGGGATGCAGAGTCGACACCAGACAGAAAGTGTCGACACTTGGAGCTGTGTCGACACTCAGTGAAGAAAAGTGCAGACAGAAAGTGTCGACACAAGGAGCTGTGTCGACACCCAGTGAAGCTATGTCTACACCAGAAAGTGTCGACACTTGGAGCTGTGTCGACACTCAGCAAAAGTCTGCAGAGTCTAAGTACAAGTGTCGACACTCAACGCAATGTGTCGACACTAAGCAGAAGAGTCAGCACTTGAAGTAAGTGTCGACACTCAACACAATGTGTCGACACTCAACAGAAGAGTCAACATTTGAAGTATGTGTCGACACCCAGAACAATGTGTCGACACACAGCTAAAGACTCAACACTTGAAGAAAGTGTCGACACATGGAGCTGTGTCGACACATGGAGCTGTGTCGACACTTAACAAAGAACAGAAAGAACAACAAATTATTCTAAGTACAAGTGTCGACACTATGAGAATGTGTCGACACTCAGCTGAAGTCTCAACAACAAGAAGGTGTGTCGACACAAGGAGCTGTGTCGACACTCAGCAAGTTTCAACATAGAAGACTATGTGTCGACACCAAGAAGCAGTGTCGACACCAAGAAGCAGTGTCGACACTAGACAGATTCAACACAAGAAGTTGTGTCGACACAAAGGAGATGTGTCGACACTTAGAAGAATTCAGCATAAGCTAGAAGAACAAGTATTTGTGTCGACACTCAATTTCAGTGTCGACACATGCAGAAGAATCTGTGTCGAGACATACAAGGAATTGTGTCGACACCTTGTAGACTTGTGTCGACACTTACACAACGTGTGTCGACACTTGGACTATAAGTGTCGACACTTAAAGACAGAAAGTCTCGACACTTACTGACTGTTAGAGATTTTCAAGAAGTGACTGCTTGACATGACAGCTGCCGATCCAGCCGGTCTACAGCAACTGTCAGAGATGTCAGAAGTCAGTTATGAACCGGACCAGCCGGTTACCATGAAGAAGGCCTATAAATAGGCATCCACAGTTTACAGAAACTGTAGTTGTTGAAGTTGTTGAAAGAGTTGATCAAGTGATTAACAAGTAGTACAGATTATTCAAGTAATCAGAAAAGAAAAGTAGTACACAGAGTATCAACACAAGAAGATCTTGCAGTCCAACTGCAGATCTAAGAAGTTGGAGAGAGAGGGCTCCATTCAAGAAATCAGTCTTTGGAACTAGGCTGAGAAGAAGGATTCAGATTCAGTCTGGATCTTAAGTGGCAGAGGTCAAGGAACAACTGCAGAGGATTCAGCCTTATTCAGTTCTACTCAAGAAGCTTTGAAGAAAGGTAAGTCAGGGTGAATCCAGCTGAGTTCTTCCAAGAACTCATCAAGAATCTCTCAACTCCTCTCTTATTATTCTGAGTTGTAGAGTTATATTTTATAATATCTTTTTAACTTGTAGGATCCTTTGGATCTGAGTGATTGTAAGCCTATATTTATAAAGGCTGAGGGTAGGGCTTGTTTGCCTGAGTGTAGGAGATTGAGATCTCTGAGTGTAGGCCTTGGATTGGCTGAGTGTAGGCCTTGATTGGCTGAGTGTAGGCTTTGGGATAAAGCTGAGTTGTAAGGCTTTGGGCCTGAGATAGGAACCAATTTGGGTTCTGAGACAGTGGAGAAGTTTGGCCGAATCTAGTACACTGCTAGATACGCGAAGGGGGAAAGTGGATGTACCCATATCTTGGGGAACCACTATAAATCACTGTGTGTTGTGCTATGAATGTGCTGTGGATTAGCTGTGTATGTTTGATTATTGCTGATTGCTGTAATAAACTAGTTAGAAATCTGTGATATAACTGTTTGGCTGCCAACAAAGTTAGAAAAGGATTATGTCACCTATTCACCCCCCCTCTAGGTGTTTAGGTACCATATCTTTCAGCAGTCTATGCTAGGGTTTACGGTAGAATAGGCTGCGGTTCATAGATAACCGCAGTCGAAGCGCAAATAAGGAAATAGACTGCGGTTTATAAAACAACCGCATTCTGTAATTCATGAAATAGACTGCGGTTGTTTGATAATAACCGCAGTCTATATCATGTGTACTATAAACTGCGGTGTTTATAATAACCGCAGTCTATATCCTGAAGAGTATAGACTGCGGTTATTATAATAACCGCAGTCTATATACTGCCTTTTTTTTTAAAAAAATGGCGGCTTGCGACTTGCTCGCCTTAGTGTCGCCTAGGCGTCCGCCTTGACGCCTAAGCGTCAAGGCGCCCAACTCTCGCCTTGGTTCGCCTTGACGCCGAGACAAGAATGGGCCCTACTCGCGTCCCTCGGCTCCTCCTAGCGTGTACACGGTGTATGCGTATCACCTGCAGTATGGCGTGTGACTCTGATCCGACTGCCGCCACTGCGGCGCTCTCCGAACGCCTCGACCGGGTGGATACGCCCCCGTCGGACCTCCAAGTTGTCGTCCACGACATCCACGTCCTCCTCGTCTCCCGTCTACCGTATCTGGCTGCTCAACCGACCACGCCTCTAGCCAGCACGACTTCAGTCAGCAGCCCCAGTGATCCTCCGGCTGGCGTTCCCCCTCTACACAAGCTTGCCGTCGGCGCTTTTCGCCACATTGAACTGCCGGTCTTGGCAGGACCGATCCCTTGGGTTGGCTTGCATGGGCCGAGCACTACTTCGACATCTAGGGAATGTCCGCGACTCAAATGGTTCCCCTTTCCACGATCTACATGGAGGGCTCAGCCCTTCATTGGATCCTTTGGCTCCGCTAGTCGTCACCGACCTTGTCTTGGCCGCTCCTCAAAGACGAGCTGACCCGCTGTTACGACAGCTGCCAGGCCATCAACCACTATGAACGTCTAGGCAATGTCCTCCAAGAAGAATCCATCGACGCCTTTATCGATGACTTCATCGAGGTGGCCACGCACGTGCCTGGCTTATCGCCCGACCAATACTTTGGCACATTTCTCACCGGCTTGCGCCCGCACATCTGTAACTGTCTTCAGGTCCATGACCCCACCACTCGGTCCCGCGCAATGGAGCAAGAGCGTTTCGTGGAGGCTGACTTTGCCACTGTCGCCTCCGCCCCGACCGCCCGGTTCACACCCCTTCCCCGGCCTCCTACTGTCTGACCGCTTCCCATCCGCCGCCTCCAATTGGTTGGGCTACCCCAAACCTTTTGCCAGCACAGGCCCGTCCTCTGCCACAGTCGCCACCGCTACGGGCTCCCCCCCCCCATCGAATCTCTTATCCGGAGTGCCTTGAGCTTCGGGGCAAGGGCCTCTGTTTTCACTACAAGGGTCTGTGCTCACCAACCCTTGAATGTCCCAACAGAGACTTCTGATGTTATTGGGGGCCGAAGAAGAGGAGATTGTGATGACTAACTTTGAGGGCCCCGAGCTTGACGAGGAGGGGAACAATATGGCCGAGCCTGTCGCCACTCTCCACCGGTTTGAGGTCTCTTGCTACTCGGTGTGCGACATCACCGGCCCGTGCACCATGAAGCTCACAGCCACCCTACAACAGTCGACAATGGTCCTTATGATCGATGTCGGCACTAGTCACAATTTTATTTTCCAGGAACTCGTGGCGGTGCTCCACTTTCTGGTGACTCCAGCCTCAGGATTTCACGTGTCCCTCGGCGACGGACGCCGTGCCCTCCTGGCGAGAGCGTCGACCTGCAGTTTTCCATCGACACGTATTCGGGCTCTGTAGATTTCTCTGTCTTCGACCTTGGCGGGCTGTATGTGATATTGAGCGTGTCCTGGTTGGGAAACTAATCTACCTAACGGTAACAAGACCCGATATATCCTTTGTTGTGGGGCTCGTTAGTCGGTATATGCACTCTCCTCGAAGCTCTCATCTTCAGACAGTGGAACGGATTCTCAGATACCTCAAGACAGCTCCTGGCCAAGGACTTGTATACAAAATCTCATCTTCAATTCCAACGTTAGTGGCATACTCTGATGCCTACTACGCTGGCTCTCTTGACGATCGACGATCCACTAGCGGGTTCTGCACATATTTTGGAGGACATCTGATTACGTGGCGGAGCAAGAAACAAGCAATGGTTGCTCGATCCTCAGCAGAAGCAGAATACCGGGCAATGGCTTCTGTGGTCTCGGAACTCACATGGATTGAGAGTCTCCTTGCCGACCTTGGTGTAAGGCTATCTTCACCAGCTCTCCTCCTATGTGACAGTCAAGCTGCTATACATATTGCCAAGAACCCGGTCTTTCACGAAAGAACGAAGCACATTGAGGTAGATTGTCATTGCACCCCCATTATCAATTTGTACACCCTCATTATTAATTTTCTGAATCCTCCATTGCGTGCTGTGATTCCCCTCCTTGAAGTTTGCGACGAAATTCAGATCACCACTATCTCTCTCTTTGAAGAGAAGAACTTTGTTGAGTGGGTGCACTGCGGCTGTCGTGTCCTTCAGACCAAAGGCCTCCTTCATCGTTTGACTAAGCCACTCTTATTGAATATATCGAAGACTGGCTTTGTGGTTTGGCCACATCCAATCATGGATCCTCAACTCTTTGGACAGTGAGCATATTGAATGTCCATGTATCATGAGATGGCCAAGGCCATGTGAGAGGTACTTCACTCCCTCTATTCGAGAAAAGACAACTTGCAACACCTGTTTAACATCATCATAAACCTTCAATCACTCGACTTAGGGATGGCGGACGACCTCGCCCCCTTTGTTGCGTGCTCCAAAACTCTAGTTGACGTCTGGATTCAACATCAGCCTCTAACCACAGACCTCATTGCACAACATGCCTAGAATTAAGCTGTTTATATCGCCATGATGATGGTCCGTGTACCGCCACATCTTCATAGTGTTTGGGCTCAGGTACTCTCTTCCTCTGCCATTCCATCTCTTTTCAATGTATGCTCTATGCTTTCAAAAGTCACACTGCTTCCTGATGCTCTCAGGACTCCCTCTCCATCTTGCTTCGTGATGTTAACTACTCTGGATGCAAGTCTGCTGACACTTCGATGAATGTCAATCATAAGCTCTGTGCTCATGGCTCAGATTTCGATCTGCTTCTTCTAAACCCAGAGTATTATCGTTGTTTTGTAGGGAAGCTGATATATCTTACTGCTACAAGACCTGATATATCATTTTTTGTTGGAGTTGTCAGTCGATTCATGCATACACCACAGATTTCTCATCTCTAGGCAGTTGAACGCATCCTTCAATATTTGAAGATCGCTCTGGGGCAAGGACTGGTATTACAAGCCTTCCTCTTCTCCTTTATCTCTTATTGCATACTCTCACGCGGATTATACTGGCTCTCTGGATGATCGTCGTTCCACAATTGGATATTGGACATACTTTGGTGGATACCTTATCACCTGGTGCAGTAAGAAGCAGTTAGTGGTTGCTTGCTCCTTTGCCGAAGCAGAATATCGTTCAATGACCTTTGTAGTGTTCGAGCTCACCTAGTTGGAAAGCCTTATAAATGACCTTGGTGTTAAACTTCCCTCACCGGCTAGTCTCTATTGTGATAGTCATTTTGCTATACATATTACCAAAAATCATGTATTTCATGAACGAACCAAACACATCAAAGGCGACTATTACTTCATTCAAGAGAAGGTTCAATTGAAGAAACTGGAACTAAAACATTTTCTTGTTGCTGGTCAAGTTGTTGATATTCTCCCTAAAGTGTTACCACGTCCGCTATATTATCGGTTCTTATCTAAGCTTGGTGTCTATGATCTCTATGTTCCAGCTTGTGGGGGAGTGTTGAACTAATTATGTAAAAAAACCCAATAATGAAGGCTCAACTAGAGTCTACTTACCTTGTAGTAATTTAGTCTCACATCTTAGAATGAAATTTTCTCTTCCCTCTCTTTACCTATATAAGTGTACAAATGCTTGTATAAGGATATATGTGAAAAGTAATATAATATTGTGATTTATTTCTCTATTTTCCGTGTTCTCTTACACTATCATGTAAAAAGATTTAAGGAAAATGATGCTTATTAAATCATGTTGGAAAAACAATGACCCTATGTCTATGCAGTTTTAAAAACTGCGGCCTTCTGCAGTATTAACAAAAACTGTAGTTTTACTGATTATTAGTAGACATTACTTAATTGCTATGTTCTCCAGGAGCAACATTAATCAATTGATTTTAGTATTGCAATGTTTGTTTGAAGGATATCATGATATGAACGGGGCGAATCCGGTCAAAGGAAGGCGCTTCACGTGCGTTTACACTAGGCGCGCATGGGGAACGGAGGCGGCATGAGCCTCGAGCAGTATTCGATGGGCCTTGTATCTGTTTATTCTTAGTGTTTTATTTACTAGCGTTTTTTTTATGTCTCTACGAGTAACCAACCTATGTGGTCTTCCCCTATATATGGGAGATATGTGGATTTTATTATTATTTTTGGGATTGTTGAATTGAGAAATTGAGGAGAGGAGAAACCGACCCAGCGGTTCCCTATTTGCCTTATCCACATACCGTATCCCCATCCCCTTCCACTATCTCTCTCGCGTGTGTCGCTGCTGATAGCCCCACCTTCACCGATCGCAACACCCCCTAACAACTGGCCCGACCCCTTCGCGCGCTGCTGTCCTTCCCAGCATCGTGCTTATAGCCTCTCCACCAACGTCTCCCCTACCTATTTTCCGTGTGGCCCTACTCGCGTCCCTCGGCTCCTCCCCGCGTGTACACGGTGTATGCGTATCACCTGCAGTATGACGCGTGACTCTGATCCGACTGCCGCCACTGCGGCGCTCTCCGACCGCCTCGACCGGGTGGATATGCCCCCGTCGGACCTCCAAGTTGTCGTCCACGACATCCACGTCCTCCTCGTCTCCCGTCCACCGTATCTGGATGCTCTGCCGACTACGCCTCTAGCCACCACGACTTCAGTCAGCAGCCCCAGTGATCCTCCGGCTGGCGTTCCCCCTCTACACAAGCTTGCCGTCAGCGCTTTTCGCCGCATTGAACTGCCGGTCTTGGCAGGACCGATCCCTTGGGTTGGCTCGCATGGGCCGAACACTACTTCGACATCTAGGGAATGTCCGCGACTCAAATGGTTTCCCTTTCCACGATCTACATGGAGGGCTCAGCCCTTCATTGGATCCTTTGGCTCCGCTAGTTGTCGCCGACCTTGTCTTGGCTGCTCCTCAAAGACGATCTGGCCCGCTGTTACGACAGCTGCCAGGCCATCAACCACTATGAACGTCTAGGCAATGTCCTCCAAGAAGAATCCATCGACGCCTTTATCGATGACTTCATCCAGGTGACCACGCACGTGCCCGGCTTATCGCCCGACCAATACTTTGACACATTTCTCACCGGCTTGCGCCCGCACATCTGTAACTGTCTTCATGTCCACGACCCCACCACTCGGTCCAGCACAATGGAGCAAGCACGTTTCGTGGAGGCCTACTTTGCCACTGTCGCCTCCGCCCCGACTGCCCGGTTCACACCCCTTCCCCGGCCTCCTCCTGTCTGACCGCTTCCCATCCACCGCCTCCAATGGGTTGGGCTACCCCAAACCTTTTGCCAGCACACGCCCGTCCTCTGCCACAACCGCCACCGCTACGGGCTCGCCGCCCCATCGAATCTCTTATCAGGAGTACCTTGAGCTTCGGGGTGCCTCTGTTTTCACTACAAGGGTGTGTGCTCACCGACCCATGAATGTCCCAACAGAGACTTCTGATGTTATTGGGGGCCGAAGAAGAGGAGATTGTGATGGCTAACTTTGAGGGCCCCGAGCTTGACGAGGAGGGGAACAATATGGCCGAGCCTGTTGCCACTCTCCACCGGTTTGAGGTCTCTTGCTACTCGGTGTGAGACATCACCGGCCCGTGCACCATGAAGCTCACAGCCACCCTACAACAGTCGACAATGGTCCTTATGATCGATGTCGGCACTAGTCACAATTTTATTTTCCAGGACCTCGTGGCGGTGCTCCACTTTCTGGTGACTCCAGCCTCAGGATTTCACGTGTCCCTCGGCGACGGACGCCGTGCCCTCCTGGCGAGAGCGTCGACCTGCAGTTTTCCATCGACACGTATTCGGGCTCTGTAGATTTCTCTGTCTTCGACCTTGGCGGGCTGTATACGATATTGAGCGTGTCCTGGTTGAGCACACTCAAGGGCTGCAAACACAATTGGGGGCATCTTACGATGGACTTTGAGACGTCGGGCGCGTCTCATCACCTTTAGGATGACTCCTCTCCGGCTCGTTCTCCGGTCGGCCTCTGCTCCATTCTCCGCTTGGTCGACCCAGAATTTCAGCATTCTCCTGTGGCACATAGATCTGGGATATGAACCAGCACCACCTCCTCTACATCCAGACGTTCAACGGCTACTCGACGACCATCCAATGGTTTTTATCATATCGCACGGGCTACCTCCGCCGCGCGCTTCCGACCACAACATCATCATGCAGCCTGACGTGGAGGCAGTCTCCGTCCGCCCTTACCAGTGTAGCCATTACCAGAAGAACGCCATGGAGGCAATGATGGCCGAGATGCTTAGCGCGGGCCTCATCCAACCGAGTGCTAACCCATTCTCCAGCCCGTTGCTGCTGGTGCAGAAGAAGGATGATAGTTGGCGGTTTTGCGTCGACTACAAAGAGCTGAACGAGCTCACCGTGCCCGATAAGTACTCCATTCCCATAATCCAGGAGCTCTTGGATGAACTGTGTGGTGCCACCTATTTTCTAAGCGGGACTTACGCTCAGGTGACCACCAGATCCGCGTGCGGGCAGAGGACGTGCCAAAGACGGCCTTCCAGACACATGATGGCCACTACGAATTTCTCGTCATGCCGTTCGGCCTAATGAACTCCCCGACCACCTTCCAATCCACCATTAACGACGTGTTCCGCCCACATCTGCGTAAGTTTGTCCTGGTTTCCTTTGATGACATTATGGTTTACAACTCATCTTAGTAGCTCCAACTGGCACATCTCGCCACCGTTCTCTGCCTCCTTGCCACCCACGTGCTCGTGGCCCACCAGATGAAGTGTACTTTCGATCAGCCTCAAGTCGAGTACCTGGGTCATATCAACTCTACCGAGAGGCTCGCCATGGACCCGTGAAAGATCGATGTTGTCCTGTATTGGCCAACGCCCGCGAGCCGCCAAGCCGTGTGCGAATTCTTGGGACTCACCGACTATTACCTCCGCTTCATCTGCGGCTACGAGGCTTTGGCGCGGCCATTGATGAACCTCCTGAAGGAGGCGCCTTTCCTGTGGGATGCCACCGCCCAAGTGGCTTTCTAAAGCTTGTAGCGCGCTCTCGTGACGGCACCGGTCCCGAGCATACCCGATTTGCCCAGTCATTTGTCATGGCGGGTGACGCCTCGAGGAAGGGGGTCGACGTCGTCCTTATGCAGGAGGGTCTCCCCATCGCTTACTACAGCAAGGCCTTCACTGACCGACGAAAGGTGGCTTCCGCCTATGGCAGCGAGCTACGAGCACTAGTGTTAGCAGTTCAGCATAGACATTCGTATCTACTCGGCCGCCCCTTCACCCTCAGAACCGACCGCCGCAACCTGAAGCATTTATGGAGCTAGGAGGTCTCCACCTCAGCCCAATAGCTCTGGATAGCCAAACTCTTGGGCTATCAATTCTCCATCGAGTACAAGACCGGGCGGACGAACACGGTCGCAGACGCCTTGTCCCGACAAGAGCATTGAGGCACCTTGGTGGTGATCTCCCTTTACTAGTGGCGACACGCGACGATCCTCTAAGAGGAGGTGTGGGCGGACCCCCACTATTGCCACATGACCAAAGAGCTATGGGGCGTGTCGGATGCGCGCCACCTTTCCGACTAGTGGGGGACAAACTCTACTTCCGCGACCGCCCGGTGCTCGCAGCGTCATCACCATGGATACCACGCCTACTGTAGTAGTTTCATTCCACATCGATAGCGGGGCACTCGGGGGCCTACCCGACCTTTCGTCGGTTGGCGGCCACCCTTTACTGGTGTGACATGATGGGGACAGTGCAACAGTTCGTGGCCGACTGTCTGGTCTGTCAAAAGCCCAAATACCAGACCCTCGCCCTAGTCGACCTGCTACAACCTCTTCCGGTATCTGATCGAGTTTGGGAGGACATTGGCATGGATTTCATTACCCGCCTTTCACATTCTCAGGGGTACGACTTTCTATTAGTGGTGGTCGACCGTCTCTCCAATTACGGGCACTTCATATTCGTCAAACACCCCTGCACGGCTAGCTCGGTGGCCAGGGTCTTTGTTGGCGGGATCGTCTATCTACACCGGTTCCCTCATTTTATTGTTAGTGACTGCGACCCGATTTTCACGAGCACCTTATGACAGGGACTGTTTTGTTTACAGGCGACCATGCTACGGTATAGTACGACATCTTACCCGCAGTCCTAAGGACAAACGAAGGTCCTTAATCGCTTTGTGGGCACCTACCTTCACTGCTTTGCTCTCAAGCAGCCCCGCCTGTGGACCCAGTGGGTTGCGTTGGCATAATTATGGTACAACATTGCCTACCAATCGATGACAGACGTAACCCCCTTCCAGACAGTTTATGGGAGTCTGACCGCACCTATACCGGTCATGCTCGCCGGGGAATGCCAGGTCGAAGCATTGGCGGTGGACCTACTGGATCAATGATAGTTGAAACATCACCTACGCCGCGCTCAGGAGAGAATGACCCGGCAGGTCAATCTACGCCGCCAAGAGGTATTCCTCTCACCGGGCGAACATGTGTTCGATTGTTCGTCAAACTGCAATCGCACCGTCAGAGTTCCTTGACTGGTCGCCTCCACCCCAAGCTCTCTGTGCGGTATTTTGGCCCCTTCTTGGTTGTGGAAATGATAGGCGAGGTAGCCTATCGCTTGCAACTTCCACTCGACAGCCAAATTCATCTGGTATTTCATGTGTCACAGTTGAAGAGGGCGTGGGGAAACCACCCTGCCCGAAGGTCTGAGTAGTAATGATGCCCATGTTACGAGCCCGAGGCAGTGTTGGACACCTCGCACGTCCAAGGCCAGCCGCAAGGCAAGTTCTCATTCAGTGGAAGAGACAAGCGAAGGACAAGGGAACATGGATCTTGGCAGAGGAAGTGAATGCCCGGTTTCCAGATTCTGACCTTGATGACAATCATTGTGAACCCCGGGGTAGTTGATACGAACAGGGCGGATTCAGTTGAAGGAAGGCGCTTCGCGCGCGTTTACACTAGGAGCAAGCGGCGAATGAGGATGGCATGAGCCTCAAGTGGTATTCAAAGGGACTTGTATCTGTTTATCCTTAGCGTTTTATTTACTGGTGTTTTATTTATGCTTGTACGGCCAACCGGCCTATGCGGTCTCCCCCTATATAAGGGAGAGGTGTGGACTTTATTATTATTTTTGGGATTGTTGAATTGAGAAATTGAAGCGAGGAGAAACTGACCCAGCGGTTCTCCTGTTTTCCCTAGTCGCATACTGAGTCCCCCTCCCCGTCTGCTCTCTCTTGCGCGTGTCGCTGCCGATTGACCCATCTTCACTGATCGCAACACCCCCTAACATATCACCCATAGAGAAAACTAGCTTCTTACATGTACTTAATTAATAAAATCATATCTTAATTACATGTTCTTTAATCTATCAAGATGAGTTTTGCAGAGGATGAAAGCCAACAAACTCCTTTCACGCTTCTATTTTTCAATCGAAGAGCCTAATTCATAGGTTATACATGCATTCTGTGTGAGTTGTTCCACAAATGTTTCAACTATTTATTCTTGGTTTGTTTTTTTTAAATTGAACTCACTTTTCAGAAACTGCAACTTGCAGTTTTGATAAACTGTATTCTGCTGTTTTGGTGCAAAAACCCTGCAGCATGCTGTTTTAAAAAGTGCAAGTAGCAGTTATCCTGAAAATCTGGAAGTAGCAGTTTGGGCTCTTCTCCCCCTTGATGGGGAGCAACCCGCCCGACCCATTCGGGTCTATTCCCGACGACCTCGGGCGCAGTGACGATCGGGACCGCTCATTTCGAGCGGCTCGCCGATCATAATATTTGTCTCTCGTTGCATTTTTGTATTTTTTTAGTCGGTGCGTCGGCCAATCATAGTCGTTCATTGCTCCATAAAAAATTATAAATAGAGGGTGTGGGCTCTCATTTGGATCATTGAAGAATGAAATATTGAAGCTCATTCTTTGGTCATCTCTGTGCCGAAGCCGAACCCCGGGTGCGAAGCTCGAATCTACCTCCTCCCTCCCTCCCCATTGGCCGGCCCTCTGCCGCCCCATTTCCTATCTCCCATTCATGCAACCACCATCCCCTCCACCCCATACACAGCCGGCTACAGACCACTCTACATCTCCATTTGCCAGCCAACACTTCCCCTTAACACTCCCTGCTCCAATTGCCAAGCACCACCCTAAGAACATTCATCTCCACCCCTTAATTTTCAACAAAACAGCCCCCTCTTTCCCTTATTTCCACCTCCGACAATCACCGGAAAACGTCTCCAGCGACCTCCACCACCACTGGCAACCACCTCCGGCCACCACCAGCCACCAACGTCCACCACTACCCATAACTACCATAACTACCTCTTAACTACCCACTACCCCCTCCAACCCCACTCCCCTACATTTTAGGAGTCGATTCCTAAATTTAAGCCAAGCCTCCCTATTCCTCATTCACGTGGAGACCCCTAAATTCCCTCCTAAAAACTTCATCCCACTCACCCCATTTCTCCTATAACCGCCCCATTTTCCTCCACTCATTCCCAATATGTGGAACCTCTTCTGTTATTTTCCCCACTACCCAAATAAGCCCCTCTCCCCTACCTGGTCATGGCCGAACTCCTCTTTTTTTTAATCTGCTACTTCCCATCCCCAGCCCCTAAACCTCTCGCAGAACCTCAGCCCCCCCCTCAATTCCATCATCCATTCCCCTCACCTCCTCAGTCTTTGCTGCTGTTCAGATATCCCCAAACAGCCAGCAAACATTGTCCAGGCATTCCCCGCCACCTCTCCACCCTCTCATCCACTGGTAGCTTGCTGCCGATCACCTACAGTACCTTCCAGCAGGGGTTAGACCGCTGTCCTGTATCCTGGTAGCAAAGAACAATTCTGATTGATGAAACCAGCCCTCGACAAGTACATCCAGCCCTCCCCCTCTCCTTCGTTTGCCATGTTTAAGGTGTGTTGTTTTTTCTTTTAGCGTTGGGTCTTGTGTTACTTGGAGAGATAGTGGTTTATAAGTCTTGTTTCAGTCATTTTGGTCTTTGTATTTGCTCATTCAACTAGTGATTTAATTTTTTGCACTCTCGCACTCATACCAATCTCATGTGTTTCTATATTTGAAAATTTTAACTCTTTGTGGCAATCAAATTAATATGTTTTATAAATGTCAATTGTTGCAAGTAAATCGTCAGTTCTCATATTGGTTGCATCTAGTGATCACCCATTATTTCCCCGTCATATAAGACAGTCCCGTGTCACCTCTTTTCATGAGAAGAAAACTTTGATAGGGCAGGGCGTGGATGATATTGTGGCAGCACTATTAAAGCCTCTCATAGGTTTACTGAACCATATGAATTTTATGATGTGTTTTGGGATGAATTCATGGCTAAACTAATGCAAATCGCGTGATGGATGGTCTGGAAAAGCATTTCGCGCTAGACCTGCAAGATAACTTGAATGTGATGCCATAATTTTTACATGACGACTATTTTTACTTATCCACTCTTGCAAATGATTTCTGCAATTTTTTTGTTAATGCATTGTTTTCCATGCTTGTTTAATCCTGAGAATGTATTTGATGTTCTTGGCTTCAGTTCACAAAAAGTTGATGTAGTCAGATATCATGTTCAGAGCCTTTTATTCCACAGATCAACCACATCATTTATTAGTTATTCTTTTTCGGAAGTCCCGGGAGTTTTTCAAGCCGGAGTCATATCAGCCTCTCAAGCTGCACCTCCTGCTCGGGGTTGGCCCCAGTTTCGCCAATTGGGGCTGCTCCCATATAGTCGACAAATGTGCAGAGCCTCCACAAAAGAGAAGGGGATGATGCAACCATCGCCTTTTCCGCTACTGATGCTCTTTCTCTAGAGGTTAGCTCATATTTCATTTAATGAGACATTCCTCAGCTTCTATTTTCTGAAACAGAGATCGCCAGGTCATCCGCATATAGATCTTCGCTCTTGCAAAACAGCTCCTTGCCTTCCTACTTTTGGACTATGGATTCAACATCCTCTTCTTACATTTGCTTTTGTTCGTCATATCACGCAGATGTACATCCAATCGGTATCATTCTCTGTTTTTCTGGATGCAGCACATATATATCCATCTGACTGGTGTAATCGGACATCTATCCAACCTACGTCTTCAGAAAAGGGTTTTACTGTATTGGGTTTGAACTTCTCACCTTCTAAACAATATATAGTTTTCCCTTAGGGATTGAATTTATTAGCCTTCTCTATCGTTTATAATTTTCTTATTAGAATAGTTGTAACTAAGAATTTATGCAACCATGCATATGCTTGGGACTTATGTTACTTTCTTTTAAACTACAATAGCTGGATCTGCATTATGCTATCTATCTCACCTCTCTTATGTTTTTGGCATGAATTTAAGCTTCCATATGGTTGTCGGTTCTACATTAAGCAGTGTAATGCATGGTTTATTGAATTGTTTGACCCTCATCATATCCCTCTTTAATTTACTGGCATGATTCATAGCTTCAATGCCTCTTTTACTGATTGAATTTTCATTCAGCCGAGTAGTTATAACCGTAAAATGGATTCGAGCTTTCCTATTGAATTTTCACTTTTAGTGTCATTATTATGAATTAAGTATTTTAAATTTAGTCCGCACAAATATTTTTGGCATGAATCAGAGCTTTCTGAAGTCCTTTGGTAGACGAAGGGGCTGTAAAGACAGCATGGGGGGCCCAAACCGACACAGTCATTTCTCTCTATGAATTATCTTTGTGCATGTGTGTATTCTTTGTATAGGACTATACTTTTTAGAACCGTGACTGTTGTTTTCTCTCTCTTTTTTGGATATAGTGTTGTTATGATACCGTGTTTGTCTTTGTGTTTGCATTTCTAGGGCAATGGAAGCTTCAATCACAGAATATGTGAAGATAGCATAATCACAGTTTTTTATGTAATTTATAACATCAGTTTCTTCATGGCTTTCATTGTAAGCTAAAAATGTCGGTTCATTTTAAATATTTTGTGTTTGGTCTTCGTGATTAACATAAACCAATTTTGGATATTTGTGATTAAAATATTACTTCCAGCTACCTTGATTTTGACATATTTTATTGCAATTGATTTTGGGCTGAAGTTTATATCATTTAAGCTAAGATGGCTTAGCTTAATTAGGCTATGGTTGTCAGGATCGAGATCCTAGATGAGATCATTTCGAGGTAGGATCGAATCAGATAGTAAGGTTGGATCGAGGATCGCTTTATAAAATTAGGATCGATTTACAAAATCTGGATCGTGGGATCGTAAGATCCAAAGATCCGGATTGCGATCCTGACAACCATTGTTCCAATGCATAGTCTAGCACTTAGTATATCCCTTCTGTTTAATTTTTTTTCTGAATATCTTTTACTGCTCTTAATGTTGCAAGAATATTCAAAGGTTTCAATGCGAATAAACTACCAGTTCTTTCTTTCAATGCAAATCCGAAGGTGTATTATATATACTAGCATCTTCACACGGGCTTTACCCATGCCCAATGCTCACAGGAGGGTTTCGCCTACATCCAGCTGGTCTCTGCCCGCATGAAACCCATGCCACGCCCATGTTTGCTTCTCTCAGGTGCACGGGCTTTGCTCGTGGTTGGCATACCTTCCTCGCTCGACCACGTCTCTCTCAAACAAATCCACTGCATTTTCCCCCTCGAGAAGCGGTCGAGCAATCGTGCCTTTGTTCGAGCGAGACGTGGTCGAGCCAGGCTGGTCTGTCCACCATGGGAGAAGCCTGTGCACCAGAGAGCAGCAAACACAGGCGTAACAGGAGTTTAATGTTGGTGAAGCCTACCTGAGTGCATCTAGCATGGGCAAAGCCCGAACGAAGATGCTAGTATATATATCTATACTATACAAAACAACCCAAAACCCTTGCACGTGTCCCCCTCTCAAGAATACACGCTCGATATCCAAATTTATCAATGAGTCCCAAAGTTCAAAGTTCCATTTCTATTTTGCTTTCCCGCTCATCCTGCTGCTATACTCCTTTTTTGGTTCACGCTATTTCTAAACCGTGGGTGCTACGTGTGCCCTAATCCTCTTTCGTTCTCTTCGCTCGTGTCCCAGTCCTCCTCACGCTTCGCTCATTCTTCCTCCTTGCTGTCTCAACTTTACGCACTTTCGTGTTCGATTCTTCCGGGATTCTCCTATTATGAGTTTATTGTTACACATGATTCCATGTGATATGAGTTTATTGTTATATTGTAGAACTCTGCATTTACCAGTCTTTATAGTCAATAATTCCTAGATGTTGCGACTGCTATTTTCCTTTCTAAGTTGCTTTATTGTTCTATGTGCCAGTCTTTAGTCACATGATTGCAGGTGAAGTGCTAAAAATATATTTTATAATCTCAGTTTCAAGTAAAAGAAGCATATGAATTAGCATTATTAACATGCATTCTGTCATCTACTTGAATTATGATGAGTTGTTATGCTTTTAAATAGGCTATTATTCTTGATTTTAATGTTGATAGATATCATTATGCGCCCTTGAATTATACTTTTCAATTAATTAGGTTTTTCATCTGCAAGAGATTGATTGGGGACCCAAGTCAATTACAATTCCAGAATCAAGTCATGTTCATCTATGTTTTGCTTTTTTTCTGCTTCCGTCTGTTTCTTCGGGATTGGATCAATGTTCCGTAGATCACGTTAGAGGATGAGTTTGTGAAGGGTTGAATCCACTGCATCCCATGTGTTGTGTGAGCTTCAAAGATGAATATTGTTGGAAGAAGTGTATGACATCTTAAATCTTCTTTGAAGATGTTTTTTTTCAATCTTTGTTTCTTTTTCTTTTGCAGAAATGTTATCATTACCTTTTTACTGCTCCAGCTTATCATTATGGGCTCTCCATTTACCAAGGTCCAAGAGATGTACCAAGATATTATTTTCTGGATATTTCTATGCACACCAAAATCATATCTAAAGGTGATTGTTAATCGCAACCCGTTATTTTGCTAGTCGCATCCCAAAATCTCTCAATTTTTCGCGCATTTTCGAAATACGCCTTGTACATGCAATATCAGGAAAAGTGTTCAACACGAAAGTTGTAGATATCAACGAGATCTACAACTTTCGTGTTGATCACTTTTCCTAAAAATGCATGTACAAGGTGTACTTTGAAAATATGCTTAGATTTTGCGTCTTTTCGAAATACGCCTTGTACATGCAATTTCAGGAAAAGTGTTCAACACGAAAGTTGTAGATCTCGTCGATATCTATAACTTTCGTGGTGAACACTTTTCCTGAAATTGCATGTACAAGGCGTATTTCGAAAAAGCACGAAAAATTGGGAGATTTCGGGGTGCGACTAGCCAATTAAGGGTTGCGGTTAACAATCACCTATCTAAAAACCACAAAAAGTGGGCCCCACACAATAAAATAATCAGACCCCTACTTTTTTGTGTGTTTTAGCCTTTCAGGTGTGTGAAAAAAATCAAATAATATATTTTATTGTGTATTGGGCTCATTTTTGTGCTTTTAGGTATGATTTAGGTATGCGTAGTTCCGTCCTTATTTCCTGCTTGCTTGTGTTTCGAGGTTTTTTTTGGAGCTATCATATCTTTCATTGCAAGGTATGAAACAATATAATATTAAAAATTTGGGCAGATCCCACAGTATAATAGTAATTTTCTTACAAGTCTTTCTATTTTTAATAATTAAAACAGAGATGAAATCCTCCAGTGTAGGGCCTTGATTATATGATAATATTGTGTAAAAATTTGGACAAATCCCTATTAGTGTCTTACACCCACTGTAATCATTGGTTGATTTTTTTGGGCAAATCCCTATTAGTGCCTTAATTATACGATAATATTTGGTGATTTTTTTGGGCAAATCCCTATTAGTGCCTTACACCCACTGTAATCATTGGGTGATTTTTTTTTTGAGGTGATTTATTATTTTTAGCTGTATAAAACCTCTTTCAAATTAATAGAAAATTAATTGTTCAGTCGGAACTTTTAAGAGGTTGAAATTCAGCATCCGGAAAGGTTGGAGAAATTTTAAAGCTTTCCTCAATTTTGGAATTTATCAAAGGGTAGGGTGTCGATTAAAAACTAATATATTATAAACTCCAAAACTTATTTAAAGGTTAGAATGTTGAGTCT
Organism: Platanthera guangdongensis; assembly: GCA_039583875.1. NCBI lineage: Eukaryota > Viridiplantae > Streptophyta > Magnoliopsida > Asparagales > Orchidaceae > Platanthera > Platanthera guangdongensis. The sequence goes on from CM077161.1 coordinate 5,384,564, forward strand.
TAGGCTTTGAAAAAGTTTATGAATTTTGTAAGTGTTCATGTTATACTTGGAATTTATTTAGTGGGTTTGGGAATCTAAGAGCCTCTTTGGGAAAGCCTTTTAAAAAGGAGTGGTGGCAAAAAGGTGTTTGGAAAAGGAGCTTTTAAAAAATGTCTATTTAGGAGAACTGTTCGGGTGAATTCTTTTTGCAGAGCTTTTCAAAAAAGAAAAACACTTTATAAATCGTTTGACAAATCTTCCTTGTGCTAATTTTTTTTATTAAAAATGCGTATCCGCGGAAAAAGATAATTATTTCGCCCGGGCATTTTCTTGCCCGGGACTGAATTTTTCGCCCGGGCGCAATTTTTTTGCACGGGCAAGGTTTTTTCGCCCCGGCATGAATTTTTTGCCCGGGCGTGAATTTTTCATCCGCACACGAATTTTTCGTCGCGCCCGGGCGTGATTTTTTCGCCGTGCCGGGGCGTGATATTTTCACGCGGGCCTGGTTTTTTCGCCCGGGTGCCAATTGTTTGGTCAGGCGCTATATTTTTCGCCCGAGCCCCAATTTTTCGCCGGGCGCTAATTTTTTGTCCGGACGCGAATTTTTCGGACTGACGCGAATTTTTCGAACGAGCACGAATTTTTTGACCGGCGGCGTCACGCAAAGGCCCGAATTTTTCGCACGGACGTGAATTTTTCTCACGGGCGAGATATTTTCGCCTGAAAGCGAAAAAATTTCATTCAAGTAAAAAATAGCGTCCGAGCGAAAATAATCGCGTCCTGGTGAAAAATTGCGTCCGGGCGAAAAATTTGAGGTCAGGCAAAAAACAGCACCCGAGCGAAAAAATTGCGCCCGGACGAAAAATCGCACATGGGTGAAAAAATCGCACATGGGCGAAAAAATCGCGCCCGGGAGAAAAAATCGTGCCCTGATGAAAAAATCGCGCTCCGATGAAAAAATCGCGCTCGGGAGAAAAAATTGCACCAGAGCGAAAAAAATGAACTTCAGTGATACATATCGCTCTCGTGTGGGAAATTCGAGCTCGGACGAAAAAATAGCTTCCGGGCGAAAATACTGTGCTCGGTGGAAAACCGCTTTCAAGCAAAAAAATCACATCGGCCCAGCCAAAAAAATGTGCCCGTGCAAAAAATTATGGGCCCGTGTGAAGAGAACACGTTTGTGCGAAAAAATCGCGGTCGGGCGAAACAATTACAGTCGGGCGAAAAAATTGCGTCCGGGTGAAAAAATCGCGCCTATGGGAAAAATCGCGCCCGGACGAAAAAATCGGTCTGGGCGAAAAGAAACGAGTCTGGGCGAAAAAAATCGTGCATGAGCAAAAAAACCGTATTTTTGCGGAAAAAAAGCGCGGCATGGTGAAAAAACTCGCGTCTGGGTAAAAAATGCCGGCCAAGGCGAAAAATTCTCGCATGGGCAAAAAAAAGCGGCTTGGCGAAAAACTTGCCCGGGAGAAAAAATGCGTCTGGAAAAAAAATCATGTCTGGACAAAAAAATCAAGTGGAGATATTTTTAAGAGACATTTTGAGATGAGAAAATGAGCTTTTAAAAAATGTCTATTTAGGAGAACTGTTTGGGCAAATTTGTTTTGCAGAGCTTTTCAAAAAAAGAAAATCACTTTATAAACTGTTTGACAAATCTTCGTTGCGCTAATTTTTTTTATTAAAAATGCGTATCCGCGGAAAAAGATAATTGTTTCGCACGGGCACTTTTTTTCGCACGGGAGCGATTTTTTCGCACATGGGTAATTTTTTTGCACGGGCAAAGTTTTTTCGCCTCGGCGTGAATTTTTTGCCCGGACTTGAATTTTTCATCGGGACACTAATTTTTCGACGCGCCCGGGCGCGATTTTTTCGCAGTGCCGGGGCGTGATATTTTCAAGCGGGCCTGGTTTTTTCGCTCGGGTTCCAATTGTTTGGTAAGGCGCGATATATTTCGCACGAGTCCCAATTTTTCGGCCGGGCGTCAATTTTTTGTTCGGACGCGAATTTTTCGGACGGCCACAAATTTTTCGAACAAGCACGAATTTTTTGACCGGGGGCAACACGCCAAGGCACGAATTTTTCGCACGGACGTGAATTTTTCTCACACGGGCGAATATTTCCGTGTAACACGAAAATTTGAGGAACGAAGAAGTCAAAAATCGCAAAAAAACACAAAAAATCGCATT